>OY728139.1:1520744054-1521109917 GCA_963277665.1 Viscum album | reverse complement strand
GACACCGGCTCCCAAGACACCACCCACCCACCCCCCTTGGAACCTCTCCCCCCCATACCAAAATCCAGACCAGAAAAACCATCAACAGTAGACCAAAACAAGAAGTAGAGAAAAATTAAACATTCACTTATATAACATTCAAAACTTACACTGTCAACTTCAAAAAAAACTAAATCCAACCTAAACGACTACGAAATACACAATTACATTGACAATATTCAAAATTACATTTTACATTACAAACAACTAAAAGTCAATCAAACCTGTAAAATAATTTGACCACTCCACTTGTAAGTGTTTGATATCTTCAGCAGTAAAGGGTTGAGGGTAATCAAAAAGCTACAAAGGAAAAGGATAGTAGTCAACGTGTATAATGAATAAATCAAATTGAAATATTATGAGAAAGAGGAAATCTTACCAGGTCAAAACTCAGAACTGTCCCAGTTGTTATTATTTCATACATAAATCTTAACATGTAATATCCGCATTCGATGATGCCTTGTTGCTCATGACATTTCTGTTTGAATGAGTGTAAATTCAATATATTATTTTTATGTAATAAATGAAAATGTACAAATTATAAATGGATATTTACCTTCGCATGTACATATTTGATCTTGAAATTCCTTTTCTTTGCGCTTTTTCGAAAGTGGACCCATGCCCTGTTAGAAAATAATACGAATGGGGTAAATTTAAAATTCATTATAATATATAAAACTATTGTGAAATTGAAACTTACGTTTCCAATATATTCTTAAAACTTTCTCGCACATCATCATGGAGAGAGAATATCCAATAAAGTGTTTTCTCCCTAGGGCAAAAAACCCCTAACATCCAATGATCCCTGATAAAAGGAAATTTAACGTTAGTGGTTTTTTATGTTAAAAGATAATTAACTCTTTGAGAGGGATGTGTTTCATACCTCTCACAAAAAGGCATTATCCAACACTATGTGATTACATTCTTTTCAAATCTATCAGCAATATAAAGCATTCTTTGTTCCTCATACAATGCACATGCTTCAGGGGAAATCAATTGTGGGTCCACGAATCCATATACATCTGTCAGCTCATTCCTCTCACAAATTTTATACAGATACCTAATACAAAGCAGACATAAGTATACATTTTTAATAAATATAACGCAAGGAAAAGGTGTTAAGACTTACATGATAAAAATTTGCACCACGTTGATGCCCAACTTATCTCCAGTGACAAACTCCACGATATCAGTTTTCATAATCCCCACACTTAGTTCACGTCCACAGACATGAGCTTCCATTGTAAAGTCATAATGATCCGCCAACAAATTTGAATATCTTGACAATTTGTCAAGACTGCTAGTATCTGCATCTGATGTCATAGCTATCTGTCTTTGTTGTTGTCTATACAGTATTTCTTTACCTTTGAAGTATTCCTATAAAAATAAATTGAAAAATATATTAGTTTCCAAATGATAAAACATTAATAAAAATATAAAATAAAAGATATAACATCCATACCTCTATGGTAATGAGTCAAAGAAGTCTGGATGGCCAAAGTAAAAAATGTCCAATACTATGTCCAACTGTCGTCACCTAATCTGTAGGTAATGGTATCCGAGCTGATCTATCTATAATATCCTGTACAGTGACCCTCTGATTCTCTACCTCTAACTGTTGATGATGAACTGTATCTCCTATAAAATATACCATCCCATATGCAACTATATGATGTTTAGGATCATCAACATACAACTCAAAATAAGTAGGTAGTTGCGGCGGAGGAGGAGGATCAAAAATGGGGTCCGCAGGCTGAGGTGGGGGAGTGGGAGCTACTGGGAGAGGTGGAGTGGGAGCTGCACCCTGAAATTGTCTTTGCAAGTCTGCAAACATAAACTGCACCGATGCTCTAATCTTGTCCTCCATTGTCGCATTAATATTATGGACTTCAGCCTCCAAGGATTCTATTTTTTTTATAAACTCCCTCAACGTTAGAAGTTGAGGAACGTGGCAACACTTTTCTTACCGATACACCTGCCAGATATCCTCTTACACGGCCAGGATGTTCAGGCTTTCCCAATGCCACAGATAAAATATCTTCCCTCCCAGATGGTGTAAATGTCCCCTGTGAACTCTGCTCCTCAGGAGAGTCCTGTAATAATTAATTGAACATTTCTATAATGATTGGAAATATATGACGAAAATAGTAAACTTAAATAAATAAAATAGATATCTTACAATCCTCTCAACTACGAGTCTCGATTATTCCGAAAGATATTGTCCTTTTTTGCCCTTCCGAGATCTTTTCCATTTCTCATGTCTAGATAGAGGGGATGGAGGGGCCACCTCTCCAGATCTTGAAGACTCAGCTCTTAGTTGTTGAAATTTTTCTGCCATCATTTGTTCTTCCAATAATGCATATCCTCCCCGAGATAAACTATGAGGGTATACATTTTTAGATTGGATCTCTTGATGAGCTTTCCTTGTTTGCTGTAAATTAATAATAAGTAATCATTAACAAAACAATAATAAGATCATTTATATAAGAAAGCTTATAAAAGTTTACATTGCCCTTACCAAAAATGATTCTTTTCTTCTACTTTCAAAAAATTGTCTCCATGTGTATTCATCTATAAAAGGATATATACGACATGGATTCTCACGACTCCTATGACCATAAATGAAATCAGATGAGAGGGTTGATTTGAAATCCCTCCATCTCCTAGCAACCAACGATAAGCATTTCTTCCTGACTCCTCCAGTGTCAGGAATATCAAATGTCATCTGATAAAAAAGAGGTTAAAAATATTATATATACTAGAAACATTTAAAGAACAGTCAAACAATAACAAAAGATCTTACCAAAATGGTCTCCCACAGCTGAGAAATTATCGCCTTATCCACACTTCTCCAATCATCATAGAGAATGCTTACTTTGCTCTTAGTCTGAGTTGCTACAAAACCCTTAAAATCTTTAGCATTTGGACCTCTAGGAAGATCATCATCATCAAACTCCAAGACTATCCTCTCCTCCTTCGTACGGGCAAGTGATAATTTTGGTAAACGTGTGCACCCACGCTTACCAACATTTGAACTCTTTTTCGTAATAGGAGCATGTGAATGTTCCTCCCCAGATGTATGACCAATATGCTCATCTCCAGAATCATGTGGCTGATCAACTGATTGATCTGTCATTTTCCTTCAAATCAAAAAAACAAACATTAGTTCACAAATATACAAATTCAAATATTGTAGCACTACTTAATCAGAAAATAGAAAAGTGTACTAAATTACATAATAGTAAAAATTGGTAATATGGTAAGCATGTTAAACAATGATAAACATGGTAAACACAGGCAAAAGGTTGCCAAGGAGTTGGCCCAAGAAAGCTGAAAAATGGACTCACTGAGCCACCGGTCAGCCGGTGTGAGCTCACCGGCCAGCCGGAGGACCCAGGCAGTAGACTTGCCCACTGCCTGGTGCCACCGGCCGGCCGCTGGCTCACCACCGGCCGGCCGGTGGACCAGACAGAGCCTTCCTGTCTGGACCACCGGCCGGCCGCTGGATCACCACCGGCTGGCCGGTGGACCAGAGCCTTGCTCTGTCTGGACCACCGGCCGGCTGCTGGATCACCACCAGCCGGCCGGTGGACCAGACAGAGAGCCTTCCTCTCTGTCTGGACCACCGGCCGGCCGCTGGCTCATCACCGGCCAGCCGGTGGACCAGACAGAGCTTTGCTCTGGACCACCGGCCAACCGGTGATCCACCACCGGCCAGCCGGTGCGCCCAGGACTTCTCCTCTTTACAGTTTTTATTGTTTTATCGTTTTGGTTTGATACATGTTTTAATAAGTAAAAAATTTACAATATCTAATAGTATATGAAAAAACTAAATTTAAACAAGAAATAAACATGTGTTACCTGTAATTTTAGGAATGTACAGTTGGATTGTTTTCCCAAATTCCTTCGTCGTGATCGTTCCTTATGGCACAAACCATGTCTTCAACATACTCATCTTTATGTTCTGTTAATCTTTCCATGGAAGTAGGGATCTCACATAAATCAGCATCTTCATCAAATTCATCCTCACCAACATATTGTTTTTTCCCTTGTAAAACAACAGCCCACTGCATATCTGATTGATCTACTACATAGAAAATTTGTTTGGCATGTGTTGCCATTATAAAAGAATCAGTTGTGTCTTCCAATCTATTCAGATTAACAAGTGTCATTCCAAATTCATCGTGTCTGACACTGTTGTTACCGATAAACCATTTACAGTTAAAAACAAGAAATTTAATTTTAAAGTAATCAGCCTCCCATATGTCTTCAATCACTCCATAATATGCACTTGATGCCGAAATTGGGTTTCTGTCCTTAGCACTCGAAAAATGCATTGCTTCTGCAAACACCAATACACCACTATTCTGAACTGCACTTCTGTTGTCCTGAGCTTTCGTATGAAATGTATAGCCATTAATGTCATAAGCGGACCATGTTATCACATTTAAAGATGGACCACCCACTATCCATTTTAATGTCTCTGATACATCTGATCTACCAAGCAAGGTCTTTTTAAACCATGGCAAAAAAGTTTTGTTGTGCTCATTCAAAATCCATATTTCTTTCTTCTTTGGATGACATTGTTTCAACTCATTAATATGCAATGTGATATACGGTTGAACATCAGCTATGTTATTCAAGATGTATGATTCTAACTTCTTCATATGTTCAGCTGACAGTGATTTGACTTTCAAGCCACGAATCCCCTTTCCCTCATTATTAACCCGTTCATGGCGAGATGGAGGCAAACCTATGTGTTGCGCCGTAGCCAAGTAGCTCGTACAAAACTCTGCTACCTCCTCAGAAATATACTTTTCAATAATGGAGGCTTCAGGTCGATATGGATTTTTAACATATCCCTTTAATATTTTCATATACCTTTCAAAAGGATACATCCAACGAAGATATACAGGTCCACAAAGCTTTATTTCTCGAACCAGATGAATCATTAAATGCACCATCATATCAAAAAAAGTTGGAGGAAAATACATTTCCAAATGACAAAGTATAAAAATTGCATCCTTTTCCAAAATGTTCAAAGCATTCACATCAACCGCCTTGTTACAAATTGAATTGAAAAAATAACACAACCTCATTATAGTCTTTCTGACACGGATGGGCAATATTCCACGCAGTGCAACTGGTAGAATTTGTTGCATCATGACATGACAATCATGTGATTTCATACCTATCAACTTCAAGTCTTTCAATGAGACAAAATTTTTTACATTTGAAGAATAACCTTGAGGCACTTTGATATCATGAAGACACTGACAGAAGCTACTTTTCTCCCTCTTCGATAATGTATGACAAGCCGGGGGAAGAAATGTTCGTCTTCCTTTAGGAGTGGGAGCTAACTCCAAACGTATTCCCATTGATAGTAGGTCTAACCTTGAATTCAACCCATCTTTTGTCTTTCCTTTAATATCTAGCAATGTTCCGATCAAAGAATCACATATATTCTTCTCCACGTGCATGACATCAATATTATGTTTGACTTCATGATACCTCCAATATGGTAGCTCAAAAAATATTGACATTTTCTTCCAAATATGTCTATCATTACCAGATTTCTGTGTCTTTCCCAATGTCACATCAAGGTTTTTCACCCTCTCAAAATACAAATCCGGGGATAAAGGTTTTGGAGCAGTATCAAATTCTTGTGAGCCATTGAATGCCTTTTTTAGTCTTCTATAAGGGTGATCCATAGGCAAAAACTTTCGATGACCCATGTACACTGTTTTCCTCCCATGATGCAATTGACAATATGACGTCTGTTGTTCGCAAATTGGACATGATTTATGCCCTTTAACACTGTATTCAGACAAATTTCCATATGCTGGGAAGTCATTTATAGTGAATAGAAGCACTGCATGCAGTTGAAAATATTCCATTTTATAAGAATCATACACCCTAATACCATCAGCCCATAACAGTTTCAAATCATCAATCAGCGGTGACAAGTATACATCAATATCATTGCCGGGTTGCTTTGGACCATAGATCATGATAACTCAACATGACATATTTGCGCTTCATACAAACTTCAGGAGAGAGGTTGTAAATTACCAATAAAACAGGCCATGAACTATGTGTGCTACTGAGGGGTTCGGTATGGATTCATTCCATCTGTGCACAAGCCTAGTCTCAGATTTCTAACTTCATTTCCAAATGTAGGGTACTGGGCATCAATTTTCTTCATTGTGGACAATCAGCTGGATGACGTATTTTTCCATCACATACCCGCTCATCAGCATGCCATCTTAACCTTTTTGCATCATGTGAATTAGGCAAATAAACGTTTGAAACGAGGAATTATAGAAAGATACCAAAATACCTTTGAAGGGAGCTTTGTAATCTCTACATCAGCTTGTGATTTTTCTTTCACCTTATACCGTGATGTCCCACATTTAGGACACTCTTTCAGAAATTCATATTCCTTCCTATATATAATGCAGTCATTCGGACAGGCATGTATTTTCCTGTATCCCAATCCCATCGGGCATAATATTTTTTTGGCCTTATAATGTGAATCTGGAAGATCATTATCTTTTGGAAGAATGTCTTTCATCAATTGTAGCAGCTCTGTAAAACTTCTGTCACTCCATCCATGTTTCGCCTTCAGGTTAATCAATCTTACACCGCCGACAAAACCGTAAAATCTGTACAACCAGGATATAATGGTTTTTCGGCATCACCATATAGACGTGCAACTGTCGGTTCTATCTGAATTTGTTCTGCTACAATATCGTGAATCATTTCTTCAATTCCATCGGAGTTACCATCTTGCGATTCATTATCATCAGTGACATTCTGTCCAGTTTCGCCATGCCAAATCCAAGGGTTGTAACTCTGATTGAAACCATGACAAATCAGATGATCTTTTATCTCTCTACTTTTCAACTTCTTCATATTCAGACATTTCAGGCATGGACAGAAAAAAATGTCACTACTTGGAACATTTCGTTTAGAAAATTCAAAAAAGGCATCAACACCTTCCTCATATTCATTGCTCATTCGATGTGCCATAATCCAACTTCGACTCATTATTACATATAACAAATAGCAAAAATATATATATTTTTTAGATAAGACAAATATATGTTTATATGAAAAAAATCATAATTTGAATGTAAACAATTTTTAAATATAAAACAAATCGATGTGTAAACCCCCCTCGACACCCCACCGACCCCTCTGTGACAGCCCCCACCCCTCCTGGACACAACCCCCCACCCCCGACCTGCTTGGACACCCCCCTGGACACCCCCAACCCTCTGGACAGCCCCCACCCCTCCTAAACACCACCCCCACCCCTACCCCCTTGGACACCCCCTGGACACCCCCCAACACCCACCCACACCCTTGGACAGCCCCCCACACTCCACCCACCCCCTTGTAAACCCCCCTGGACACCCCCCGACCCCTCTGGACAGCCCCCACCCCTCCTGGACACCACCCCCACCCCTACCCCCTTGGACACCCCCCTGGACATCCCCCAACCCTCTGGGCAGCCCCCCACCCACCCGGACAACCCCAAATACCCTCTGGAGAGGCCTCCACCCACTTGGACAGCCCCCCCACACCCATCCACCCCCTTGGGCAGCCCCCCACACCCATCCACCCCCTTGGACACCCCCCTGGACACCCCACCGACCCCTCTGGATAGGCCGCCACCCCCTTGGACAGCCCCCCACACCCACCCATCCCCTTGGACACACCCTGGACACCCCCGACCCTCTGGACAGCCCCCCGACCCCTCTAGAAAGCACCCCCACCCTCCTGGACACAACCCCCCACCCCCCGACCTGCTTGGACACCCCCCTAGACACCCCCAACCCTCTGGACAGCCCCCACCCCTCCTAAACACCACCGACACCACCCCCTACCCCCTTGGGATACCCCCCTGGACACCCCCCAACACCCAACCCACACCCTTGGACAACCCCCCACACCCACCCACCCCCTTGTAAACCCCCCTGGACACCCCCCGACCCTCTGGACAGCCCCCCGCCCCTCCTGGTCACCACCCCCACCCCCTACCCCCTTGGACACACCCCTGGACATCCCCCAACCCTCTGGACAGCCCCCACCCCCCACCCACCCGGACAACCCCAAATACCCTCTGGAGAGGCGCCACCCACTTGGACAGCCCCCCACACCCATCCACCCCCTTGGACACCCCCCTGGACACCCCCCCTGGACACCCCACCGACCCCTCTGGACAGGCCGCCACCCCCTTGGACAGCCCCCACACCCACCCATCCCCTTGGACACCACCCTGGACACCCCCCGACCCCTCTGGACAGCCCCCTACCCCTCTAGAAAGCACCCCCACCCCTCCTGGACACAACCCCCCACCCCCGACCTGGTTGGACACCCCCCTGGACACCCCCCAACCCTCTGGACAACCCCCCACCCCTCCTAAACACCACCCCCACCCCCTACCCCCTTGGACACCCCCCTGGACACCCCCCAACACCCACCCACACCCTTGGACAGCCCCCCACACCCACCCACCCCCTTGTAAACCCCCCTGGACACCCCCCGACCCCAAATCCATGCACCTATGCCATGGTTGTGTGTGAATAAAGTAGTAACAACTGTAAAAGGGAAACCCATCCAAATGGACACGCCCCAACCCTCTCGGGGATTTATAGAAAACGATGAAAAATTAGTGAAATCATAAAATTACTCAATATTGCAAGTCGAACAAATAGATCTAGGGATAATAAATAAGATTATGGTGCCAAAATGAGTTAAAAGGGTTCGCAATCGAAGAATCTTAGCTAGTTTCAACAAAAAAAATCACAACACATATATATATACTATCCGCGAAAAAAAACGAACGAGTGGGAGGATTACCTGAGTGCTGCGAGTTTAGATGATTGATCCGAGGAGATTAAATTTGAGAAACGATGATCGCAAAACGAATCTAAACCAACGAAATGGAAGAGCCGATTCGGGTTTACGCGCGAGAGAGACGAGTCGCGACTGTCGAAGGTAAACTCGCGAATGACAATCCACGGGTCTGGGTAAATTTTTAAATGAGTTATCACATCGGTTATTCAATAACCGACGTGATAATTGTTTTAAAAACATTTATAACGTCGGTTATTTCAATAACCGACGTAAAAACCTTCCTCCGATTCTTTTTTTACGTCGGTTATTTTATAACCGACGTTATAAAGGGCTCAAAATCCGCGTTTTTTTACGTCGGTTATTCCATAACCGACGTCAAAAACATCGGCGGATTCTTTTTTTACGTCGGTTATTTTATAACCGACGTAAAAAGGCATTCGAAAACCGCGTTTTTTACGTCGGTTATTGAATAACCGACGTAACAAACGCCCCCCGCTTCTGTTTTTTACGGTGGTTAATGTATAACCGACGTAAAAAACGAAGCCGCGTGATTAATAACGTCGGTTATCAAAATAACCGACGTTAAAGGTGTAATAAACACTGGTTTTTACGTCGGTTATTTAATAACCGACGTAAAAAACCTCGTTTTACATATTATGACGTCGGTTTTATATAACCAACGTAAAAAATGGTGACGTAAAAAACGTTTTCTGCACTAGTGGCGGGCTATCCACGAAGGTGGTGGGGGGGTCTTTCTAGGGGTACGGTCTGGCCAGGGGGTGGGCGGGCTGTCCCCGGGGGTGGCATGGCTTTCTAGGGGGTAGGTGATGTCCAGGGGTGGGTTGGCTATCCACAGGTGTGGGGGATGTGCATGGGGGTAGGGGTGTCCACGGGGGTGGTAGGGCTATATAGGGGGGTTCAGGGGTGTCCAGGGGGATGGTTGGGGTCTCCAGAGGGGTGGGTGGGGTGTCCAGGGGGGTGGGCGGGCTTTCCATGGAGGTTGGGGGGTGTCGACGGGGGGTGGGGGTGGGGGGGGGGGGGGGGGGCTATCCAGGGGGTTGGGGGGATATCCTAGGGGGTCAGGGGTGTCTAGGGGGTGGGGGTGTCCAGGGGGATTGGGGGGTCTCCGGGGCATGGTGGGGGATGTCCAGGGGGGTGGGTGGGCTATCCACATGGGTGGCAGGGCTGTCCATGGGGTAGAGGGTGTCAGTGGAGGTGGCGGGGCTTTCTAGAGGGTAGGTGGTGTCCAGGGGGTGGGTGGGGTGTCCAGGGGGTGGGGGCTGTCCAGGGGTGGTGGTTGGGGTGTCCATAGGGGGTGGAAGGGCTGTCCAAGAGGGTAGGGGGTGTCTAGGGGGTGGGCGGTCTATCCACAGGGGTGGGGGGCTATCTAGGGGGTATGAGGTGTCTAGAGGGTGGGTGGGATGTCCATGGGGGTGGCAGGGCTGTCCATGGGGTGGTGGGCTGTCCACGGGGGTGGTGGGGCTATCCATGGGGGGTAGGGGTGTCTAGGTGGGTGGGCGGGCTGTCCATTGGGGTTGGGGGTGTCTATGAGGGTGGCAGGTGGGGGGGGGGGGTGTCCAAGGGGGGTGGGGGTGTCCCAGGGGGGTCTAAGGGGTGGGGGTGTCCAGGGGGTTGGATGGTGTCCTGGGGGGTGGGGGGTAAAGGGGGTGTGCGAGCTATCCACGGGGGTGGTGGGTCTGTCCAGGGGGTAGGGATGTCCAGGGGGTGGGGGGGCTATCCACGTGGGTGGGGGTGGGGATGTCTATGGGGTAGGGGCTGTCCAGGGGGGTCAGATGGGTGTCCATGGGGGTGGGGGATGTCTACAGGGGTAGGGGGTGTCCATGGGAGTGTCAGGGCTATCTAAGTGGTAGGGGGTGTCTAGGGGGTGGGCGGGGTGTCCACGAGGGTGGGAGTGTGTGTGTGTGTGGGGGGGGGGGGGGTGCCCAGTGGGTTGGTGGGCTGTCCACGGGGGGTAGGGGGTGTCCAGGGGGGTGGGCAGGCTATCCACATGGGGTAGGGGGTGTCCATGGGGGGGGTAGGGGTGTCCCGGGGGGGGGGGGGGGTGTCTAGGGGATGGGCAGGCTATCCATGGGTGTGGGGGGATGTCCATAGGGGTAGGGGGTGTCCAGGGGGGTGGGCAGGCTATCCTGAGTGAGGTATGCCACTCGTTTCCTTCTAGATCTTGTAATCATTATAAATATGAAGTATCATAGAGAAAGGTTAATGTTATACATCTATTATTCTATTATTTATCTCACTTATTTGAGGTGTTAAAGTATTTATGAATATTATGCCCTATTTTTATATTTTCATATGCCTTTTAAATTATTTCTATTTGAAATCGAATTAGATTTCAATATTCTATGATTAGGCATATATGATTATAATGAAGGTGATGCACAGATTTCTGCTAAATTTATATGTGTGTTATGTGATGTGTGGTAAATAGGTGTGAGAGGGATGATCTAGGTGACACCATTTAGGATATTCTTAAAATGTTTATGGTTATTAGGAAAACACTAGAAGGTAGTCTCAAGTGTGAAATGGTATAGTGGAGCAAATTATGGAATGGTAGGTCTAATTTATGACTCTATTGTTAGTTTGGCATGATGATGTCAGGTAAAAAATTATTTCATGATGTGATCACTAAGACGGTTCCATGGGTATGTGTTGGAAAAGGCCCATGTGAAAATGGGTGATGTTAATCACTAGTGGTGTGTGATCCCCCCTCCCACTGCACAACCCCTCCCGATCCCCCCCAGCTCCTGCCTATATCCCCCACCCTCCACATTGTACAACCCCCTCACCCCTACAACCCCACCCTGCAAAACCATCCCCTACACCCCCAAAGCCAACACCCCTCCCACTGAACACCCCCTAATCCCAATGCACACCCCTTATATCCCCCACCTCACCCTGCACATCCCCCACCCCCCATAGCCACCCCTCCCACTGCACAACCCCCTCCCCACAACCCCCTCCCATTGCAAAACCCCCTCCCCACCACCCCCTAAAGTACCCACCCCAACCCCCCACAAACCCTCACTCCCTGCAACCCCAACCCTACATAGCCCCCTCTAAATGTCACGAACCAAACCAGGTCGACCTTGAACCGGTCACCCCAGCCAGTCTGCGACATGGCCCGAGAGGCATTCCCAATCCTCCCGGGCTGGCGACAAGCGATTGAGCATCAATAGAGGCTGTGGGAACGATTTCTCCCAATATAAATAAGTAAATTAGCAAAAATAATATAGATTATTGTAGAATAAATAAACCAAATAAAATGACTAATAGGAACAGAAGAAAATAATGCTAACCAAACTCGACGTCCGAACTAACTCCATGTGTCCCCGTGAGTCACTCCTTGACTCAACAATCAAGCATCGCCCAAGGCGAGAACACTAAATATGTAGCTTTCACAAACACTAAAAACAAAAAATAACTATAGGCATGAGTATAAAAACTCAGTAAGCTAGCCTGATATCTATTCCCAATGATCTACCTTTAAAATAAAAGAAAAATCATTTCAAGTTTGAACTACAATCTATAAAAGTATGTCTTTATAAATATTTTACTTAAAAGAAAAGTACAAACCATTTCCCTTAACCATTTCTAAATTTGGGTTCATTTCATTAGTGTCAATGGATTTTTAGAAAGGGAAAGTAATGTTTACATTTTCAAATTTTTACAAAGAGGATTAAACACTTTCATTTGAAAACCATTTCAAGAAAACAAGTCAAAACCAATTGATCACTTTCCAAGGAAAACAATGTACAAAAATGCAAAAAAGTAAGCGCACAACAAGGGAAATGTAGAAATACATACAAGTACCAAATCATCACTGCAAGTAACTGAAAAGTCACCAACATGGGTGAACCTAGGAGATCAAGAATAAACCAGAATACACCAATACATGAGATATCATCCTTGTTGACATGTCACACACGATGAAATAAAAACACCCAATACGCTCGACCATCCTTTCTCAGGTAGGTCAAGGGAAAATCCCATAGTAATAAACCCAATATATCCACCTACTATGGGCCACTGGTTAGTACTATAACCTACCAGTGCAGCAATCATTCTTAGAATATTCTCTCAATATTCCAGATTCCCATGTCTCAAGTTTTTGGAAATGGGGTGATCCAAATGATTCCAACCGAGCATCCAATCATATTTATATATAAAGCAAAACATGCATCACCCCAAGCCACTCCACGGGGCAACCTTATGCCTTTAAACTACTCAAGTACCCAAGAGCCTCTAAGCACGGCCTCCCAAACAATTAATTGCAACCAAGGCAGTAGAGTTATCCTAGGAGGGTTTTTATCAAAACATTTTCATCGTTTTCCATAAAGTACCAAACGGGCATTAAATACATTTCACAATCACCACTTTAAAAAGAACCAAAATGCTTTTTCATGCTTGAGAAGAAATCATTTATCATTAAAACCAAAACTATAATTGAAATTTTGTGAATTATGTTTAAAATAAAAACTGGCATTCTTTCTCTACTAGGTGTCTGTTCATCAAGAAAATATTTCAAGTGTCTTGTATAAAATAAACGGCTCTTTTTACACCAAATAATCATTTAAAAATTAATTGTCTTATATTATCTCACATTTATTAAAATTAATAAAATATTTAATTTGAACAAATAGTGTGTGCAAACAGTAGGAAATAATGTAACTTAAATTTTAAAAAGAAGTGCAATGGGAACCTACCTCACGACCAAGGCATGATGATGATGCAAGCTCAGAAACCAGGCGTGACGATGGTGCTCACTCGGAAATGCCCTGCATGGATCCTAAAAGGTCAAACGGACCCAAAACTATATTTAATTAATAGAACCATTAATCAGATCAAAGTAATATATATATATATATATATATCAAATAGAAATAAGTAAACATACCAAAGGGAAGAAAATGCACCGGCAGAAGCGGGTTGGTCGGGGCAACGCCGGCAGGGGTGGCGCCGTAAAAAAGAAAGGTTATGCGGGCTCTGCAGGTGACTGTCAGCTGGCTAGAGTGTCTCCAAAGATACTAAGAAGAAGGGGGCTGGGGGGTTCGCAACCGGAGGTGGGTACGGCTGGATGGAACATGCAGGGCAGGAGGAGAGTGGGGGCGATGGGCTGGACAGGAAGCTGGCCGCGTCTAGGGGGTGTCATGTCGGACATCAAAGGCCGTACCAGAGATAGATGGTTAGGAAGAAGGCTGGACGTCCAGGGGAAGCGGTTGGTCGAGAAGGGAGACACTTCGCTGGAGGCTGTTTCAAGGGAGAACAGGAGGCTGAGGTGCGCAAGGCAGTGCCGGGATGGTTCGTGTGCAGTAAGGGGAAGGAGGTCCGAGGGGTGGGGGCTGTAGGAGGAGGGCTGGAGCAGGAAACCGTCGCCGACTACGTGCTGCAAGGGAGGGGGCTGAGGCGGAGAAGCGTTGTTGTGATTGAGGAGGCGTCTAGGAGGTGAGGCATCATCGGGGGGGGGGGGGGGGGTCGCCACGACAAGGAGAGGAGAGGCGGTTGCGGGGATGATGCGCTGGGAAAATAGGAGGTCAGGCTAGGTCACGCCGCACACACCCACAAAAGGAGAGGCTAATTGGAGAGAGAAAAAGAAAAGGGGGAAACCATAAAAATAGATAAAAAAATAAAAATAAAACTTAAAAGAATAATTATTCCACCCAACTAAGAATAATAATTCTAAAATTAACAATTAAGAGGAATAATAATAACACTTACAAGGATAATAATAATAAGAATAAAAATCATAATAAAAATCATAATAATAATTATTATATGGACAAAATAGTGGTGATAAAAATAGTATTAATAATAATAGCAATAAAGATTAATGAAAAAACATATTTAATAATAATAATACTATTATCTACAACATTTACAACGTCATTAATTAATTTATCATAACATAATGATAAAAAAATAATGATAATAATAATCATAACAATTAAAATAAAAATGATTAAAATATTCATTTCGTATTAATAGTAATAATAAAAATAATTATTAACAGCAACAAAATTTTAATTGACAACAATAAATGTGCACTTTAAATATAAAACTCTTTATTTAATTTTTTTTCCAAATACAGAAGGATGTGTAGTTACCCGAGCAGAGTTGTGCAGAGTTTCCAAAATGTGTTCCGCTCACGCGCCCAATGACGTCGCCTCAAAAAGCACACTTTTTAACATAGACTCCAAATTTTCATCTGGTACTCACCCCAGACCCCAGCAAAATTATTTAATAATAAATAAATAATAAAATAAAACACACACCTAGGTTGGGGTGTGACAATTCTCCCCACCATAACGCTTTCCGCCCCTGGAAAGCCACAACACTATCTAGCCGATTGATCAACACCTGAGGATTCCACACAACACGATCCAACTTCTTATCACATGGTCACTCCATCAACCACCAACAGGACTCAACCTCATTGTCCGAAACATATCACCAGCAGAGGGGAGGCCTGAACGGTCTCCCCACCATAATAATTCAACTAGAATTCAATAACGACTTACGAGAAAACCCAAAGAGACGGTGGGTCTCTCCATCATAAAGGACCAACCAAAAAGGGACCAAACAGAAACCCAACTTAGACCTTCATCGGGCCTTACTCAAGCAAGAAAGAGCACAACAAGGACCTTTAAACCACTTACTCTTATCCGAATGGGATAAGATCTGAATCAAGAACACCGTACGAACCAAAAACCCTAACTCCATGGTCGGGGAGGGAGGGCCCAAGGAATGGATCATTGAAACCACGAAAGAAAACTACTCACGGCTCACCACTTTGGGGTGGACACAAACTAAAGCCGTAACTGATTTACATCGGTGGTCCATGCAAGGCCACTAATCGGAGACTGAAATCCCAAAAATGCACCATTACTGACATTGTGTGAGGGATAATTCTATCACACCACTTTGCGAGAAGACGAAAATTGCATTGACAGAGAAACTAGGGCAACAACAGCAGAACTATCTCACCACACAGTAGAGGTACAACCTTAACAAAACTCCTTAAAATTCCATGGGGGTTCCTTACTACGCGCCGACTTCACTCCGAGGACATTTGGCTAGAGCTCTGATGGATGAAGCATATTCTGCCTCGCAATTAGGTTCTGATAATCCCAATAAGAAATAAACATCTTTTGATTTGACAAAAGAAAAGAGAGAGTTTTTAAATGAAAACTAAAATGACATTGAAAACCAGAGTTCATCAAAATCCCACGACATTCCCATATATTTCAAACCCAAAACACACCCGTACAACAACTACGATAAAATATCCCTTACACTAAAGGGAAACATACATAAGAAACTTTAAACAAAATCCCAACATCTCATCACTTCTGAGAACTTCATCCACGACGCTTTCTAGCAATGCCCCGACAGAATCGCCACAAGTGACCCAGACGTCCACAGGCCTGGTAGGGCTTCAGATCACTTGGGCACGACGGCTTCTTCTGACCTAGCTTGACATACTGATAACACACGAGGATCTCTAACACCGAAGAGGTTGATGAAAGATCTTTAGGCCTCTTGATTCCACGACATGCCCCATCCACTTTTATTTTATTACCCATCTCCTTTTTAGAATCTTCACCACTGATCATAGGGATCGAAGGAGGGAGAACTACTTCGAGCACTCCTGTCATTGCGACTTCGACATGAAAATCTTATCTCGCCACATTGACAAAATAAGATAGGTTGGACTCTAACACCTTAGACTGTAGATCAGGGCGAAGACCCACCTCAATGCGTCACGCCTTCATGGGGTCATGTATGGCATACCCTGAATCATATGGGACTAGCTCCACAAAGTGTTGGAAAAATTCCAACACGGATCTGTCGCCCTACTGCAGACAACACATATCCATCCCCTTCTTCACCCTTTCTTCTTTAGAGAAATACTGACGAATGAACAAATCCTTAAAGAAATCCCAAGTAAGATCTGGATGGGGCTTGTTCAGAGACACTGACTTCCACCACATCCACGGTGAACCTTCAAGCATGAAGGTTTCAAAATTGACCTTCAACGACTCGGAAAACTCAATGAGGTTAAAGTCCCTTTCAATCTTCCGCATGCACTCCTCCGCTACGGAAGGGTCTTCTTGACCATAAAAGAGAGGTGGATCCAGCTTCCAAAACTCAAGCATAAAATCCTTAGGTTGATCAACCGCACTACGATCACCCATTGAATCTTCAAAGGGATAACCACTGGACAAGGAAAAGTCAATAACCCAATTAAGGCCAACTCAATAAATAAAAATCCTGAAAAACAAACAATGCATATATGAAAGACTCTAAACACAATAAACGAGTAAACTTAACATCAAATCTTTCCTTTTGAAAAAATCTTTAATTTAAAACAATCTTGGTGGGTTAAAACCTCGTCATTGGAATTATTTAGAGTCTTACTCACATTTATGTATCTATTCCACCCCAGGCATCCATCCACCATACCAAAAATCTGTTCACATTTCCAACATACCACTATGCATGTGAGAACCCATAAGAACACCAATGCCAGAACAAAGAAACTTCATTTTCCAAAAACAAATCATTCATACCACTTCTTTTAAAACAATCCACAAATTAAAAATTTCATTTCAAACAATCATTTTTTTTCAAAACCCATTTTTTTTAAAAAATTAGAACCACTCTCAAAAGTCACAGGGGACCTAAAACATCTCAAACAAGGAACTAGTGTCGGTGGGTAACTTGACCATATGGTTGGCGGCCATATGTCAATCATGTCATTGACATGGAGAGTCTTTTTGGACCATGGCCCTAGCTCCAAATGGCTTGCCAGGCTATGTGGCTTAGGACTATTAGCCCAAATCCCTTTGTTGTATCCCAATCGCAAAACATTTCCATAAAAACCCAAATAAACAAAAAAACCGGACTTCCCATGGGAACCCGAGGATTAGAACGAGCAAGAGTTCACGACGCTCTTCCCGCACCTACCCCTCGAGTCCCGAACATCCTACTCCATCTACCTTGACATCCAAAATAACAAAGGGAACTCTGAAAAGCAAGGTCTTCTAAGAGCTGACCTCCTTTGATACCATTTTTTCACGAACCAACCCGGGTCGACCCTGAACCGATCACCCAAGCCGGTCCGCAACATGGCCCGAGAGGCGTTCCCGATCCTCCCGGGCTGGAAACAAGTTCCAGGGCATCAACATAGGCTGTGGGCACGATTTGTCCCAATATAAATAAATAAAGCATCAGAAATAATACAGAGTAGCGAAGAATAAGTAAACCAAATAAAATGACTAACAGGAACAAAAGAAAATAATGCTAACCAAACTTGACGTTTGGACTAACTCCGTGTGACCCCGTGGGTCACTCTCTGACTAAACGATCAAGCATCACCCAAGGCGAGCACACTCAAGATGTAGCCTGAAAAAACACTAAAAACAAAAAATAGCTATAGGTGTGAGTATTAAAACTCAATTGGATAGCCCGATATCTATTCCCAATGCAATACATTTAAAATAAAAGAAACATCATATCAAGTTTGAACTACAATCTATAAAAGTATGTCTTTATAAATATTTTACTTAAAAGAAAAGTACGAACCGTTTCCCTTAAAAAT
Organism: Viscum album; assembly: GCA_963277665.1. NCBI lineage: Eukaryota > Viridiplantae > Streptophyta > Magnoliopsida > Santalales > Viscaceae > Viscum > Viscum album. The sequence goes on along the minus strand of OY728139.1, from coordinate 1,521,091,394 downwards.
TTCTAAATTGGGGTTCATTTCATTAGTGTCAATGGATTTTTAGAAAGGGAAAGCGATGTTTACATTTTCAAATTTGTATAAACAAGATTAAACTCTTTCATTTGAAAACCATTTCTAGAAAACAAGTCAAAACCAATTGATCACTTTCCAAGGAAAACAATGTACAAAAATGCACAAAAGTAAGTGCACAATAAGGGAAATGTAGAAATACATACAAGTACCAAATCATCACTTCAAGTAACTGAAAAGTCACAGACATGGGTGAACCTAGGAGATCAAGAATAAACCAGAAGACACTAATACATGAGATATAATCCTCATTGACATGTCACACACGATTAAATCAAAACGCCCAATACGCTCGACCATCCTTTCTCAGGAAGGCTGAGGGAAAATCCCATAGTAATAAACCCAATATATCCACCTACTATGGGCCACTGGTCAGTACCATAACCTACCAATGCAACAATCATTCTTAGAATATTCTCTCAATATGCCATATTCCCATGTCTCAAGTGTTTAGAAAGGGGGTGAGCCAACTGATGCCAACCAGGCATCCAATCATATATATATATATATAAAGCATAATAGGCATCACCCTGAGCCACTCCATGGGACAAACACTTGTCTTTAAACTACTCAAGTACCCGGGAGCCTCTAAGCGAGGCCTCCCAAACAATAAATTGCAACGAAGGAAGGAGAGTTATCCTAGGAGGGTTTTTATTAAAACATTTTCATCATTTTCCATAAAGTGCCAAATGGGAATTAAATACATTTCACAATCACCACTTTAAAAAGAAACAAAACGCTTGTTCATGCTTGAGAAGAAATCATTTATCATTAAAACCAGAACTATAATTGAAATTCCATGAATTATGTTTAAAATCCAAACTAACAATCTTTAACTAATGGGTGTCCGTTCATCAAGAAAATATTTCAAGTGTCATGTATAAAATAAATGGCTCTTTTTACACCAAATAATCATTTAATAATTAATTGTCTTATATTATCTCACATTTATTAAAATTAATAAAATATTTAATTTGAACAAATAGTGTGCGCAAATAGCAAGAAATAATGAAACTTAAATTTTTAAAAGAAGTGTAATGGGAACCTACCTCACGACCAAGTTGCGACGACGATGCAAGCTCGGAAACCAGACACGATGATGGTGCTCACTTAGAAATGCCCCGCACGGATCCTAAAAGGTCAAACTGACCCAAAAAGATATTTAATTAATAGAACCGTTAATCAAATAAATGTAATATATATATATATATATATCAAATAGAAACAAATAAACATACCAAAGGGAAGAAAACACGCCTGAAGAGGCAGGTTGGTCGGGGAAACGCCGGCAGGGCGCACGCCGACAAGGGTGGCACCATAAAAAAGAATGGTTATGCAGGCTCTGCAGGCGAAATTAATTCGGCTAGAGCGGCTCCAAAGATACTAAGAAGGAGGGTGCCAGGGGGGGTCGCAGTCGGAGGTGGGTACGGCTGGATGGAACATGCATGGCAGGAGGAGAGTGGGGGTGATGGGCTAGATAGGAAGCTGGACGCATCTAGGGGGACGTCACATCAGATAGAAAAGGCCACACCAGAGACAGATGTCTAGGAAGAAGGATGGACATCCAGGGGAAGCGGCTGGTCGGGAAGGGAGACACGCCACTGGAGGCTGTTGCAAGGGAGAATAGGCGGTCGAGTTCACAAGGCGGTGCCAGGCCGGTTTGAGCACAAAAAGGTGAAGGAGGTCCAAGGTCTGGGGGATACAGGAGGGGGCCGGAGTGGGGAACCGACGCTGACTACATGCTACAAGAGAGGGGTCCGAGGTGACGAAGTGTTTCTGCGATTGAGTAGGCGGCCACTAGGTGAGGCGTCGTCGGGGGGGGGGGGGGGCTGCTGGGTCACCGCGACAAGGAGAGGAGAGGTGGTTGTGGGGATGATGCACTGGGAAAATAGGAGGTTAGGCTAGGTCATGCCGCACACACCCACAAAGGGAGAGGCTAATTGGAGAGAGAAAAAGAAAAGGGGGAAACCCTAAAAAGAGATAAACAATTAAAAATAAAACATAAAAGAATAATTATTCCACACAACTAAGAATAATAATTCTTAAATTAACAATTAAGAGGAATAATAATAACAATTACAAGGATAATAATAATAATAATGATAATGATAATCAAAATCATAATAATAATTATTATATAGACAAAATAGTGGTGATAAAAATAGTATTAATAATAATAGAAATAAATATTAATGACAAAACATATTTAATAATAATAATACTATTATCCGCAACATTAACAACGTCATTAATTAATTACTCATAACATAATGATAAAAATAATAATGATAATAATAATCATAACAATTAAAATAAAAATGATAAAAAAATTCATTTCGTCTTAATAGTAATAATAAAAATAATTATTAACAGCAACAAAATTTTAATTGACAACAATATATGTGTGCTTTAAATATAAAAACTCTATTTAATTTTTTTTCCAAAGACACCGGGATGCACAGTTAACCGAGCGGATCCGTGCAGAGTTTCCAAAATGTCTTTTGCTCGCGCGCCCAACGACGTCGCCTCAAAAAGCGCACCTTTTAACATATACTCAAAATTTTCTTCTGGGACTCACCCTGGAACCCAGAAAAATTATTTAAGAATAAATAAATAATAAAATAAAACACTCGCCTAGGTTGTGGTGTGAAACTACAGCCCCCCCAACTTCACACCCCACAACCTACCCCCTTCTACTATATAGCCCCCCACTCCCACTGCACACCCCCTACACCCCCATAGCCAACCCCCTATCACGACAAAGCCCCCCTTCAGCCAAACCCCCCTACAAACCCCCTACAGGCCCCCTCCCCCACCTCCCCCTACATCCCTCACCCCCCACATTGAACGTCTCCCTCACCCCTTGCAGCCCCCACCCTACATAGCCACCCCTACATCCCCCCACTACACAACCCATCTCTAGACAACCCCCTCCCATTGCACAAACCCCCTCCCCCCCCCCCGCCCCCATTCCCACTGCACAACCCCCCTACAACCCCCTCCCACTACACAAACCCCACCCTCCAACTGCACAACCCCCACCCTACCACCGCACAACCCCCACCCTCCCACTGCACAACCCCCCTGTAGCCCAGCCGACCCCCTACCACTGCACATCCCCCCATTCCCACTACACCCCCCACATCCCCTCTCCCACAGCACAACCCCCCCATAGCCAACCCCCCTCCCACTGCACATCCCCCCCATAGCCAACCCTCCCACTGTACAACACCCCTCCCATTGCCTCAAAAAGTAAGTTATGAAATGGTGACCCATAGTAGGTCTCTCTACTATTTAAGACTCACTACCATGTTGGATCAATATAATATGACATCAATAAAATATCACCATAAGACATGAACCGTGCTTCTAATAAAAAGGGTCTCTATAGAATACCTAAATAGAACATCACATGTGACTCTATTTGAGGTGGAAGAACAAACACTTACTTGAATCAAGTATGGATCACAGATTGGGAAGAAGGGTTCACAAAGAATAGGGGAGATGTCCTTTACAGATAAAAAAAACAAGAAACAACCTTGTATTAAATGAAATCAAAATGAAAAATGGAATAAATGGAGGAAGAAAATAAAACTCATTTATAACATATAGATTTGATGTGTAAGAAAAAACAATCGGTTTCTGGGAATAAGGGTTTGCACGTTAGAACAATGGGAATTATCGTTTAGGGAACAATGTGGGCGGATCATGATCTGAATTGGGGGCTGCATTTGTGACATTCTATCCCAATAGTTTTTTAAAACTATTAGTAAATATTATCAAACCTATACCAATGGTTTCCATGAACCATTGGCATAAGGGTTGGAAAATATCACCTATCCCAATGGTTTTTGAAACCGTTGGGAAAACTACCACCTATCCCAATGGTTATATATAACTGTTGGTAATAGTGTCTCTACCTGGGCCTATCCCAATGGTTTTCCAAACCGTTGGGAAAAAACACTCTAAAAATTCCTATAAAAACGGTTTTTATAAACCATTGGGATATATGTGTTGGTATAAAATTAATTTCTAGTAGTGATTAATTATATTTAAAAATACCTCTTCAGGGAAGCTAATTTATTAATTTTTTTTATATCTCTCCTAAGTTTGCAAACATAACAACCAAATCCATTAAAATTGGTTTGTTTTAGACACTAAAAAACATTCATAAAAATAATTAGTTTTTTATATGTGTTCTAATAGTGAAATATAATTATATATATCCTAATACTTATCCACCTATAAAAGTAGAGAGGCTCCTTGTGAAAATGTAATGTACTCATTGTATGATTCTGATGATTTTCTAACACTACCCTATCATAAATAAATTTTCATTAAAACCCAATATAAAACATATAACTTGAATTTTAGTTCAAAAACATTATATGTAGTGTATTAAAAATTGACAAACTTCATCACATGTGGTCGATTTGTTGGGTATCCATGTAATGAATTCAGAAAACACAAATCTTTGAAGTATCCAAATTGACTATAATTAGTTTCAAATTATTAATAAAAATAAATATATAATTAAAGGAATAAAATTATATTTTATAGTATTAAATTTTAGTGTTTTACCCCTACATCGTTGGTAATAGGGAGATTTTTTCATCCGAAAGTTTTATTTCAAACATTGTAGCTAGTTTTTCTACTATTGTATTGATTTGATCTAAATCCAATGAGGTAGATTTTTTATAAGTGATGTGTGGAATAATGAGTCTATATTAATGTTCATAGGTTTTCCCCATTAAATAGTATTGATATAGATGCCTACAAAAAAATATGAATTTTATATAGTCAAAATTAACAAAGTAGATCAACTACCAGGAAAACCATACATGAAAAAAACCTCAGGTATACATTTACAACTGAGAATATTGGATAGTTATACTTGATAATTTCATTTAAATTATCAATATAAATTTATTCTATAATGGACTCTCTATATATTTTTTCTTCAAAATAAAAAATAAAATTACTTCCGATTTGTAAATATGTATCCACATTAACCTTAAATGTTGGTAAACACGGATATTGAATGGGTAGGGTAAGAGTGATTTATGAAGATCTATCTCATTGGTTGGTTTATCCTTTGCATCATTTTAATTTGACCATTGTTTTACCCCATCCCTTCATCTTTATGTAATAAAATTCATTGGTTCAGACCTTTTCAATTAATTGTTAAAGGTTTAGAATAAAAAATAAATTGGAAATGAATGCCTATTTGTCGACATGTTTTTTACTATATCTGATGACCATGATATGAATGTTCCAATAGCTTTCTCAACTATATAAATATCTTCTTAATCAAATGGAATAGCTAGATTGACACTCAGCTCATAAGATATGCTAATCCCCACTCTCACATGACCTGAAAGTCGTTAAAACACAATTTTGTTGAATATTTTATTGATAATAAATGACACAATTTCCTCACATTATGTTAAATATGTTTATTTATAAAATATTTGGGATTTGATCATTCATTTGAAAATTTTGTAAAAATTCCAGTTTTACCCTTTAAAATTCACTTTAGCATTCCAGACATATATATTTTGAAATGTATTATTTTAACTTAAAAATTTTCAAATATATTTCTGACTTAATGGGATACAACTTCCGTTCAATACATTGAAGATAAATTGTGCATTTGATGGGTGTACAAGGGCCATGAAATCAAAGATGGGCTAGACCAGCCAGATTGGACATCAGTTCTATATTTGGGACATATATTCTACATAATTGCATGGATTGGGATCAAAACTGGAGATGATCTAAATAAAATATTTTTTCACAAATAATCCTTCTAGATGAGCAGCTAGTTCATGCGTTTTGATGGTTAAACAGGCGGTGCAACATGAAATAAAATATTTGTCCACATTTTTCCATTCACACTTGAAACCACTTTAATCCTAGCCTCCACTCCACTCTATAAATTGGTGTTTTTCACGTTTGGATGGGTTGGGGACATGAATTAGGATATTGGGAGTAGACTATAAGTGCTTATATACCATTTAAATTCACAACTGGAGGATGGAAACTACCAAGCAAGGATCTCCTCTAAAATGCTCCTTTTTCCTCCTCTTTCTTGTAATGTTGTTGTAATTTCAATATAATCTTAGTTTATCTTCCATTTATTCTATTATTTTCAATTTTATTCTTCTATTAGTATTTTTCTTTGGGCTGGAAATCAAATAGTAGAAATGATATTGGGTTATACCCTTTCTAAATCTTTTCAAATGCAATCTGTTTCTACGATGACTACGCTATCCAGGGAAGAGTAGTTTTCTTAGTAATCTATCTACCTATTAACTTATTCATTAATTTATTTTGAATAAATGAGCTACTGTAATTCAATTAATATGATATATTAATTTAGTTTTCAATTTAAATTAAACTAATCAAGCAATTTATCAATTGACACAAAAAACACCCGAGGTTGAGATTTGTGTAAATTGTGAGAGTGTGATCTTAATCGGTAATAAGAGACCATAAGGGATAAATTTTAGAGTTTAAATATAATCCCTAAACTCAATTAATACTCATTTATATAGTGGATATGTGATCTAATAAAACAATAACCATAATCTAACCTAAGATCATCAATCAAAGCAGGGTTTTGCGATTGCATGTTCTGAAGCTAGCCTAGGGTTTAAGTAATTTCATCTTTGTGGTTAAGTTAACTCCTATAACTTTCAAGGGTTAAAAAATTATGGGATTATAATTAATATAATGTTAATTTAAATTATAATGTTAAATAATTAAGTGAATAAGTATAGTTAGATCAATTACTCTTTTTAAAATATTTTCTAAAAAATACTTCTTATATTGAGAAAAAGTGGGGGATAAAGACGGAGGGGGATAAAGATAAACAAATAGAAGTGATATAGAAATGATTATATTATTTTGAAGAAAAATTTAATTTATAGTTTTATTTTCTAGAAAATTTTCTAAGCAGGAATCAAGTATAAGAAACAACCCAAGAATAATGACTGCTTGAAGATCCCCCACCCGCACTAGCTTTGAGCCATGTGATTCCCCTCAAAGAGTTGTCTTAAATGTGGTTATCAATATTATCATAATTGTTTTTTGGATATGTAAATCTATAAGAAACTGATACATTTCATATAGTGATATTCTATAGGGTGAAAATGATTGTGATTTAAATCTATCAACACCCACCCATTGAATTGTTGCGAGGGATTCCATGTTCAATATCCAAGAAGTTCCTCTACACAACAGAAAACTTCCAAGAGGTCATAAGAGAGTGGGGATTAGTGTATCTCATGAGATGAGCACTGAAATACATGTTCGACTAGATGACTTATATATTCATATGGTTGATAATTCTATTGAAACATTCATAGTATTATCATAAAATATTTTTTAAAAAACTTTTCAATAAGTAGGTATTCATTTAAAATTTATTTTTCATGCTCAACCTTTAACAATTAATGAAGAAAAGGTCTGAACAGATGAATATTATTATAGACAAAAAAAAGGGAAGTGGTGAAATGAAAGGTTTAATAAAAACTATCTAAAGGATCAACCAACCAATCAAAAAAAATTTCACAAATCACCTTTACCCTACCAATTTAATATCTACATTTACTAAAATTGATGTTTCTTATGGATACATGGTTTCAAAGTGGTTGTAATGTAATGGTTTATTTTGAAGAAAAAATGTACGAAGATGAAATTATATGTTATATTAATATATATAATGTAAATTCAATCCTCATGTATGACTTCCTAGGATTATTAGGTGTAAATGTATACATGAGGTGTGTTTTCATGATTTTTTTCCAATACTTGATCTACAATGTTAATTATGAATAAATACAATTCATATTTTTCCAGGAATATATATGAATATTATTTAATGGGAAAACCCACTAAACATAATTATAGACTCATTTTTACCCACATCACTTTTACACAACTATCCTCATTTGATTTAAATTAAATTGATGCAACATTGGAAAAACTGGCCACAACAGTTGAAAGAAAACATACAGATGACATACTCTTCTTATTACCAACACTGTAGGGGGAAAATCTATCATTTAATAATATAAAATATTTTTTTCATTAATTCTATTCCTTATTACTTTTTTTAGGAAATATTGGTTACTCATTGATGTCAATTTGGATAGTACAAAGATTTATTTTTTAGATTCACTGCATGGATACCCAACAAAATAACCACACGTGAGGACATTTTTCAATTTTTAATATAATAAATCCAATATTTTAGAACTAAAATTCAAGTTATATATTCTATATTATTTTTTAATGAGATTTTTTATGATATGGAACTATTTAAATATTATAAAAATCATGGAATGAGGACAGTCCAAGCATACTAGGAGCCTGATTACCTCTACATGTGGATATGTATTTGGGTATATATAATAATATTTTACTATAAAAATACGTATAAAGATAAATTACTTAGTTTTTTCAATGTTTATGAAGTGTCCAAAACAAAAAAATGGAAAATATTATGGTTATTATGTTTGATAATTTATGATAGATATCATATACCATCAACAAACTAGTGTCCCTAAAGAGGAATTTTCAATGATAATTTCTATTTCATTTAAAATATTTTTTAATCTTTTATGTATTTATATTTTTCTAGTACTAACATGACTATAAAATGTACACATATTAACAATATGATATTTGTTTAGAAACAATTGGGAAGCATACCTGGTATCATAATGTACACATATATCATGAAGATGTGACTTTCTAATACTTATTTAGTTGATTTTATGACCATTTTATCTATTTTTTCTAGTTAATTTACATATCATTTTTATCAGGTACTTATTTTTTTAATTATCATAGAGATAATAAATAAATGGATTCATTAACAAGGATGATTAAATCATGTACTATGATCACACACTCAACAGAGATGATGCACTCATGAAAAGTTGAATTCGTACTATATATTTAGTTAATTTTGTTACGATTTTATCTACTATATTTAAGTTAATTTCCTTATAATTTTTATCTAATAATTATTTATTTTTTCACTAATATTTTGGGGAGTCTTATTTTTCTTTTAACTGTCTCCAAAAAAAAACAGGAAATGAGAAAACATGTTTCTTTTGGATGGGGAATTTCATACATCATGGGGTTTACTCTTCCATCTGTATGGAACATATTCTCTATTTCCTAACTTGTATTACATAGTTGAAACCAAAAAACACATAACATACTTAATCAACCGCACCTCAATCCAATACGCAGTGTGCTCGGTATGACTCGAACTGTATTTATTTATTATATAATTTATATTTTAGTTCTAAACACACATCACAAACTTAATAATAAGAAGAATAAATCATAATATTTTTATACTTTAGGAAAATAATAAATAAGTCATTTGTAACATGTAGGAATCAAATGCACCACAATCATACACATGGTTTGACCGTTATGACTCTAAGTGTGTTTTTATTTAAAATTGAATGTAATTTTAGTAAAAAACAAAAGTGACATACTCAAAATAGAGAAAACTCCTATTATTTTTATACTTTAGTAAAACAATACATAATTTATTTTTGATGAGTATGAATCATCCATACCACAATCTGATGCACTATTTCATTGTATAACTCCAATTGTATATATTTATATAAAATTGACATTAAATTTATTAAAAAAATACAAATGACATACTTAAAATAGATAAAATTCATTCATATTGTTTTTTTACATTATGAAAATGATCCATAAGGGACTTTTGATGTGTAAGAATCAGCCGCACCTCAATATGATACATAGTGTGCATGATATGAATCCAAGTGTGTCTTTTTATTTAAAATTAACATCAATTTTAGTTAAAAATAAGAGCGAGATACAAACAACCATGAAAAAACATTAATATTTTCTTAATACATTAGTAAATTGATCCATAGGTCATTTTTGACATGTACAAATCATCCTCACCTCAATTTGATACATGGTGTGCCCAAAATAACTCAATGAGTCCATTATCAGTTTAAAATTGAATTTTTTTAAAAAAGTGTATCAAACACTAAAAACCAAGAAAATGTGCTCATGTTTTCTTAATAATTTATAAAAATTATTAATAAGATATTTTTTAAATGTAGAAATCAGTCTTACATAAAACAAAAACACAATGTAACTCGTATGAATCAGAGTACATGTTTCCAATTTAGAATGTCCTTTTTGTTAAAAATAAATGTGACATACTCAAAAGTGAGAATTTTTTTTATTGTTTTGATAGTTTATGAAAACAATCCACATTTCATTTTTCACATGTAAGAATGATTTTCACCTTAATATGATTAATTGTGTGACCATTATGACTCTAAGTGTGTCTTTTTATTTAAAATAGACATTAATTTTTGTAAAAACAACAAGTGACATACTCTACAATGAGAAAGCACAATATGTTTGTTTTGATACCTTAAGGAAATTATCCATATGTAATTTTTATTGTGTATGAATCATCTTCACCACTATCAGATATATTGTGTGTCTGGGATAACTCAAAGAGTCCATTATCAGTTAATATTATAATTTTAGTTCAAAAAATGTCCCTCACTAAAAACCAAGAAAACACAATATGATTTTCTTGATAATTTAGAAATAAAATTAAGAAGTAATTTTCTACATGTAAGAATTAATCTCAAATCAAAACATCACATTATGTGGATGGTATGACTCAAAGTGCAGGTTTTCAGTTTAAAATTAAATTTTAGTAATATATAATAGTGACATACTCAAAATTGGACAAATGAATTCATACTATTTTGATGCTACATGAAAATGATACATAAGTAATTTTTAATTTGTGTCAGTCAAATGAACCTCAATATAATGTATGGAATGAACAGTATGACTCCAAGTGTGTCTTTTTATTTAAAATTGAAATTTTAGTAAAAAAACACTAGTGGCATAGTCAAAATTGAGAAAACCCATTAAGATTGTTTTGGTAATTTAGTAAAATGATCCACAAGTCATTTGTGACATATAGGAATCAAACATACCTTAATCAGATACAATGTGTTCCTAGTAAGATTCAAAGTGACTATTATCAGTATAAAATTGACATTTTAGTTCAAAATGTTTTTCACTCACTGAAAACTGAGAAAATGATCTCAGGTTGCCTTTATAATTTCATAAGTTATTTTTGAGGTGAATAAACCAGTATCATGTCAAATTGACACAAGATTTACTGGTATGACCCAAAGTGAATGTTTTCAGTTTAAAATGACATTTTAGTAAAAAAGAAAAGTGACATACACAAAACTAAGAAAAGTTATTTTGAGTGTTTTAATACTTTAGGACAATGATTAATATGTCATTTGTGATGTGTAGAAATCAATTCTCCTCAATCAGATGCACAATGTGACTCGTATGACTCCATGTGTCCCCTTTTATTTAAAATTGACATTTTATTAATGTTTTGTATAATATTTATGTTTAATTTATTTCTTTATAGTATTACTAACATAAGAGTTTTTTTCTTATATATGTGGATTCATTTTCTCAGGTTGAGTGGTTTTTAGAAACTGATACCATGATTGGGCTTTTTTTGACAGGGGTTACAGGTTCCAAAGGCAATGAAATGTTAATGTTTTAAAGTGTTTATGGATAGTAATTTCAGTTATAATTATAAAAAAATTGTTATACATATATATAATATAGTTTTTTTGTATTTGTGATGTAAATTTTATATCAATTAAATTATTTAATTCCTTACTGGTGTTTTTGTATGAAAATGTATTATATGCAGTGTTCTGTAATTTCAATAACACAATACTATAGTAGGGCCTTTATCAGCACTATTTAAAGCACTGATAAAGGTATCCCTTTATAAGTGCTAGTGAAATTGTTGATAAAGTGTGCCCCTTATCATCACTAGAAATAGAATTGATAAAGGGGTGACCCCCTTTAATGGTTATTAGGACAAAAAAACTTTTTTTAGAAGTTGAATCCCATTTTTGTGATGTTAGATAATTCACCTATGGTAGTGGTTAGTACTACATGAAGAATATGTGATAAGAAAATTACATATCTTGTGTCTATATACATACAATTAGAATATGATAGGGGTATTTCATTCTTATAATTGTGTGAAATAAGGTGCATGATGCCAACAGAAATCCAATATTGAAGCCTTTCAAAGTATTAGAAGAGTAAAGTGTTCTTGATATTTTTTCATGATTCAATTATAAAAATTATAATGAATAATTGTTGAAAAAAAATTTGAGTATTTTTCATGGTGATCATTTACTTGAAACAATATAGTGGACACATATAGTTTGAAGATCTTACCACACATACATGATGACCAGGAAAGATATACTATGTGCATGATGTTTTTAAGGTAAAACGGGGAAGAAGATTGCTTGTAATGAATTATAGAGCATTTAGTTGATCTTTATAGTATTGTAGTGAGTTGAAGTAAAAGTATTATCTTATAATTATTCAGTAAAAAATTGGTCCAACATCCATGCAATGTTATTGATTACATCTAGTGGTAGTCAAAAACTAATAGTGAAAGTGAGAAAAAGATGTTTTAGCTTATCAAAGTGTCCTAAAAGGGATGATAAATTTTGTATCACAGTGGGAACATGGAGTCAATGTGATCATTATAATTTTTATGGTGTTGTGTTTTTAAACACTTGTGGGATTCCATTATAATGAACATTGGTGTCACTACTAAAAACTAGACCTTTAAAAAAGCACAAAAGGGATTTAACCACACTAAAAAAGAACTCTTTTCATATTCACCATAAAAACAATTTACAGTGATGATAAAGGGAACCCTTTACTAGTGATTTTGTTATCATTGATAATGGGGGCCTATATAAGCAATAGAAAAAGAACTGATAAAGTCCCTAATACTACATTCTGTTGTTTTAATTAAAGCATAGTACAAGAACAAAATGTATATGGAAAATTTATAATTTAATTGAAATAAAAATTACTTCATAAATTCATAGAAACACTATATTATAGAAATTTCAAAAAAAATATACTATTACTTTGGAAAGTACTATAAAAAAATACAAAAACATATATGTTTAATTTTCATTGTCACCCGATCCCCTCTAAGAAAAGTACAATCATGGTATCAGTTGTCAAACATAACACCCAAACTCAAGAAAAATAATCCACCTATATAAGAAAACAATTCTTATGTTAATAATATTATAAATAAATAACTTAAATATAAATATGAAACAATACATGAAAAAATGTTAATTTTAAATAAAAGGACACAATTGGAGTCATAACATTCACACTATGCATCTTATTGAGGTGTGGTCGATTCATATACGTTAATAATGAATTATAGATCATATTTCTAAAGTATAAAAAGAATCCGAATGAATTTTCTATGTTTTGAAAATTCCACTTGTCTTTTTTACTAAAATTTCATTTTATACTCAAAACACAAAATTTGTGTCATACCATCCACTTTATGTGTCAGTTTGATATAAGACTAATTCATACACATAAAAAATGACTTATGAATCATTGTTCTAAAGTATTAAGAAAATATAAGTGTATTTTCTTTTTTTTAGTGAGTGACACTTTTTAAACTAAAATTATAATTTTATACTGATAACAGACACTTTGAGTCATACTAGGTACACCATGTGTTGTATTATGGTGTGTTTAATAAAAAACAAATTATGGATCATTACACTTATGTATCAAGGAAATATTAATGGGTTTTCTCAATTTTGAGTATGACATTGTTTTTTTAATAAAATGTCAATTTTAAATAAAAATAAAAACATGGAGTCCTAACAGTAAAACTATGTGTCATATTGAGGTAAAGTTTATTCCAACACATTAGAAATAATTTATGGATCATTATACTAATGTATCAAAATAATATAAAACAAGTTTTGGGTTTTGAGTATGTCACGTTTTCTTTTTACTAAAATGTCATTTTAAACAAAGAAACCTGAAATTTAAGACATATCACTGGCATCGTTTTCCGATTTGATGTGAGAATAATTCCTAAACATAATAAATTACTTATGAATCATTTTCATAAATTTTAAAGACAATCAGACCGTGTTTTCTCAGTTTTTGGTGATTGATACACGTTTTTTAACTAAAATTTCAATTTTAAACTAATAACGGTACTTTGAGTCATAACGGAGAAATTGTGTATCAAATTGAGGTGCTTCTAACTTGTACATATAAAAAATGACCTATGGATCATTTTCCTAAAGTTTAAAAATAATCTGAATGCATTTTCTTGGCTCTATGTATGTCACTTGTCTTTTTAAACTAAATGTAAATTTTATATAAAAATACACATGTGGATTCACACTAGTCACTCCGTTCCTTGTATTGAGGTGGGTTTGATTCCTATATGTCAGAAATGACATATGGATAATTTTCCAAAATTATCAGAAGAATACTAATGTGTTTTATTAGTTTAGAGTATGTAAGTGGTCTTTTTTAATAAAATGTAATTTTAAATTGAAAACACGATATTTGAGTCATACCGGTCACATCATTTATTGGTTTGACATGAGAATAATTCCTACACATCATAAATGACTTGTGAATATTTTTACTAAAGTTTTAAGACAATCCAGGCATGTTTACTCAGTTTTCAGTGAGTGAAAAATGGTTTGAACTAAAATGTCAATTTTATACTGATAATAGGCACATTGAGTCATTCCAAGCACACCATATTTCAGATTGAGATGAAGCAGATTCCTGCATGTGAAAAATGACTTATGGATCATTTTCCTTAATGTTTCAAAATAAACTAAATGTTCTTTATTGGTTTTGATTATGCCACTTTTATTTTTTACTAAAACGTCAATTCTAAATAAATAGACACACATTGAGTCATACCAGTCACATCGATGTCAGATTGAGGTAATGATGATCCCTACATGTCAAAAATGAATTATGGAATGTTTTTATAAATTATAAAAACAATTTGAATGTGTTTTATCAGTTTTGAGTATGCCAGATGTTGTTTTTATTAAAATTTCATTTTAAACTGAAAAAACATAGTTTAAGTCATATCGGTCACACGGTTTGTTAGTTTGATGTCATACTGATTCCTATATTTCACAATTGACTTATGAATTGTTTTAATAAATTATAAATACTATTAGAGAGTTTTTGACTGTTTTTCAGTGAGTGACACAAGTTTTTAAGTAAAATCTCAATTTTAAAATGATAACATCCACTTCGAGTCATATTAGGAACACCGTGTATTTGATTTAGGTTTGGATGATTCCTATAAATTATAAATGAATTGTGGATGGTTTTACTAACGTATCAAAACAATATGAATTAATTTTCTCAATTTTTATTTTTTCACTTCTCTTTTTTACTAAAATTTAAATTTTATATAAAAAGATGTTATTGAAGTCATAACGGTCACACCATGCATTATATAAAGGTGAGGCATATTCCTACACGTCGAAAATGATATATGGATATTTTTCCTAAAGTATAAAAAAATTTGTTTTCTAGGTTTTTATTATGACACTTACCCTTTTTACTAAAATTTCAATTTTATATAAAATGAAAAACTTTGATTCATACCAGTGATAACGTGCATTGTATTGAGCCACAACTAATTCATACACATCAAAAAATGACTTATATATTATTTACTAAAGTATCAAATAAATATGAAAGCGTTTCCTTGATTTTTCATATGCCAATAGAGTTTTTTACTAAAATGTCATTTTAAACCGAATACTTGCACCTTGAATCATACCGGTCACATCATGTGTCAGTTTGAGATGAGATTAATTCTGAAAAATCACAAATGACATATGATGTTTTTTACTAAATTAAGAGTACAATATAAGTGTGTTTTCTTGGGTTTTTATGATTGGTACATTTGTTAAAAAAAATCAATTTGAAACATTTAATGGACACTTTGAGTCATACTAGGAACACATTATATCAGACTGAGGTGCGATAGATTCCTACTCATCAAATGACTTATGGATTATTGTACTAACATATCAAAACAATATAAATGAGTTTTATTAGTTTTGAGTATGTCACTTTTTTTACTAAAATGTAAATTTTAAACTTAAAATATAAACTCCAAGTCATACTCGACATAAAATGATGATAAAATCAACTAAATAAGTAGTATTCAGTCACGTTTTCATGATATCTATAAACTTTCTAACACCATGAATATTGGTCATTCATTTCTAAACAAATCTATTTCCTCCGGTGAAAACAAGGACTGACGATGGTTCTCATAACATTGAAAAGATATAAACAAACAAAGGAATAATAACTGTCATAAATAAAATTTTGATTATATTAGAAAATACCCCTTTGGGGATGCTATTTTTTCATGTTATAGGATATATTTCATAAATTTTGAAACATAATAACCACTATATTTACCATTGACATGTTTCTGACACTACAGAAACATTGAGAAAAAAGTAATTTTTTTATATATGTTTTTATATTGAAATATTAATATATAAACCCTAATATATTAACACATTTAGAATTCTATAGGATCCTTGTATTCGAGGAAAATCCGAATTCTATTATTTTTAATATATTTAAATATCACCCTATCAAAATATAATTATCATTATATCATAATATAAAATGTATAACATGAAGTTTAGTTTTAAAACTTTGTATTAATTTTATTAAAAATTGGTAAACATCGTCACATGTGGTCATTTTTTTTGGGTATCCATGATTTTAATCTAGAAAATAAATATTTGGAGTATCCAAATTGATGATAATGAGTTATAAATTTTTCCTAAAAAGAAAGAAGGAATAAGTAATGCATTGAATGAAAATATATTTTATATGATTAAAATGTAGAGTTTTAGCCCTATATTATGGGTAATAAGAATACATGTCATCTGTAAGTTTTCATTTAAAACATTAAGGCTAATTTGTCTTCTATGAATTAATTTTTTTTTAGTTCCAATTTGAATTCTTGTGTAGAAGTGATGCGAGGACTAATGAGTATGAATTCCACTTTTCATGGTTTTCCATTCAACTAGTATTCATATACATGCGTGCAAAAAATATGAATATTATTTCATCATAATTAACAAAGTAGATCAGTTTTTGGATAGAAAAATAATGAAAACAAACCTCATGTATAAATTTATAATTGATACTCCTAAACATTCATGCATGAGAATTTTTTTACATTATCAATACAAATATAGTAAACAATAGCCTCTCCATACATCAATTGTTCATAATAAAATGCTATTGTGACCCTATTTTCAAACATTTTATACACATGAACCTTCAATATTAATAAATTTAGAAGTTGAACAGGCGGGGTAAAGGTTATTTGTGAATATATTTTCTTTTTTCTAGTTAATAATTTAGATCATTTTGATTCAACCTCTTATTTTACCTCCTTATCTTTGTCCATCTGTAATAATGATCATTGGTTAAAAAACATTTCATTAATTTTTAAAGTTTTTTCATGAAAAATAAATTATAAATGAATAACTCCTTATTGAAATGTTTTTTACAATATCTAATGACCATGTTATGACTATTCTGATAGCTTTCCCAATTATATGAATATATGCATCATCAAGTGAAACAAATAGATCGGTGTTCAACTCATGAGCTACATTAATCCCTAATCTTTCATAACCTATTTTAATTTTTCTATTGTGTAGAATACCTTCTTGGATATTGAAAATGGTATCCCTCATAAAAATTAAGTTGGTGGGTGTTGATATATATAAATCACAATCATTTTTACCCTATATAATATCAACACATGAAATGTATTGGTGTCTACCTAAATAGAATTTCAATGAATAAATTATGATAATATTTGTTCTTGTGTTATTTCTTGTCTTTGATTCATTCCCATACAATTTTCTAGAAACTATGAATTCTGATAAAATTTTTCTTCAAAATATTCTAATCACTCCTTAAAATATTCCATTTTTTATCTTTATCTCCTTATTCATTTATTTACTCAAAATATATTCAGGGTATCACCCCAAAACCTATACCTCCGACGCAACCATATTTTTCTAACTGCTTGAAGGCCATTGATATTAGCTATTCATCAGGTATAACTAATGATTATTCATGTGTCTAAGTCAGATAAAACATATAGTAAAATAATTTATCAATATTATTTAAAACATATTTAAAGAGAAAAAATATTTTTATTTTGTCCTTTCTACACATGATTCCCACACTTTTTGTGTGTTTTTATCTATTAGTATCCCTTTTTTATTTATAAATTCCTCATTTCATAGTACCTGATGTTGTATGGAAATATATTTGGATTTGGATTCATAAATCTTTATATAAATAGAGTAACATAATTTTTTTTCATGTCACATATAAGTATCATGATAGATTTAAAATACATACCTTTTCTTCAAGTGAGGTTGATAGTGCTGATATTTTAAATATATTTTATCTACATTTCAATGATTTAATCCTCACCAATGTGTCATTACATGTTAAGTTGCATCATTTTTGGAATATTATTGTATTTTGAGCTAAATTGTGAAAATCTCTTAATTCTGTATTTTAAGAAGTTTTTGACTTGTCTGAGTATTTGGTGATATCTTTTTAAATACCTATACAATTCGACTGATTCTTTTTTTTAGGAACCCTTGGAATATTCTCTTCATATATGTCAACTGGACCATGTTCTAAATCATCCATCTAGAGGCTCCAATAAATCATTCTTTATAAAATTTTTGTATGTTCGGATGTGTAGAGCCCACCTCAATAAAGGAAGCATAACTTCAGATTCCGGTTTCCAAAGTCATTAATTCCAATTAGGCGTGCAAGATGACTCCAAGATGCGCGTGCATGATGAATTTTAATGTCAAAGTTGATCATAATGGAACACTATGAGCGAGTCAATCAAGTGGGAGATGAAGGGTCTCATCGGGCAGAGCAAGATTCATGGTGTAATTAATTAATATATTTTTCACCAAGTCTCCAAAGTGGATGATATTTTATGGACCTAAAGAGAAGATATTTTTTATACAACTCTTTATAAGGATCCAAAGGTTGGTTCGGCCAGGGAGGGTTCCAAACAGAAACATCGTTCGGACGGACATAATATGGACAGAAGTTGTTTTCAGCCCTCCTCCCCTATTCTCCCTATCTCTTCCTTCATTTCAAGGGGGGGGGGGGTTGGATTTGTATAAGACTTGATGAAGAAGGTGTACACTCTTTCTGGAATAGAGATTATGTGGGCTGATCAAGTGATGCGAGGCTAAGCACCAAGTGGTTGCGGACGGCGACAACCGACGAACACTCCCTTCCGAGTTTTGATCTTCATGTGTAATCTCTATTGCATCTCTTTTGAATTTATATTTCTTGAATGAAAACAGTTGTTTTCTTTCTTGAATATATTTTCAACTTGTTTGTTCTGGATGGTTTTTCAATCTATGAAGTAAAATAGTCGATTTCACTATTTAAATTTCTTCGGTGAGGTCTTGCCGTTGAGCATAGTGATTTCGATTAGGTTTGGTTATTTGAAGGTCTTCAAGTAATTATATCACTTCTATAGAAGGGGAAACAATAATATTGAGGTATTAACATGATATCCTTTCCAAATAAGGTGTTTATCCAGAGGTATTTGGGTAGGCATTGAGAGATTCATTAGAGATATAATTTTGAACAAGGAAGAGGGGAGTGTCCGGGAGGTTAAATCTTGTCCGTAACCATTGTTTTGATTCTAGTTTCAAAACCATTTTATTTCCAATCAATGTTCTAGCTCATTCAAAAAATTTCTTTCTCTTTAGTTTTTATTTATTTTTTGTTCTTGAGTCTTTAATCAAATCCCCAATTTTCCATTTCGCGTGAAAACAAACAAAAAAAGGGACAGTTTTGCAACTCAAATTGCAACCTCCTCAAGAGACAATCCAAGGACTGCTATATTGCATTGTTTTTGGGGAAAGATTTATTGATTGAGGATTTCACAACAAATAATCCTCACTTCGACTGGCGCCATTTCCAGGGAGGTTGCTTGAGTTGATTTGTGTGGAAATTGTTTTTGCATGACCCGAAATTCTAACCCAACTTTGTTCCCATTGGATTCTAAAATTGATATAAATTTTCACTCTAGGGATAGAGCTACCAGAAATCCCCTTGTCCCAAGTTGTGAATCTTCTAATAATGCACTTAGAAGAAACCTGGTTGAAACTGAAATTCCAATGGATGAAAATAGAACCTTGAAAGAATTGGATTCATCTTATGATGTAAATCAAGAAAATCCTGTTGAATATCCTGATGCACCTGCTGGGTTTGAAATTAAATATGGTTTCATTCACCAAATTCCAAAATTTAATGGTTTTCCTGGGGAAGATCTACATAAACACCTTCAGAAATTTAGTTATCTTTGTGTCGGCATGAAACCCCAGGGAGTTGATGAAAATCAAATGAAATTGAGGTCATTTCCTTCTTCATTAGAAGGAGTTTCCAAAGAATGGGTTTTCTATTCACATTCTACTTTGATTAGGGATTGGAATGAATTGAAGAAAATTTTCCTTGAAATTTTTTTCCCTGCTTCTAGAACTACTTCCATTAGAAAAGAGATTTGTGGAATTAGACAAACTCAAGGTGAAACATTGAATGAGTACTGGGAACGCTTCAAAAGACTTTGTTTCAGTTGCCCCCACCATCAAATTAGTAACCAACTTTTGATTCAATATTTTTATGAGGTATTGTGTATTACTGATAGAATAATGATTGATACTACTGCAGGAGGGTCTCTATTTGAAAAAACACCAACTTATGCTAGGACATTAATTGCAAACATGGCCCAAAATGCTCAACAGTTTGGAACAAGAGGCCTTCTTCATGTGAAATCTGCCCAAGAGTTCCCCATTTCTAGTCCTGAAAACAATATGATTTCGAGTCAACTTTATGATCTTACCACCATGGTGAGGTCAATGATGTTATCCAATAACCCACCAACTCCACCCAAACCTAAAGTAACATTTCAAATGAATGTCTACTGTGGAATTTGTTCTTCCAATGACCATGTTAGTGACCAATTCCCTCAAATACAGGAACCTTCTGAGAATTGCAATACTGTTTTTCCTGGGAAACCCTTTCAATCAAACCAACAAAGGCCATTTCAATCAAATCAAAATTTCAATCAAGGCTGGAACAACCACTCTAATGAAAGGTTTTGACAGACTGAACAACCTAGAAGCTTCTTCCAAGGACAATCAAGCAATTCACAACCAAGATATTTCAATGAGCAAGCCAATGCTCATTCTGGAAGAAACTTTCAGGCTGCCCCTCCCACTCAAAATTCAGAGAGTAATATTGAAGAAGAAATGAGGAAACAACATGAGGCAATGAAACAAACACAGGACCAACAACAAAACATGCTGAATACCCTGATGACTCAAATGGGTCAACTTTCCTATGATCTTAGTTGCATAAAAAATCAAATGAGTGGAGGTTTTCCCTCAAAACCTCAAGTGAATCTGAGAGATAAAGGGGAGTAAAATGTGAGTGCAATTGAACTTAGGAGTGGAAAACAATTTAATACCCCTCAAATGGAGAAACCAAAACCTGTTGTTGAAACTGCTGTTGAGAATCCCACCAATAATGGAAATTCTGGAAATTCTGAATGCTCTTTGAAGGGAAACACAATTTCAAGAGAAGAAATGTTGCTTGAAAGAACAAAGAGGGATTGTAAGAGGATGTCTGGACATTTTGATTCTCAAAGAAGTGCTCAGAATAGCCTTGAAACAACCAAACCACAATTTCCTTACCGTAGGAGTGAACCACCAGTGAAGTCGAGTGCTGAGAAAGAGTTGGATAAGGAGGTTTTGGATACTTTTAAGAAAGTTCAAGTCAATATACCTTTGCTTGATGTTGTGAAACAAATTCCAAGGTATGAAAAGTTATTGAAAGAAATGTGTACCCACAAGACGAAATTCAAAGGAGGTGAAAAGGTCAACTTAGGGAGGAATGTTTCATCCATGATCCAACATGCCTTTCCTGTCAAATGTAAAGACCCAGGAAGCTTTACCATTACTTGAACCATTGGGAAATGTGAATTCAAGGATTTTATGCTTGATTTGGTGGCCTCCATCAATGTTATGCCACATTCTATTTACTCATCTCTTCATGTTGGAGAATTGAAACCCTCTGGGATCATCATTCAACTTTCTAACCGAAGTACCACCAAGCCTACTGGAGTTATTGAGGATGTTATCGTTCTAGTGAGAGAAATTATTTTTCCTACATATTTCTATGTCTTAGATATGGAAGATTATAGGTTTAGTACCCATGCACCTCTCATTCTAGGGAGACCATTCCTGAAAACTGCAAAAGAAATCATCAATGTTCACAAGGGAACACTTTCACTGGAGTTTGGAGGAGAGGTTGTTCATTTCAATATTTTTCAATCCATGAAACACCCAGTCGAGGGTCATTCATCCCCCCAAGTGAACATGATTGATTGGTTTTCCATTGATATGTTCCCTGATTTTGCCTGTGATGAGAAACCAGCTAATATTTTTGATGATGTAATTTTTGTTGTTGCTGAATCTGATCAACAAGAGAGGGAAAAGGGAGATGATGATGAGTCTTGGAATGTTGATATGGATTTGAAAAATTCTATTGATCTCAACATTGAGGAAGATGTCTCCCTAGAAATCCATAGTGTTGTTAGTGGTCTCCCAGGAGAAATTGAAAATTTTCCACTAGAATAAAATTCCGAGAACATTGAAATTGATCTTCATGGTGATTATCCTTTAAATTCTAGAACCCCACTAAAAAACCACACCTGTGAGAAATGTTCCTTGATCAATGAAAATACCCCAGTTGATTTAGAGTTGAAACCACTTCCAGACAATCTAAAATATTCTTTATTAGTTGAAAATGAAACATTCCCTGTTATAATTTCAAAAGATTTGTCGAAGGATCAAGAGAATCAATTGTTAGGAGTCCTCAAAACCCACAAGAAATCTATTGGATGGACTCTATCTGATTTAACTGGATTCAACCACTCAGTGTGCATGCATAGAATTTTCTTGGAGGAAAATGTTAAACCGGTGAGACAATTTCAAAGGAGGTTAAATCCAACACTTTTAGAGGTTGTTAAGAAGGAAGTTACCACCCTTTTAGCTATTGGAATTATTTTTCCCATCTCTGATAGTCAATGGGTGAGTCAAATC
Organism: Viscum album; assembly: GCA_963277665.1. Taxonomy (NCBI): domain Eukaryota; kingdom Viridiplantae; phylum Streptophyta; class Magnoliopsida; order Santalales; family Viscaceae; genus Viscum; species Viscum album. Next base: position 1,521,068,133 of record OY728139.1, on the reverse strand, counting down.
CATGTAGTTCCCAAGAAAGGTGGCTTCACAATCTCAAAGAATGAATTTGGTGAGCTTGTTCCTATTAGTCTTCCAAATAAATGGAGAATGTGCATTGATTACGGGAAGCTCAATTTGGCTACGAGGAAAGACCACTTCCCACTTCCATTTCTTGATCAGGTCCTTGAAAGACTAGCTGGAAAAACCCATTATTGTTTTTTGGATGGATTCTATGGTTATTTCCAAATTCATATTGCACCAGAGGATCAAGAAAAAACCACATTCACATGCCCATTTGGAACATTTTCTTATAGGGGGATGCCCTTTGGTTTGTGCAATGCTCCTGGAACTTTTCAAAGGTGTATGATGAGAATTTTCTCTGATTTTCTTGAAACATGCATGGAAGTTTTTATGGATGACTTCACTGTTTATGGATCATCATTTGAAAGTTATTTGGAAGGTCTGGCTCATGTTCTTGAAACGTGCATTGATAATAACCTTGTTATTAATTATGAAAAATGTCATTTCATGGTGGGTAAGGGGATTTTTCTTGGACATGTTGTGTCTCTGGATGGAATTCAAGTTGATAAGTCCAAAGTTGAGGTCATTTCTTCATTGCCATACCCAAAAATAGTCAGAGATGTGAGATATTTTCTTGGTCATGCTGGTTTTTATAGGAGATTCATTAAAGATTTCAGTAAGGTTGCACTTCCATTGTCTAGATTGCTCCAGAAAGACACCCCATTTGTCTTTGATGAAAATTGTAAACAGGACTTTGGGGAGATGAAACAAAAATTTATTACTCCTCCCATTGTTCAACCTCCCAAATGGGACTTGCCTTTTGAAATCATGACTGATGCATATGACTTTTCTCTTGGGGCTGTTTTAAGTCAAAGGTTGGAAAATAAATATCATGTGATTGCCTATGCCCCTAGAACATTAGATCAAGCCCAATCAAACTACACAACTGAGAAGGAACAATTTGTTTCTGTCTTTGCTTTGGAAAAATTTAGATGTTATCTTCTGGTCTCTAAGGTGATTATTTTCACTGATCATTCTACAATAAAATTTTTGATGAAGAAACATGATGCAAAACCAAGACTTTTGAGATGTATTTTGTTGTTACAAGAGTTTGATGTTGAAATAAAGGACAAGAAAGGAAGTGAAAACCTTGTTGCTGATCATTTGAGAAGGATACCATCTGTTTTGAATGGGGATCCTCAGATCTATCTGCCAATTAAAGAAACTTTTCCAGATGAGGAGTTGTATGCTTGTCAAACTGAAAGGCCATGGTTTGCTGATATGGTGAATTATTTATCTTCTAATGATGTTCCCCACTGGTTTTCCAAGAATCAAATTTCTAAACTTTTGAGTGATTCAAAGAATTACATTTGGTATGATCCTTACTTGTGGCATGTTGGTAGTGATCAAATGATTAGGAGATGCATTCCAAAATCTGAATTTCAATATGTCCTAAACTTTTGTCACACATTGAGCTATGGAGGACACTTTGGGACTCAAAGAACTGCAAGAAAGGTGCTGGATTTTGGTTTGTATTGGCCTACTATTTTTAGAGATTCTTTTGATTTCTGCAGGACATGTAGAAATTGTCAATTTCAAGGGGGAATTTCCAAGAGGAATGAGATGCCACAACAACCTCTGTTGTTTTGGGATGTATTTTATGTTTGGGGTATGGATTTCATGGGACCTTTTCCCAATTATTTTGTATATATTTACATTTTTCTTGCTGTTGATTATGTATCCAAGTGGGTAGATGCTATTCCCACAAGAGCTGATGATGCTAAAACAGTGTCCAAGTTTGTGAAAGGAAATATATTTTCAAGTTTTGGATTTCCAAAGTTCATGATTACGGATCAAGGTACTCATTTTTGTAACAAGACTTTGGAATCATTATTGAAGAAGTATGAAGTTCATCATAGGGTCTCTACACCCTATCACCCATAAAAAAATGGAATGGATGAGTTGTCCAACAGAGAAATCAAACAAATTATGGAAAAAACTGTGAACCCAAATAGAAAGGATTGGTGTTTGAGACTTGATGATGCACTCTGGGATTATAGGACTACATTAAAAACCCTAATTGGAATGTCACCATTTAGATTAGTCTATGGAAAGGCTTTTCACCTTCCAGTTGAGTTAGAAAACAAATCTTTTTGGGCTGTTAAAACATGTAACATGAATCTGTTTTCTGCTGGAGAAGAAAGAAAATTTTGTTTGCAGGAGATGGAGGAGATCAGAAAGAATTCATATGAAAGTTCTAGGTTGTACAAGGAACGAACCAAAGAATTTCATGATGAGATGATTCTCAATAAAAACTTTAAGGAAGGAGACAAAGTGTTTCTATTTGATTCCAGATTGAAGTTGTTCCCGGGTAAATTTATTTCCAAATGGGCTGGTCCATTCATTGTTACCCTTGTTTTTCCTTTTGGTGAAATCCAGATTAAAGAACCAAGAAAAGGGACACCATTCACAGTCAATGGGAACAGGTTTAAGCTGTTTAGAGAGAATGTTCAAGAACCTCCAGGGGAGGAGATCCATCTTCATGAAGAAGAATACAATTGATTCCATGTTGTGTTTTTCCTTCACACTTTTTTTTTGTGTAATGTCTTTGATTTCTTGAATTTCATATTCATATTTTTTTTACACAATGAGGAAATTGCATAAAATAAGTGTGGGGGGAGGAACATGCTGGGTAGATTAGGATTTTGTGTTCTTTCATTTCAATTTTTTTCCTTTGATTTTCTCTCTCTTTCAATTTATGGTGTGTTCTTTTATTTTTCAAACTTTGTGTGTTTTCTTTAAAATTTTGAAAAACATTTTGAAATTACAAGATGATCTTTGAAAACCCTATCAATGAGTGAACCAATTGATCCCTTGAATCTGGTTATAAATGAATGCTGAAAAAGACACTGTTTCAAGTTCCAAAATTTTGAAATAACCATTGAATTTTGAATTCCATTCCATGAATGTTGTCTAATTTTGAAAATTAGTTTCCCGTGAGTATTCTAAACCCATTTTTCATCTTCTTCACATTCATCCTACTTCTTGAGTGAACTAAAGAATGCTTGCTTGATTGAGCTAGAACTTGATATTTTTCTATCAAAACTTGAGGGCTAAGGTGAGTGTGATTGAAATGATTGGGGCAATTTGTTTGTGATTGAAACATGCTTTTCCATGATTATACTTATTATTCTAGCCTACCTTTTACATTTTATCTTTCTTGAGCCCTTAGTTTCCATGTAATGCCTTCTAGATAGCCACATTACAAGCCATTTTCCCTTTCCGACCTACTCTGGAAGTATAAATCCATGATCTAGTTGAACTTAAGTGTGGGGGAGATGAATTGTGGTGTTCCACTTCATCTGGTGTTGCTTTGGGTGGTTATCTAAACTCTGAAGAGATGTTTTTTCTGCTGAAAGATGTTTTATTTCTGAGAGCTGTGCCTGTCTGGAGCTCTCAAAGGAAGAGAGATATGCCTATCTGGAGCTCTCAATTGAAGAGAGTTGTGCCTGTCTGGAGCTCTTAATGGAATAAAGCTGTGCCCAATCTGGAGATTTTGAAAAAAAGAAGAAGAGAAATGTAACAGTTGCTGCTAAAATGTGGATGGAATGAGGTGGAAAATATATTATCAGAGATTCTCAAATATGACTTTCATTGGAGGAGAGTAAGGAGGATTCCCCACATGAGTGAAGATTAGATTCATGCATTTTTTGCTACCAAAATGAGCCAAACCCTCCTTATTCAGCTTCAGAATTTTGGACATTCGAGACCCACCCACCTTTAGCCATATAACAACCTTGAAAAGCCCTCATTATGATAAAATTTTTCTTGGCTCACATCAGGTGGAGATTTATAATTTTTTCAAGCCTATGACAATTCTTGCATGTTTTGATGAGAAAAGTTTTGTTGAAAATCAATATTTGTGTTGAGAGAAAATTTTTGTGAGGTAACTGTGTTGTGTAAATGAGAGGAGAATATAAGTGGAATGGATTGAATGAACTGAATTTAAAACTTGAATCATTTTTTCTATGAGGCATGATATAATTCGATTCTTGGTGGTTGATTGGTGAACCTCATTGGTTTGTGTTTTGAATATGCATTTATTTGGTTTTGAGGATAAATTTTCCAGGAGGCCAAGTTCTAAGTGTGGGAGAATTGATAGAGCTGATATTTTCAATATATTTTATCTAAATTTTAATGATTTAATCCTCACAAATATGTCATTACATGTTAAGCTGCATCATTTTTGGAATATTGTTGTATTTTGAGCTAAATTGTGAAAATGCTTTAATTCTGGATTTTAACCAGTTTTTGACTTGTCTGAGTATTTGGTCCTATCATTTTAAATACTTATCCAATTTTACTAATTAGTTTTTTGTAGGCACCCCTGGAATATTCTCTTCATATATGTCAACTGTCACATGTTCTAAATCATCCATCTAGAGGCTCCAATAAATAATTCTTTATAAAATTTTTGTATGTTCTGATGTGTGGATCCCACCTCAATAAAGGAAGCATAACTTCGGCTTCTGGTTTCCAAAGTCATTAATTACAATTGGGCGTGCAAGATGAATCCATGGTGCGCGTGCATGATGAATTTTAAGGTCAAAGTCGATCATTATGGCACACTATGAGCGAGTCAATAAAGTGGGAGATGAAGGGTCTCATCGGGAAGAGAAAGATTCGTGGTGTCATTAATTCATACCTTTTTCACCACGTCTCCAAAGTGGATGGTATTTTTTGGACCGACAAAGAAGATATTTTTAAACAACTCTTTAGAAGGATTGAGAGGTTGATTCGGTCGGGGAGGGTTCCAAACAGAAACATCTTACGGACGGACAGAATCTGGACAGATGTTTTTTCCAGCCCTCCTCCCCTATCTCCCTGTCTCTTCATTCATTTCAAGGGGGGGTTGGATTTGTAGAAGCCTTAATGAAGAAGGTGTATACTCTTGCTGGAATGGAGATGATGTGGTATTATCAAGTGATGTGAGGCTAAGCACCAAGTGGTTGCGGACGACGACAACCGACATACACTCCCTTCCGAGTTTTGATCTTCATGTGTAATCTCTGTTGTATCTCTTTTGAATTTATATTTCTTGAATGAAATTGGTTGTTTTATTTCTTTAATATATTTTCAACTTGTTTTTTCGGGATGGTTTCCCAATCTATGAAGTAAAATAGTCGATTTCACTATTTAAATTTTTTCGGTGAGGTCTTGCCGTTGAGCATAGTGATTTCGATTAGGTTTGGTTATTTGAAGGTATTAAAGTAATTAGATCACTTCTATAGGAGGGGAAAAAAAATCAAATTTAGGTCTTAATATGATATCATTACCAAATAAGGTGTTTATCTAGAGGTATTTGGGTAGGCATTGAGAGATTCATTAGAGATATAATTTTGAACAAGGAAGAGGGGAGTGTCTGGGAGGTTAAAGCTTGTCTGTAACCACTATATTGATTCTGGTTTCAAACCCATTTTATTTCCAATAAATTTTATATCTCATTCACAAATTTTCTTTCGCTTTAGTTTTTATTTATTTTCTGTTCTTGAGTCTTTAATCAAATCCCCAATTTTCCATTTCGTGTGAAAACAAACAAAAAAAAGTGACAGTTTTGCAACTCAAATTGGAACCTCCTCGAGAGACAATCCATGGACTGCTATATTGCATTGTTTTTGGGGAAAAATTTATTGATTGAGGACTTCACGACAAATAATCCTCACTTCAGAGGTATACCCCATACTTTCTTTATGATAGGGGTACATTGGTTTGGTTGTTTGTTTCTTATCTTCATCACTCTACTGTAGTTTCATAATTAAAAATTATTAATTGAAGTTATTAATAGAAATATTTTCAAAAAATATATTACTTTTCATAATGTACCTAAAAAGATGTATCCTCATGAAGACCAGTGAACACATCCAAAAATTATTGTCTTATCATTTGTGCATACATCTATGAAGTGTGTGGAATTATTTTCCATTTAGTTTCTTTGAGATGAAACTTCATAAGAATTGTGTGAATTTATCTATGATTATTTCTGGAAAGAATTAATACAAATTTCATTTAGGATTCATCTACTTTAAATGCATTCTTACTGGGATAATGAATAGTTATTCAATTTTTTATTATTATGTTTTAGTAAAATATAGAAATTATATCATAATGCTACCCAAATATCTTCATAAATCAGTATCTTAAGAGTAGGAATGACATTGTACAATAAATATATATCAACCAATACATGTTGTTGAGTGGTGATCCTAATGAAACTAATAAACATGGCCTTATTGGGGAAAACATCCTAGCCACGTTAATTCTATTCAACCTTGAATTTGAGGCCTTTGATTCTCACCTTAATAATGTTTTGCTAACACCATCTTACTATAGTGCTTATATTTTTATGGGACATTGTCTATTCAAATTCTACCATTTCCTCATGTTCGACATCGTCAGTATGTTGTTTCTATAGGTTGGTAGCATCGACATATGCAGAAGGTTGGTATTCCTATGCATTGGGAGAACCAATAGGTTGAGAAACCTTTTGTTCCTCAGGATTTGGAGCATTTTCTTATGAAAAAGTCATTATCTACAAAACTTGTAGAACATTTAATTTAGATTTCGTAAGTTTAGAATTTAACAGATAATAATATGAGGTAATGTAATGTTGTTGGAAAAAATCCCTCAAGGTAACATTGAAGGATTTTTGGGTTGATTGTGTTTGTTGACAAAGAGGGTTTCCTTGGTCAGTTGTGGTGTTACAGAGATATTTTTGACAACCTATGTTGAAAAAGAACCATGATAAAGGAATATAATCTAGAGGTAGTAAAAAAATAATAGATACAAGGGGGTTCTATTTTCCAATGTTTTCCAAATTTTTGGGCCTCAAAATTAGTAAAGAGAGAAACATATTTTGGGAAAAGGAAGTTTCAAACAAGATTGAAAGTTATTTGGAAACTTTATCCCAAGGAATGATATGGGATTAGAACATCAATAAATAGAAAAGGCATAGAGTGCATGAAATATCTGGAAATGTGCCTGAAATATCTAGAAATGTGCATGAAAGATGAGGTTGCGTGAAAGAAACTTGCATGCCCAATGCGACGTCAAATTGGGTTCTGCACGCATAGAGGGGATCTTGTGTGATGCATCCAATATTTTATATAGGGGTCAGTGATGCCTATAAATATAAGGTGACCCAAATATTTCTAAGAATCTCAAAACATAGAGAGAATCCAAGCGCTGGATCACATAATAATTTCATGCAAAGGGAGTTACGTGAAAGATTTGGTGTTGCGTGCAAGCTAAGGAAGTTGCACGAAAGATTTAATTTGTGCGTAAGATTGAAGTTGTGTGTAATAAGTATTTCATGATAAAAGTGGAATATTTCATGCAATGTATTAAATTTATGCACAAGACACAGTAAGAGTTTCTTGAATGATTTAGATTTTCCCAGTACATCTGTGGTAAAGCGGTATTCATCAGTAAATAAAGGTGAGAAATCAATAGGGAATCTACATACAGTAGAGGATACATTTATTAGAGATAATGAAAGGAAAAAAAAGTCTATAAACTGTGAGTGGATCTTATTAATAAGTAGTGACCACACTTTATTTTTAGATATTAGTGAGATTTCAAATTGTGATTGGTTATAAACCAGGAAGGACTATGAGTCTGCTCTGAACATAGTAAACAACAGTGCACTTTTAGTGGATTTCGTACATCATCATAGTACCATTGTATGCTCCATGGATGTACCCAGTGGGGGTGAACCAAGTAAAAATCAAATTCATTAATTTTTTTATACATTGCTATGAGAAATATAGAGAAGATAGTTTTGTTTAATGATGAAACAAGATCACAATGGGTAGTTGTTTTAATCTATCATACCCTGATTCGCCCCACTCTAAGGGTATTTGACCTAGTGGACCTAAAAATTGGTATTATAGTGAAAAGGTTAATATCATTGTTTCTCTCTCAATGGAGGTCATCAATCACAATGGGATTCAGATCATTGATGGGAATAATTTTTAGTTATGGAAGAATCGGATGAAAGACTACTTATGAACCTTATGAATGGATGTCTTTATAGCATCGATGCATGGTATTTCAACCAACATTGATAGTGGTGCATTATCAAAAGGTGAATGAAATTAATTTGATGTTAAAGCCAAATGAATCACTTCTTTATAGGGATCCCAATACAATTCTATATATATGAAGGTGAAGTCAATTAAAACATCAAATTCTATGTGGGAAAAGCTATTGAATATATATGAAGTTGATTTAATGTTTAGATAGGTAATGATGTGGGTTCTATATAACAATTATGAAGATCTGAGAATGAACCAAAATGAGTCTGTTGAAACATTATTTGATAGGGTAAATGTTGTAGTGGAAGACATGCGTGGTCTTGGAGAATTCATTGAAGATATATAGATTGTGAAGTGTATCTTGAGGAAATATCCACCCCAGTTCAATCCGAAAGTTTCAGTATTGGAAGATAAGGATCCAAAATAGCTAACTCTGGATAACTTTCATAGTATCCATGTAGCATATGAACTGAGAAATGGTGATAACGATGCTGTGGAAAATGGGAAATATAAAGAAGTGGCATTCAATGCCATAAAGAATCTCACCATCGAATATTCTTAGGAAGAAAAAAAGACAAACAAGGTGATGTCATTCCTTTCTTTGAATCTACAAAGAGGAAAAAGAAAGTTCAAAGGGAAACTTCAAATTTTTTTCTTTAGATGTGGAAAGGCTGGTCATCTTGTAGAAAGATTCCTTGAGAATATCCTAGAGGATGATGAGGTTGAAGTTAGAATCCCTATGAAGAAGTATTCATCCTATATGAAAGGAAATAAGAATTTTAAGAAAAGTTTCTTTAAGAAAAATAATCTTTTTTCACAATAATGTGATAGTTCAGATGAATTTGAGGATGAAGAGGTTGAAGAGATATAGAAATGAAAAGATCATAGGGAAAATGCTATGGTGGAAGTTGTGGGCAGTACCTCGAAAAGGGAATAAAGTGAAAATGATGAAGAAGATCTCAAAGGAAGAATTGAATTGCACGTTGAATTAGAAGTAGCTCTTGGAGAGATAGATTTTTGGAGATCCAAATTGAATAAATCAAACAAAGTTGTTCATGATTCCAAACTCTATGTATAGAAGAATAAAGAAGAGAAGTCTGATCTAGTGGAAGGAATTTAAAAACCTAAGTCTTCAATGTCAGAGAGCACAGAAAAGGTTGATGAGTATAAGATCAAAATCAAGAAACAGAAGAGTGAAATTGATAGTTTAAATAACAATGGAAGGGATTAAATAAAATGTATCAAAGAACATTAATAGAAACTTCTCAGTATATGACAAAAAGTCAAGGGCCAAGAAAAACTATTCACTCCCAAGGTGAAATCGGGAAATCATATCATTCAAAAGATAGAAAAGTTGGAAGTAGAGCATAGAGGTCCAACAAAAAATAAGAAACATTCAAATAAAAGTGATAAGGATGGTATTAAGCATGATCAAAAATAAAAATTAGTCATAGTAAAATTCAGACCGCAAGATCCAGTTCTAAGAATGAAGATTGATTTGGGTAGGAAGCATAATTAGAAGATTTAGAGAAACAAAGAGATAACTGGATGTGCATAAGTGGCTTAGAAAAATGAACCCCACATTAGGGGTTATTTATATGGAAAGATGGTACATTCACAAAATGTGTGTTCCATAACCAGGAGATATCAAAGGGTGCGAAAACAGCAGTGGAAACCAAATAGATAATGGTACTCTAGAACATCTTTTGGGGAAAACTGTATTTTTGTTGAGGATTTGGTCACATGGCTAGATATTTTATATCAACAATACAAAGGAATGTTCCAAAGCATAATAAAAGTGGTCACAAGCAGCAAATCAAAGAATTGATAGGTGAGCTAAAAATTCAAAATTAATTTGTAGCTCTGTAGGATGAAACTAGTCCATCATACTATGAGGGAGATCAATACCATCAGTCTACATCAAGAATGTAGTAAAAAATATGTATAAAAAAGAAAAGATAAGAGAAGGCAGTAGTTGTAGAAATTACCCTTAAATCATTAGAATATTCTGATTTTTGGATGCTTAATAGTGGTTGCACATCCCATATGATAGGCAACAAGGATCTTGTTTTAGGAATAAAATAGGACAAAGAAGGAGTTGTTAAATTTGGATATGATAAAGTCCTAAAGATAATTGGCTTGAGGAAGGCGAGGTTTTGGGGCAATGAAATGATAGGTGTTGATGTCATAGTATTTGAAGGTCTTAGTCACAACCAATTTATTGTCATTCAACTATGTGACTCATGGAATTCTATGAGATTTACTAAGAATACATGTATTTTCAAAGAAAGATATGGTGAAGTTGTTCTATAGGGAAAAAGAACAAATGGAAATCTCAACCTTGTAAGTGGAGGAGAAGATATGTTTTTTGTTCAGAGTGGAAGAAAACAAGTTGTGGAATAAATTACATGGTCATCTATTCCAACCATCCCTAGAAGATCTAGTAAAATGTGATATAGTTAGAAACCTCCCTAGGCTATCACATGATTGTACTCATATGTGCGATGCATGTCAATAAGGGAAAATCATTAGAAAGAAATTTAAAGAAAAGGAATAAAAGTCAATGAGAGTCCTTGAATTGGTGCATGATGTTGTATGTGGAACTATCTCACCAAGATCCATTGAAAGAAAGAGATATTACATGCTCTTCATTGATGATTATAGATTAATGGAATGGTATTTTTCATTTCCCTTAAGTCTGATGTGTTCAATTATATAAAATAATATCGAATAGAATCTGAAAGGATTCTTGGGTAGAAAATTTTGATGGTTTATACTGATAATGGTATGGAATTCACAAACATTCAAGTGAAAGTATATCTAGAGAAACATGGGATAAGGCATGAAGTTTATTCAGTAATAACTCCTCAATATAATGGAGTGGTTGAGAGGAGAAATCAGATTATCAACAACATGGACAGAACTATGCTTATTGAAAAGGACCTTCTAGAGAAATTATGGAAGGAAGCAGTATTGACATCGGTCTACATTTATAATAGGGATATGTTTTGTAATAATGAAGGAAGGACTATGTATGATATCTAATATGGAAAGGATCTATCATTAAAACACTTTTTAATATTTGAAAGTAAGTTATTTATTCTCAACAAAGAAAAACATAGAAAATTCAAGTCACGTGGAGATTAGGGAATATTACTCAGATACACAGGGAAAAAAATGCATATAAATGCTTTAATAAGAGTCTGGGAAAAGTAGTTGAAAGAAATGATATAACTATAGTGGAAAATGAAGAGAATATTCAATGTCACAGTGAAACGTTTCCTGATAAAATTAATGAAGAGGAAAGCAACACAGGGGGAGAAGAAGTGTCAGATGCTGATTCAGAAGAAGATACTGACGATGAATAATAGGAAGTCAAGTCCATATCTATGAAGAATCTTAAAAGTCAAGATGAAATTGACTGGTAGAAAATCATTGGTAATCAGACAATGCTAGTTCAGATAAGAATAATGATGTAACTAAAGCAAAAAACTTTCCAATATCAGGTATAACCTAAATGTTTTGTTGATGAAGCTGAAGATGAAAACTTGGTTCAGGATATGTATGATAAACTAGACCAGATTGAGAAAAATCAAATGTGGGAGATTGTTTGGAGGCCAATAGATAAGAATTTTATTAGGACTAAATGGGTCTTTCATAACAAGATGAATGAATATGGTGTATTTATTCAAAAAAAGCATGAATGGTGTGAAAAGGGTACTCCCAATTAGAGGGTATTGATTTTTATGATACATTTTCACCTATTTCAAGGATGGAGACAATTCGCTTATTCTTTGGAATAATATTTCAATGAAATTTCAAAGTTTTCTAGATGGGCGTGAAGTCAACATTTCTGAATCGGATTCTGTAAGAAGAATTTTATATTGATCATCCATATGGGTTTCTCATTAATGAAGATGAGAACAAAGTTTGTTGGCTAAAGAAGGCACTATATGGGTTGAAGCAAGCACCAAGAGAATGGTATTCAAGAATTGATCAGTATTTGAAGAAGCTCGGTTTTCAGCGTGGTGGAGTTACTTATAATCTTTATGTCAATAATGACAGTAATCAAAGGATGCTGCTGCTAGTTTATGTCAATAACATAATATTTAGTGGATCATATGTATAATCATGCAGATAATTTTATAAATTCATGAAAAGTGAGTTTTAAATGTCAATGATCAATGAGTTGAAATTTTTATCTGGTTTATAGGTGACACAAGGATGGAATGGATCCATCATTTCTCAAACCAAATGCACTAAGGAGGTTCAGAAAACATTTGGAATGGAAAATTCCAAAGAGACAAAAACACTGGTTTCTACCCATATGGAACTATCAAAATATGGAGATGGAAAGGTAGTTAATATTAAAGAATATAGGAAAATAATTAGAAGTTTATTATACTTGATAGAAAAAGACCTGATATTTTTTCCCACATACTAAGAAGTGAGATATCAATGTAATCCTAAATAAAGTCACATTTTTGTAGTGAAAATAATAATTCAATATATTAAGGGAACTGTAAATTTTCCTTTGTTTTATAATAAAAAATATCAACAATAATTATTGGGAAATATTGGCACAGATTGGGCCGAACAAACATATGATATAAAATCAACGTCAGGTGGTGCATTCTATCTTGGCAGATTGTGTATTTTTTGGCTGAGTAAGAAAGAACATTGAATTTTATTGAGCACCATAGAAGCTGAGTATATTTTGGCTACTCAAGAATGCACATAGCTACTATGGATGAAGAAATAGCTTCATGACATGGGAGTTGATGTTAAGTCTCTGATCAGAATCCATTGTGATAAATCAAGTTCTATAAATCATAGAAAAAATCAAGTCCATCACTCGAGGACAAATCACATTGAAATCAAATATTATTTTATCAATGAGAATGTGGAGTAATGTCTTGTGAAGTTGGAGTATTTTCCTTTAAAACTACAGGTTTGAGACATCCTAAAAAAGGGCTTACCCAAAGAAGCATTTGAAAGGAATCGACTAGCTCTAGAAGTTTAGGTGACTCCCCACACTTGAAAAATTGCGGATGTGGGATCCCCTCTCCCTGAGATATGGTGTTTTTCCCCAATATACTGATTAGTGTTCCATACTCTGTTGTATACCACAAAGGAGTGACTATTTGGTTTTTTGAAAAAGGAGGAGAAAGTGTGAGTATTCAAGGGAGAGAAATTTTGGCTAGAGAAATTATGGGAGAAAATGTCTTATTCAAGACATGGGGAGAAGATGACAGGTGGAGTAGTGAGATAGGTGGAGTTAGGCATGACAGGTGGAGAAATTTTTAGGGGGAGTAAAATGATGAGAATTTCTCGGTGTTATGAGGAAATAGAGGAAATAGTAAAATCATAGCTTGGAAAACATTAAGCATTCCAAAACATGAGAACCCAAGTAGTGAATTAGGGGGAGTATTAAATCTGATAATGCTACCAGTGATCAATAAAATATGATATATCATGACAACCGAGGTTTGTGATTAAATCAGTTGATTGGTTTCAAGAATTAGTGTTAGGAATAAAGTGATTAATTGATGAATTTTTCATCATACTCTTGTTTCTCACACCAAGCATTGATCATGCCTGTTTAGAGTATGTGTTGAGTAAGCCTTTGATCACTATCTGAGTCATGATTAGTGAATAGTGGTAGAATATGTATGAAGCTATAAAGTGGTATCATTTTATGAAAGAGTTTTTAACAAACCCAAAGGGGTAGATTGTTGGGAAATGATCCCTCAAGGTAACATTGATGCATTTTTGGGTTGATTGCGTTTGCTAAAAAATAGGGTTTCCTTGGTCAGTTATGGTGTTCCAAAGATATTTGCGACAACGTCATTTCATAATGAACCATGAAAAAAAAAGATGATCTGGAGGTTGTTCAAAAATAATAGATATAAGGTAGTTCCTTTTTGCAATGTTTGCCAAATTTTTTGACCTCAGAATCAGAAAAAGGAGAAACATGTTTTTGGAAAAGGAAGTTGTGCACAAGATTGGAGGTGATTTGGAAACTTTCACGCAAGGTATGATTCAGGATCAAAACATAAAAAAATAGAAAATTCATGAAGTGCGCGAAATATGAGGTTTCTTGAAAGAAACTTGTGCATGGAATGCAACATCAAATTGGGTTTTGTGCACTTAGAGGGGATCTTACGCAACACATTAAATTTTCTGTGTAGGGTTCAACGACACCTATAAATAATATGTGACCCCCTCATTCAAAAAATCTCAAAACATAGAGAGAATATAAGCTCTAGATCACATAATAATTTCATGTAAAGGGAGTTTCACGAAATTTTTGGTGTTTCACACAAGATAAGGAAGTTACACGTAAGATTTAAGTTATGTGTAAGATTGAAGTTGTTCATAATAGGTGTTTCAATACAAAGTGGAATCTTATGCACAAGTAATTAAAGTTTTGTGCAAGATTTAGTAAGTTTTTCACAAAATATTTGGAGTTGGATAGTATATATGTGGTAAAGCGGTATTCATAAGTGGATGAAAGTGGGACATCAATAGAGAATATATATACAATTGAGGATACATTCATTAAGGATAATATAAGAACCTATAAGTCTATAAACTGTGATTAGATCTTATGAAGAAGCAGTGAGAACCCTTCCATTGAGGGAGCAATGAGCTTTCAAATTGTGATTGGTTAAAAACCAAGAGGGACAGTGAGTCTGCATCAAACATTGTAAACAATAGTGCACTTTTAGTGGATTTGGTACATCAGTATAGTTTCATTATATTCTCCTTGTACGTAGCCTAGTTAGGGTGAAATAAGTAAAGATTATTGTGTCTCATTTATGATTTAATTTTTTTCATAATTTTCTATGGGAAATAGAGAGAGGGGAGTTTTTTTTAACAATGAAGCAATATCAAAAGGCATAAATATTTAATATACATACCCTGATTCACCCCCCTTTGGGTATTTGACCCAGTGGACCTAAAAAATGTATATTACAAAACAATGAAGCCTAATTATTGAACTCTCTTTAAAAAAGGTTTAAGGGATTTAAACACTCTATCAAGTATCCAACAACCTTCAGTTTGGTCTCTTCTAACACGCAAGACCCCATCAACATTTGGACTATTGAGAAATTATTGCAATGTACCAATGAATGTGTCATTTTCGTTTGAATTTTAATCTAACCTTTCAGTTGTTTTGGTAAATAATATAGAAATTGAGCACTTTTAGTTTTCAGGATCTAGAATATAAAATAGTTGTACTACAAATGATTCCATTATAAACAATTCATGTTAGTACCCTTCCTTACTTAAATCCACTTTCATGAATCTCAATTCATCTATTTTAATATCACTCCTTTTATCAACCTAATTTCATTGAAAATTTATCACATGAAATGTTTTATAATTCAATTCCTATATTTTTTTGATGATTCCAATGTATGACATATTATCTTAAATTGGATTTCTTTCATTGGTACCAAATATGTTAATCACTTTAACCACAAGTCTAACTCCAGTATTTTTCATGGTACTTCATTCATCATGTTCATTTTTTTAAAATTCACAACCATTAATTACATAACCATTATAATAAAACACATGAAAACTTGTTCCTATGGATACCCATATAAATTTTTCATAAATTGAATCCACATTTTCAGCTGAATCCTAAAAAATATGGTCTCAAAACAATCCTATAAACTATTAATTATTTGTATTTGATATCCAAAATTCATACCCTGAAGGATTAAAATTACTAACAATTTTTTTTGGGTTTCAAAATATGGGGTAACCTCTATATTTTTATAAAAAATGTAATGGTGGTCCTGATCCCAATATATTATAATGATTGTGAAAACAACTATTCTAGAAATTCCTTTCCTATTAGCAACCCAGTGTGATGATATTTCGATAGACCAATTATCTCCACATAGGATAGGTAATCAGTATAGAATTTAATGGCTTCCTAAAAAATATATTTACCCATAATACAACCATCTAGATGAATTAAATTTTTTTACATTCCCTTTCATAATATTCATATACTATTCATTGGGGTACATCCATCTATAATGAACATAACCACATAGTTGAATCTATTTTACCAAGTGAACTACAATATCAAAGAATATTTGTGGGAATCATATTTCTAATTCACATAATATGATGGAAAATTACTTTTCTATATATGTAAATTTCACTGGGTCCATAACATTGCTACATATAGATTTAAAAAGAAATGGAGCTTGGTTAATGTAAGGCAGAAATTCTTGGAAAAAATGAAACGTAAGTCTATATGCATTAGATCTTGAATCAAGAAATGATGTTCATGTTATTTCATACACTTTAACATTAAATTGTTAATTTACATGATATTCATGATATTTGATGAATACCCCTCTAGAACCATTACATCATTCAAGAAGATTCAAAAATGATATCTCTCTTACATGGAAATATCTTATCGAGTTGGATGAAGAAAACATCATTTTCACCCTTTACTAGTTCCCACACTTCCCATATTCCCATGTCAATAATGCCCATCATAGACTTATTTCCATACATTGTTTTTCTAGGTTCATTTAGTAAAAATCTATTGACATTATCATATACATTTTTTTCAACATGAATAACATGAAGAAATATTTTTTCATATAAACAATTATAGTATGGTAATTTTAAAAAAACTAATCCCATTTTCCAACCTATTGTTGTAAGGATTTTCAATTTTTTTTCTAAAAGTAGTGTCTATATATTTAAAATTCTCAAATAATTATTCACTTGTAAGTGGATATGGTGTTGTACATTCTTCTGAATTCCCATCGAATGATGTCGTACAAGTTTGTTACTTATGAAACTGAGGTTGAAATCTATGATTTCCTAGAAACATAATATTCAATTAATTTTTTAACCCAATTGACTTTGTACCTTTTTCCCAAATGATAAGTGCTTTAGTTCCTTTAATTATATATCCTGATATATTTCAATAAGCAGCAAAGTCATTTATTATCCCATAAAACACACCTCTTAATGTGAAATATTTATTTTTACAGTCATCATATAATGTAACACCTGAATCACATAATAATTTAAAATATTTTATCAATGGAGAAAAACTGACATCAATATCATTACCCAGTTGTTTTGGTCCTGATATAAGTAGAGATAACATAATTTATTTTCTTTTCATGCAAAACCACTATGGAAGGATATAATTTTCCAACATAACTGAACATGTACTGTGAGTGATGATTTGAAAACAAAAAGGATTCAATCCATCTATAGATAGGGTAATATGATGGTTTTTTGGCTCATTTCCAAATTTAGGATACTCATGATCAATTCTCTTCCACTGAGGAGAGTCTTCTGGGTGACAAAGTTTCCCATATTTATTTCTTGTATCTGCATTCCACATAAATTTATTTGCAGTCTATTCACTTATAAATAGGTTCCTAAACCTTTTAATGATTAGATAACACCATAATTCTTTCATAGGATCTCATTAATATTTCTTATATCGAGAATCACCAGGATTTGGGTATTCATTAAGTGATTTTTGGTCAGTCTGAAATAGTATACAATCAAATAGATGTGCATGTATTCTTTCATATATCATACTCATTGAACATAGCATTCGTTTAGCATCATATGTTCAGATAAGAAGCTCATTATATTCTGGGATCATGTCACTCAAGAGAGAATTTAGTTTTGTAAAACTAGAATCAATCCATCTATTACCAACGTTTTAAATTGTACAGATTCTATATTTCTGACAATGCTGTATACTTAGTACAACCATCATATAATTTATTCTTCTCAAAACTCTTTATCTTCTCAAAATATTTTGGACAATCACAAGGTTTATACTCAACTATCATTATCATTTACTCATTAGGATTTCCATCTTCATTAACACTAGAAATGTAAGAACCTGAATCTTCATTTCAGGTATGTTTTTTTTCCTGGTCGGTTTTAAGAAAAAGAGGAAAATATGGAAATTTTCTAAGTACACACCGTGTACTTTATAAGTACACGCCGTGTACTTTGAGGCAGCTCCAGGCCGTGTGCTGGCCATTTCTGGGCCACACACACGATGTGTAGGGGTGATGTGGAGGCCGCGTAAAGAAGAGTACGGAAAAGATGAGTACACTCCATGTACTCAAGAAATACACACCATGTATTTTCCTTATTTTTCATTAAACGGACCGGGGTCACACCTAATTTCCAGAACGACCTTGTTCTAGGTCTCATTCGTCCGAGAGCTTCCGTACGGCCATGATACTTCTCCGAGCTCCCGAGCCTCCGTCTGTTCTCCGAATCGACCGCCATCAATTGTATTGGAACTACAACAGTAAGCCCTTCCTTATCCTAGAGTTTTGTTTTCCAATTATTCTTCTTTCTCAAGATATCGTGGTTTGATCATTTTGTACATTTTTGTAGATCTATTCCATTATAAGGAGAATTAATTATCGTGGTTCAAGTATATCGATATACTAGGATTAAGGTTGGTGGTTTGTTCCTTTCTGTAGGATGTCTTTGAATATTTTGTGCAATTCCACCAATTCCCTTGAACGGGGTATTGTGTGTTTCCTATTTTTTCCCTTGTTGTTTTCCTGCTTTGCTTGATTGCTTGAGTAGAGGTCAATGCTTGTGAATAGGGTAATTTTTACTGTGCTCTAGATGTTTTTCCATGCATGTTTTTCCTGTTAAGCATTTTGCCAGTAGCCATGCCTAGTTGTAGGATAGTGGAGCTGTTGTACTGTTATGCTGTTGTGCCTTATAATGATAGCCAAGTAGTTCTTGAGGTTTACTTAGGGCGTTACACGCGCTATGCATGTTTATTTTACACAAGGATGTGAGAACCTAGTGTAGTGGACCATTGGGAGAATGAACGTAAGAGATTCTCCAGAGTGTCTTAAATTTTCAATGCGAGACTAAAGGGGAAATTGACGATGAGTGCTTCCTCAGAGAGTATGTAGTTCCTCGACACGGGCCACAAGGGGGAATGAGACATTGAGTGCTTCTCCAGAGAGCCTTTAGTACGATACAAGACTATAAAGAGAATTGTGGGTGAGTTCTTCCTCAGAGAGACTATTCATTATTTGAGCCAGAGGGGTGAGACTGTGAGTGCCTCCCAGAGGGTTACTAGTACTTGTAGGTTGAACCACAAGGGTTAGGCTGTGAGAACTACCCCAGGGGTTACCTGTTGTTCTACTTGTTGATTGGATGTTACTTGTGTACTTTCTATGCTAGACACTGTGGATTTTAGTTGTTGTGTGCTTTCCTATTTACTGATACCTGTAATTTTACTTGCCATGTATTCACTGACTATTAGGCACAGATATTTGGGTGGTTTCCTATTAGGACCTTTTCTCACACCCTGTTTGGGACATGATTTTGGGCCCAAGAAGATTATATTATTGCAGGTATAGATAAGGGAAAACTCCCTTCTACTTCAGGTACTTGACTTGCTGTGGAGTTGGAGAGCATGGGACCAAGCTATGGCTTGCGATGCTGAGGAGTTTACCTATTTTCTTTTTCAATTTTATTTACTATTGTATTCATCATTGTGACTTGTTTGACTGCTTTCCTAGACATATGTATCATGCATCATTTTATATAAATGCGTGTGTGATCCAGTTGTTTATTGTTAGTCTTCCTCTGTTTATCGTTTACTCTTGTATGGATGTTTACGATTTTTGCTGTTGTCCATTTGTTTTTCTTTCACTGTGTACTCTACCAATGAGGGCATAGTTTCCCTACTATCACACCCAAGGCCCTCTCTACTAGTCGGCAGCCTCTGGCATTTGGGGAAATGCGCTTGAGGCCATGTGACCAACCGGGTACGAGGCGCCTCTAAGTGGCTTCCAGAACTGAGACATTACAAAGTGGTATCAAAGGTTTTCTTTTCTCTTGATTTACTGTTTGGAGCCTTAGGCAGGTATAGGACGGATTCAGTACTTGGTATTAAGCTGTGCTCGGGAGTAGCTAACCCGTGTACAGGGGAAAATCCAATCTACCTCGCTTACTACAATTTTATGGTTTTGCTATGTTATAGTTGATCTGATTTCACCTAGAGTGATTCACATGCTTTGTCTTGTTATTGTTGTTGATATTGTGGTTCTATTTCTGTCACAACCCGATGAGATGAGGGAATTCCATCTCATGCATTATATAGAAACTTGTTATAAATCACATGCCATGCATTCTTGCGCTACCGTCTAGGGTGCATTAGCAATTGCATGTTGTTATGATAGACGTTGTGTAGATTATGCATGTTTTTGTGATAGATTCTTTGATAAAATCCCTGCAGTTTGATATAGAGGTTGTTTGTATTGTACCTTACTTAAATGAACGCCAAATTTTGGTTCTTGAGGTGTTATGGGCCCTCATGAATTGGAACTTGGTGGATCATTGACTTGTTTCCCTTATATATGATATGTAGGAGATGCCAAGATTTGATCCACAGGGAGTATGGGCCCTCACAGATCAGAATTTGGAACCTTCATGCTTGTTTTTCAGTGTTTTCTAGGCTTCGGTGCAGTTTCAGAGCTACTGCCTGGAAAAACCCAGAATACACGACGTGTACTTATTATATACACACCATGTAGTTTTTAAACCATGTCACTGAATGTGTGAACAGAAACACGGGTTGTGAAAAATCTCCAGGAACACGCCGTGTATGATAGATACATGCCGTGTAGTAGTGAGCCATGTACCCAGCCGTGTCACTAACAACACGGGTCGGAGAAGATCGTGTAATACATGCCGTGTTTTGTATGAACATTACATGTAGCCTTGCTCTAGGTACCCGACCATGTCATGAACAACACGAGACTGTGTTATCTCTTCCTATACATGCCATGTTTGCTCGGAACATGCCGTGTAAGGGTCAGCTGTGTACCCGGTCGTGTCACCAGCAACACGGGTCGGGACAAATATTCAAGTACACGCAGTGTTTGTTCAGAACATGCCGTGTATTCTCAACCGTGTAGTCATCCGTGTAGCTAACAACATGGGTCGTTGAAACCTTGTCAACTACACGTAGTGTCCACAGGGAACACACCGTGTAGTCTCAGTTTAAGAAGACTGTGTGGGTTATCCGTGCAAGGAGACTCGGGTAGGGGAATAGAGTTAAGTACACGCCGTGTAGAGTTTATACACACTGTGTATTCATGTTTTTTAAAACTTGAGTGTTTCCTTCTCCTATTTCCGTTTTTAGTCCTTTTTTCTCTATCCTTGATATTCCTGATCTAAGGTATTCTTTTGATCTTTCAGAGCTATGCCTCCGAGACGTCCTCTGGTTGTATGTCAGTAGCAGGATAGTCATCAGACGCCAGATATGGATGATCAGGGACTTCCTTCCAATCCTCCAGTCGTGCCAGCCTTGGCACCATCTATCATACTAGTTGCGGGCACTGATGTGCAGTTTAGGGAAGGCTTTACGAGGATGATGCGGACCTTTCAGGGAGCACCACCTCCTGCCACAATTATAGAAAACTTGACTAGGGTTTTCCAACAGTAGAATCCTTATACTTTCTTGGGGTGAGGACCACAGGCTGTAGAGTCATGGCTGGAAGCCATGCTGACTATCTTTGAGCATCTGGAAATGCCTCCAGAGAGGCGGGTCAAGCTCGCTGCCTATATGCTACGAGACTCCACCAAGAGGTGGTGGGACGTGATCTCATAGGAGGTTCATCAGAAGGTTATGGCCTGGGAGGAGTTTCATCACTTTTTTATGACTAATTCTACCCAGATACCCTGAGGGCCGATCGAGCCCGGGAGTTCATGAGTCTAGAGCAGGGTACTCTTTCTATTATGGAGTATTCCTATCGTTTCACTGAGCTGCAGCGTTTCACATCCCTCTGGGCTGGAGAGGGGATGTTCTTAGCAAGGAAGTTTGAGGATGGTCTCAGGCAGGAGATCCGTTTGCAGGTGAATATCTTTCAGTTGACTTCCATCACTTCCATTGTCAACCAGGTACTGATTATAGAGCACAATCTGAGAGACTCTAGAGCTGCGAGCCATGTCGGTTCTGCTTCCAGAGCTAGTATTCCACCAGTTGACAGCAGGAATCACCATAGGGAGTCTACGCACAGTGATACGAGGAGGCGAGATACATCTTCGGGTAGCCAGGTGGTATGCTACCAGTGTGGATGGGTAGGGCACATGATGTCGCAGTGCCAGAGAGACCTAGTGTAGTGCTGATCTTGTGGCAAGATGGGTCACCTTCTGTATTTTTGCCAGATTTTCTCACCAGTAGCTGGTGACATGGGTTCTTTTATGACTCCTCGTTCAAGAGCAGCACCGCCGGTTTCTCACCAGTCTGGGAACTAGAGTTCTTCCGGTTGTTCGGGCTGAGGTGGAGGTCAAGGCCGTGCCGGTCAGTCACCAGTCTTTCAGCATCACTAGGGAGGATCATCTCAGAGTGGTCAGGCATGGTCATAGGGCTGTTGGGAAAGACAAAATTTTGCGATGGAGCAGACCTATCAGGAGAAAGATCCTTGAAATTCTACAGTTCGAGGTACTATCTTAGTAGCCTCAGTTTTATCTTCAGCTCTTTTCGATACTGATGCTACGCATAGCTTTATCTTTGTTGCTGTTGTGGAGAGCCTTGGGCTCTGTATATGTTCTTCTGCTAACTTGTTGACACCAGAAACACCTTTGGGGACAACGACATCTAGTGTACATCAGTGCAGAGAGTGCCCGCTCGAGGTTGCAGGGTATCGTTTCTTATGAGATATCTATTTCCTAGAGATGACAGGCTATGATGTCATTCTTGGGATGGACTGGTTGGTTCTCTTCCAGGTAGTCGTTGACTGTTATCTCCACAGGGTGAGATTCATTTCACCAGAGGGTGAATATTTTCTTCATAGAGGCGAATGGGATGTTCGGGCGAGTCGAGTAGGACTCGAGCATCATGGGCTAGGAAGGGTTATGGCCCATATTGCTAATCATTATCTGGATGATCAAGGGAATTTATAGTTGGACCTTCCTCTAGTGGTGGATCATTTCAGAGATGTCTTTCCATAGGATTTCTCAGGTTTACCTCCAGAGCGTGAGGTATACTTCTCTATTGAGCTCGTGCCTGGAGCAACACCGGTGTCCATTCCTCCCTATAGGATGGCTACACCTGAGTTGCAGGAGCTCAAGAAGCAGTTGGAGGTGTTACAGGAAAAGGGTTTAATCTGACCCAGTACTTCACCTTGGGGTTCGCCTGTCCTGTTTGTGAAGAAGGCAGATAGTACCCTTAGGCTCTGTGTAGATTATCGGAAGCTGAACTATTTGACGGTCAAGAACCGATATCCCTTGCCAAGTATTGATGATCTGTTTGATCAGATTTGAGGAGACCGGGTTTTCTCGAAGATTGATTTGAGGTCCGGTTATCATCAGTTGTATGTTAGACCATCAGATATACCTATAACAGCCTTCAGGAGCAGGTATGGTCTCTATGAGTATACGGTTATGCCATTCGGTCTCACGAATGTGCCAGTAGTTTTCATGGCACTAATGAACCGAGTGTTCCATCCTTACTTGGATTCCTTCATCATGGTCTTCATGGATGATATCTTGGTGTACTCTCACACTCGACACAACCATGCTACCCATCTTGAGATCATTCTGAGTACATTGAGAGAGCAAATAATTTCTGCTAAACTCTCAAAGTTCCACTTTTGGATGGATCAGATTCACTTCTTGGGTCATGTCATCTCAGAGGCAGGAGTATCTATAGACCCAGAGAAAGTGAGAGCTGTAGTTTCCCGGGAGCAGCTGAAGAATGTTTTTGAGGTACGAAGTTTGCTAGGGATAGATGGATACTACGTATGCTTAATTCAGGAATTTTCACACCCATTAGCACCATTGACAGGTCTTACCAAGAAGGGGGATAAGTTATTATGGTCATATTCTTGTGAGTCAGACTTTCAGGAGCTGAAGGGGAGGTTGATGTTAGCACCGATACTAGTCTTGCCAGATCCAGGCAGGAGATATACTGTTTATTGTGATGCTTCAGGTATCGAGCTGGGAATTGTGCTTATGAAGGGAGATGGAGTCGTTGCGTATGGGTCTCGGCAGTTGAGGCCACATGAGAGGAACTACCCGACGCACGATCTGGAGTTGGCAGCTATTGTTCATGACTTGAACTGTTGGAGACTTTACCTTCTGGGAGAGTACTTTGTGGTTTTCACCGACCACAAGAGTCTCAAGTATATCTTCACTCAGCGTGATCTGAATCTGAGATAGTGTAGGTGGGTCGAGTATCTTTATTCTTTTTATTTCGATCTTGCCTATACGCCGGGAGGCAGATGCGTTGAGCAGGAGAACTCGGATTTAGGCAGTTCAGGAGGCCAGAAATGAGTGGAAGCTTATGGATCTGTTCTATGAGATGTATCTGGAGGTGAACGCTAGACAGGGACAGACTTACCTATCTTCTGTAGCTGTTACCTCTACACTTCTTGATCGGGTACAGATGAGGCAACTATCAGACTCAAAAGTCCTAGTCCTATGGGAGAGTGTGTTAAGAGAGGATCCTCTTCCTGGATGGACAGTGGGCGAGGATGAGATCTTACATTTCCAGGGATGCGTATGAGTGCCAGCAGACATACGCAAGGAGCTGATGTGGGATTTTCATTCCTCAGTTAAGGCAGTTCATCCTGGCGTCACCAAGATGTATTGGGATCTTCATCGCAAGTACTAGTGGCCAGGTATAAAGAGAGATATTGCTGGTTTCATCTTGAGGTGTTCTACTTGTCAGCAGGTGAAGGTGGAGCATCAGCGACCATCATGCCTTTTACAGTAGTTACCCATTCCAGAATAGAAGTGGAATGATGTCGCGATGGACTTCGTGACTGGATTGCTGAGGTCGCTTGGAGGGAACGATGCTGTTTGGGTTGTTGTCGACAGGCTTACGGAGGTTGATCATTTCTTACCGATCAAGGAGACCTTCAGTATTGATGATCTGGGATGACTATACATATGAGATATTGTACGTCTGCATAGAGTTACACACTCCATTGTTTCAGATTGGGATGCATGCTTTACTTCTTGGTTCTGGAAGGGGCTTCAGAGGGATTTGGGTACACAGGTACTTTTGAGTACAACATACCATCCCCAGATAGATGGTGAGTATGAGCGTACGATCCAGGTGCTTGAGGATATGCTCCAAGCTTTCATTCTAGACTTTGGAAATTCTTGGGGGAAACATATCCCTCTTGTGGAGTTCTCCTACAAAAACAATTTTCAGGCGACTATTCAGATGGAACCTTACAAGGCTTTGTACGGTAGGCCATGCTGATCACCTTTATGCTGGATGGAGGCAGGAGAGGCATCTTTACTGGGACCTCTTCTGGTTTAGGAGACCTCAAAGCAGATAGAATTGATTCGGAAGAGGATGGCTACAGTACAGTCTCGACAGAAGTCTTATACTGATCAGTGGAGATGACCTCTGGAGTTCGAGGTCAGGGATCAAGTTTTCCTGTGTGTCGCACCAAGGTTGGGACACAAGAGGATTCAGAGATAGGATAAGCTTTCACCACGGTACGTCGGGCCGTTTGAGGTATTGGAGAGAGTTGGGATGGTTGCCTATCAGTTGCAGTTTCCTTAGAGGTACCGGTCCATGCACGAAGTCTTCCACGTATCTCAACTCTGACATTACTTTTCAGACCCGTCTCATCTCTTTCAACACGAGGAGGTTGAGCTCGAAGTGGATGCATCATTTGAGGATCATCCTATCTGGATTTTTGATCGCAATACGAAGGTTCTCCATGGGTGATCTGTTCCTCTAGTATGGGTGTTATGGAAGCACGGGCGAGTACAAGACGAGACCAGGGAGAGGGAGGCCGATGTATGATCGTAGTGGCCGGAGCTGTTCGGGGTTTCTTCTTCTACTCCTCACTGGGGAAATTTGGGGATGAATTTCTTTAAGGGGGGAAGTTTGTAAAAACTCAGATCTTGGTTTCAGGAATGTTTTTCCTTTTTTGGACTTTTTTAAGAAAAAGTGGAAAATCGGAAAATTTTCTAAGTACACATCATGTACTTTATAAGTACACACCATGTACTTTGATGCAGCGCCAGGCCGTGTGCTGACCATGTCCGGGCCACACACACAGTGTGTAAGGGTGATGTGGAGGCCGTGTAAAGCGGAGTATGGAAAAGCTGAGTACACGCCGTGTACTCAAGAAATACACGCCGTTTATTTTCTTTCTTTTTTCATTAAACGGACCGGGGTCGCGCCTAATCACTAGAACGACCTTCTTCTAGGTCTCATTCGGCCGAGAGATTCCGTACGACCATGCTACTTCTCCGAGCCCTCGAGCCTCCATCTGTTCTCCGAATCGACCGCCGTCAATTGCATTGGAACAACAGTGGTAAGCCATTCATTTCTCCAAGAGTTGTGTTTTCAAATTATTATTCTTTCTCAAGATATTGTGGGTTGATCATTTTGTGCATTTTCATAGATCTACACCATTCTAAAAAGAATCAATCATCGTTGTTCAAGTATATAGATCTATTAGGATCGAGGTAGGTGATTTGTGCCTTTATGTAGGAAGTATTTGAATATTTTGTGCAATTCCACCAATTACCATGAACGGGGTATTGTGTGTTTCCTATTTTTTCCCTTGTTGTTTTCCTTCTTTACTTGATTACTTGAGTAGAGGTCAATGCTTGTGAATAGGGTAATTTTTACTGTGCTCTGGATGTTTTGCCATGCATGTTTTTCCTGTTAGGCATTTCGCCAGTTTCCATGCCTAGTTGTAGGATAATGAAGCTGTTGTACTGTTATGGTGTTGTGCCTTAGAATGATAGCCAAGTAGTTCTTGAGGTTTACTTGTGGCGATACATGTGCTATGCATGTTTATTTTACACAGGGCTGTGAGAACCTAGTGTAGTGGACCATAGAGAGAATGGACGTAAGGGCTTCTCCAGAGTGTCTTAAATTTTCAATGCGAGCCCAAAGGGGGAATTGACGATGAGTGATTCCTCAGAGAGTCTGTAGTTCCTCGACGTTGGCCACAGGGGGAATGAGACATTGAGTGCTTCCCCAGATAGCCTTTAGTACGATACGAGACTATAGGGGGAATTGAAGGTGAGTGCTTCCTCAGAGAGTCTATTCTTTAGCTGAGCCAGAGGGGTGAGACAGTGTGTGACTCCCAGAGGGTTTCTAGTACTTATAGGTTGAACCTTAAGGGTTAGGCTATGAGAACTACCCAGGGGGTTACATGTTGTTATAATTTTTGATTGGTTGTTTCTTGTGTACTTTCTATGCTAGACACTATGGATTGTAGCTGTTGTGTGCTTTCCTGTTTACTGCTACCTGTAATTTTACTTTCCATGTATTCAGTGACTGTTAGGCACAGATCTTTGGGTGGTTTCCTACTAGGACCTTGTCTCACACACTATTTGGGCCATTCTTTTGGGCCCAAGCAAATTATATTGTTGCAGGTATAGATAAGGGCAAGCGCCCTTCTACTTCAGGTACTTGACTTACTATGGAGCTGGAGAGCATGGGACCAAGCTATGGCTTGCGATGCTGAGGATTTTACCTATTTTATTTTTCAATTTGGTTTAGTATTATATTCATCATTGTCACTTGTTTGAAAACTTTCCTAGACATATGTATCATGCATCATTTTATATATATGTCTGTGTTCTCCAGTTATTTACTGTTAGTATTCCGTTGTTTATCGTTTACTCTTGTATGGATGTTTACAGTTTTTACTGTTGTCCATTTGGTTTTCTTTCACTGTGTACTCTTCCAATGAGGTCATAGTTTCCCCACTATCACACCCAAGGCCCTCACTGCTAGTCGGCAGCCTCTGGCGTTTGGGGAAATACGCTTGAGGCCATGTGACCAACCAGGTACGGGGCGCCTCTGGGTGGCTTCCGGAGCTGGGACGTTACAAGAAATTACATCCTTGATATGGTATTCTTTATTTTCCACACTTTTAATCATATCAAATGATCTATAAAACACAATGTTACCCCATTAACTAGATACATTCCCCTTTTCCCAATGTTTAGTCCAACATTTACAACTTAGATATATTCCATGATTGATCAAGTTTTCTTCTGACTCATCTAGACTAATTAGTCTTGAATAACAACACCACAAACATGGAAAATGGTATTTGATAATGGTCATATGAATGATCCTTTTCAAACATTATAAACCCATTTACCCCATATTCATACTATTTTTTCATAAGATTGGATTACATCCATTTTTTATTCATATACATCTTATTTGATTAGGTAATATTAATATTTAGCAAAATAAATAAATACACAGAAGGGTCCTTTCAAATAAGGGGAACCCAAAATTTGAATGTTTCATATAATTTTAGCATGTATTGAAGGAAATGGGTAATTGAATTTAAGAAAATATTTACTTTATAAGTGGTAGTTATTATCCTATGAATTCATCCATAATGATCAAGAATACTAGGTATGGGATGAATACTTCTTAGAGTAGTTCAAGAAAAATAGGTTCATGTACAGAAAATATGGGGGATGATTCTATGAGAAAGAAATGAAATAATAAATGTTTCAGAGATGAAACTTATGAGGATGATATTTGTCTCCGTAAAACCAAATATTTCCTGGTTGGGTAGTTTTTGAAGACCTAGAAAACATTTCTTAGTTTCTATTCTAATATTTAAAAAAGAAGCAGTTGTAATTTGTGCCCTATAAGGGGATCCTTGATTGGTGTGACTATGAGAATTCTCAACTGTATTTCCTTACACACACTCATGCCGAGACAACCATTGTGTTTTCAACAATCAAAGAATGCCTTAGAATACTCCATGAATAAGAAAAGTGTTTTGGTCTGAGGAATGAAATTTAGAATCTCTTATGTTTTTGTGAGGACAAGGTTGTGGGAGTGGGGTAATGATGGATACCTTATGGGTTGTATGGAGTTAGTGATATTCACTTTCCATGGTGTTATTATCAATCTATATTATGTAGGAGGTGATATTCTATGTATCTAATATGTCTCTGAAAGTTAACATGACATGTTTCCAAAAGAGACAATGATTTTAATCCAAGGGAGTGGGAAGGATACTTGGAAACAAATGGGAAGATCAAGGAAAAAAAAGAACTCTTACACGTGCGATGTTCAAACAATTTTGGAAAATTAAAAAAAAAGATGTTCGGGGGGGGGGGGGGGGGCAGATCGCAAGTAATCTCTTACCTGCATTATAATCTCAAGACAAAAAAGTAGATGATTAATGGTAATAGTGAATATGGTGAGTATTAATGTGTGTAATTTGATTATAAATTTTGGAAGAAGGATGAACGTATGAAATAAAGATGTAGTAATATCCCATATGAGAATAATTTGTTTAATCTTGGGAAGAAGGTGGCATCAATAAGGTTTTTCTTATACT
Source organism: Viscum album (assembly GCA_963277665.1). Classification (NCBI taxonomy): domain Eukaryota; kingdom Viridiplantae; phylum Streptophyta; class Magnoliopsida; order Santalales; family Viscaceae; genus Viscum; species Viscum album. The sequence goes on along the minus strand of OY728139.1, from coordinate 1,521,038,669 downwards.
AATATTAAAATGAACTAAAATAAGTGAGGATGGAAAAAAATCACATGTGTTATAAATTCATGTTAGTGGATATCATTATGATATCCATGTTAGCTAAATCACCACATGAAAATACCACCAAGGATTATATCACACTATATTCTTATATAGATGTACACATGTGTTATGTAACAAAAAATTATGGAGTTATTTATATGTAACTATTTTTTAATAAAATCTTATTTTAAAAATTATAAAATATATTTTATAGGTGCTCATTATTTCTGTTAAATTAATATTTTTAATTGAAAATAAAATATATTATAATAAAATGGTTACATTTAAAAAATAGATCGTAATTGTTTCTATATATAAAAGAATATAATCTGTAATTTAGAAGTAAAAAGGAGGGCCTAGTATTTAAAATAAAATATTTTATAATAAAGAAGTATTTCCTACAAAAAACATAAATTTAAAATAAATTATATGTTTTAAAATTAATAATTCAATTATATATATTTAGTGTCTCATTTAAAAAAATATACATTCCATATTTTGAATAAAGATATCAATATTGATTAAGAGATTGAATATCATTTATTGGTAAAATAATATATTACATGTTAGAATAGTTAAATATGTCGATGAATAGTAAATACTATAAAAGATATAAAATGGTAAAAATGATGTATATATTTTTAAAAAATATATTGTTATAATTTATTCATGTAAAACCCAATTTACATTCATTCAAAATAATTATTAATTCAAAATTATTATTATTTCAAAATTATTTATAAATTATTTATATTAATTATTAATTCAAGATAATCATTATCCTATATAATCAAAATTATCTATAATCAAAATTATTTCAAAATTATTTATAATTATTTATATTTATAAAATATATAGGAAGAACATCCAAATCTCCCCAAAATATAAATCTGGGAATGCCCATATAGTTTTGAATCCACCAAAAAGATGCAATCCTGGCCTCTCCATATCTAACAAATGGTTGATCTCATTAAATAATTGTAAGACATTGAACAAGAACAAATAAAAATAGGTTGAACACTAGATTCATGGGAACATCAACCATTGGATAATAAAAAACTAGACTAATATGGTATCTACACTCCTATATTAAATCCATTGATAATATAATTGAATTATAAAAAATACTAACATGGGGGAGACTGTGTGAGAAATTATGACATCTACTATCTCTCCCTTGCATTAACATCCATAAAATAATAGGGTTTGAAACCTCTAAGAACATAATAAGTAGATAAGGGAAAAAACAAACAATTTTATAGTGTGACCTAGAGGGTAACACATAACATATTACTTCAGCATTAATAATAAAAGGGTGAATTCAATCCAAACGACATGGACCTAACCAATCATGAATGAAAAGAAAAATATTTTTAAGGATATATGATTAAGGAAGGAGAAAACAGAAAACAATTGAGTGGCATTATTAAAAATAGAAACAATAATCATAAACATATAGTAAAGTTAATGGAAAGTGGTATTTATATGATTTGGAACTCATCATTAATACATGCATCAGAGGAATACACATGAGAAGTTTTTTGTTGTCACAATGCCTCTACCTCATTAGGATGATATGCCTGGCAGGTCCAAGAAGTCTACTGGTGTTGATGTGCAGGTCCTTGTGAAACTAAATTCTTAGAAGACTAATTTGAAAGATAAGGATATGCTTTTATATGAGTTGTCCATGGATGGATAAAACAATGGCCCTTCTAAAAAATGGTCTATTAATTATCACAAGAATTAAAGGGGGGGGGGGTTTATTCTATCAGAAATCCTCCCCCTCATGATGATGATATTCCTGGTAGGTCCACAAATTTTAATAGGGTTGATGTGTAGGTCCCTATGAAACCCAATTCTCAGAAGACCTATTTTAAGGATAATAAGTCTCTTCTATATGAGATTTCCATTACTCGGGAAAATTTTGGCCCTTCTAAAACATAGGTAGATAATGAAGTGGTGGATACACAAATGGAGTAGGACCAGACTGATGGTTTGGAATCTTCTCAATATTTGGGTTTGCAGACTAAATCAATTATGGAAGCTCTTCATTCTCTCTCTTTCATGGAAGCTCTTCTTGGTAATGTAGAGGAGAAAGAGAAGGCTGACACTTTAAGTGATCAAGATAAAGGTGAAAATTAAGTACAATCCATAGCTGATCAACATCTATGGATTGAAAAAATGGTAAATAGTAAGAGTCATAGGGGTAAGAAAAAATTCTTCAATCTTCTAAAAGTGCTTCCAACTACAAGAAGGGGTCTTCCTCTCAAAGAATGGAGACCCTGGTTATTTATGAAACCACATAATAGATATAAAAAACAACACTCTGGATATTTGTAATTTTATAGAGGCTTAAAACTCGGTTAGCCTTCACAAATATTTTGAAACTTATGGAGTCTATGAAATTTATCCAAATGAGATGCATAAGTTTGTTGTAAATGTATCTATTTTAGTTATTTACTAGGGTGTGACTTCTTTGAATCAGAACACCTAGGTATTCATGGTTATGAAAGATTCTAGGAGTAGTAACATTATGAAAACCTTAGTGGATGAATCCAAAATGCACGAGTCACAATATCTTGTTTATGTTGCATATACTTTGATACATATGAATGCTAATTCTATACGATTCAAGTCTTAATAGGTTTCCCACCTTCATGTCAAAAACCCAATTAGATGGAGTGCTAATGACTTTGAGAAGGTGGAGTTTTCAGATCCACCCAATTTAAATAATCTAATGAAGAATGATTATGTATTTTTTTCTAGCCTCATATGAAGAATTTTATTTTCGAAAAACAAAAAATTTGAGTAATATACCCTCAGAGGAATAGGAAGGGGAAAGTCCCATTGCATGCCTCAACAATGAAGAAGAAAAATGGAACTTCTTGCAAGTTGAAGTCATTTTTTCATTAATGGAGCTGAATGTATTTGGTTTTAGTGAATATGAGGTAGTGTGGAAGTTGTTATCCATAAATTTTTAAGATGGAATCAGATCTATCTAGAAATGGAAATTATGGATTTATATTGTAAATTTAGGATATGCTCCAATCAAGAGGGATCACATGAATCATTATCAGATGAAGAATGTGTGGCCCCTCAAAGGGTCAAGACATGGTGGTGAGGTCAACACCCAAAATGTAGAGGACAGTATTCCTAGAATCCGGGGTCTAGAATGAGTTGAATGAGTTGTTCTGTTTGTTTACTCTATTGTGGACATTGTATGAATTGATGAATTTATTCCCACTTTCCTTGTAAATTTTTTTATTAATAAATTTTGGGGTCATGGGTTTGGTTATTTTTGAATCCATGACTGAGCTATTTGAGTACATTTAATATTTAAATATATATTCTATAATTCTATTATTATTTAAATAAATATATCTATTTATAATTATAATTATAAATAAATATATTTATAATTATTTGTATACAATAATATATATTCATATAATAATATATATCTATATAATAAATATATTTATTGGGCCTTATATTTTTATTTATTTTTGAAAATCCCCCTTTTAGGGGTTGAGTGGGAACCCTTAAACGACCTGTTGGCCTAGAGGCACAAGGCCCATAAATGGACCAAAGCCCTAGATACACAAGGCCCTATACATGAATTTTGAAGGCCCAAGACCTGACTACACTTTGGAATTCCCCCTCCCCAACATCTGTATCTTCAAAGGCACCTAACTCCCTAACTCACATTGATGATCAGCTGGCCTTGCCTCATGTGGAACTTCATAGTTCCTAGTACCGATGAAAATTGCAATACCCTATTGTTCCTCTAATCCTGTAAGATATGATATGGATGATTCTACTTATTCTAACTCCTCTTCTGGGGTATGCTCATATGTGGTCTATTAGGGATACTTCTTAGTTCATTATCTCCTGAAGGCTTGGGGAACTGGAGTCCATGTGGCCCAAAGGCCTTTGGTGGCCTGAAGGCCATGGTGACCCGAAGGCCCTGAGACCCATAGGACTAAAAGTAGTGGCTCAAAGGACCAAATCAAATGAAAAATTTAGGCTTCTATAGTACCACACAATACCTGCTATAGTAACTGCTATAGTAGCTTAGATATTCACCCCCATCCATATATATATATATATTTACAATTCTAATTATATATAAATATATTTATATAATTATATATATTTATATACTTATATATATTTATATACTTATATATATTTATATAACTATATATATATAGATATATAAGTATTTATAATTATAAAAATAATAAATATATATATTATTGAAATATATTTAATATAATTTTATAATTATTTAAATATTTAAATATTTATTTAAAATTTTGTAAATACCTTTTCAAATTCTTATATATTTATAATTTTAAAATGAACTAAGTACATGTCATACATATACACATGGACACATTTTAGATATATATATATATATATATATATACATCCCATGTACACGTGCACATACATATGCATACACATACATACATCTATACATGTACAATATCTATATATACACATACGCAAAACACACACATACACAACATAAAGCATACAAATATATGAACATAGACATTGATATAAATATATAAGTTCAAATGTCACATATTAACAATAAATCGTTTATATTTATATATTTTTTAAATTATTAAAATATATAAATCAATATATCATTTTTATATGAATATTATGCATATATTTTGTAATTAATGTATATTAATAAACTATCAAACATTTTGACTAATATAAATTTGTGAATTATTTATAAATTAAATTATGAAAACAAGATTTAATTTTTATTAATATTTATATAAATCATATTTATATAATATAATTAAATATATATACTTATTATAAGATAAAATTTATTTAAAAATATATAAATACATATATTTCTTTGTTATTATCACTATAAAAATATATATTTGAATGTATTTATATATAATTATAAATAAATTTATATATATACATATATATTAGGTGTTTGGGGGTACAATTACATTCAAACACACACACACCACTCACATACACTGGAGAGGTAGGCCATATCCCCTCAAGGGGATAGCTCACTCATTAAGCCTTTTTTATTTATTACATGGCACATAGACATAGTGGGCATGTAGCCCATAAGATTTCCCAAAAGCCCAGTGTAGCTTCATGCCGGCATCATCCTTCCTATGTCACCGCATGCCTACTTCAACGCCGGTCTATGTCATCATCTGTGTCACCGCCTGTATAGTACTGTAATAGTACCTGCGCCCAACTGGATTTGAACCTGGATCTGATTTAGAATTATAGGGTTCTTTTACACTCAGGTAAGCCCCCAAATACAAATTATATATATTTATTAACCTATCACTATAAATATCTATAAATATAATAAATATATTTATTATAATTTTATAATTATATATATATATATTGAAAATTCTAATTATATATAAATATAATTATTAACATTTGTATATAACTATAAATATATTTATATAATTATATATATGAACATAATTATGTATATTTATATATATTTATGTAATTATGTACATATTTATTTTTATATAAATATCTATAATGAAAGTATAATAAATATATTTATTATTTAAATATATTTATTATAATTTCACAATTATTTTAAAAAATAAATATTTATAATTATAATTACAAATAAATATATGTATATATATGTATAAATATTTATATATATATATATTTGATAATATATTAATATATGTAATTATAAATATAATAAATATATTTTCTATTTAAATATATTTATTATAATTTTATAATTATTTAAATATATATATATATATTTATAGTTATATAAATACTTTTTTTAAACATTATATATATATTTGAATTATTAGAAAATGTATATTAATATATCATATTTATATTAATTCTATACATGCATTATTTAATTTGTGTATATAAATAAAAAATATTTTTTGAATTTAAATATGAAAATTATATATATGTGAATAATAATTTTTAATCAATGTTTCTCATAGTGCTAAGAATAACGTTGATTAAGATCCACCTTTATTAATGATAAAATGCGTTGATAAAGGGTGCACCTTTATCAATGCTTTTAGCTAGCGCTAATAAAGGTATCACATTTATCAGTGCTATATATTTTGGGTTGATAAAAGTCGGCGCTGCGTAAGGCATGATCTATGGTAGTGTGTGATAATAGTATATTTTACGAAGTGGTTGATACCTACCCATCATGTTTCTAGATGATACCTGACCAACCCACTGGTAATTGCTGGTTGATTATTAGTAGAGAATCTATGTCTCAAATTATCTTGAATATAGAAAAAATGTAGTCACCCACATTGGGGAAAACCCTATACAAATAATGCATGTTGTGCTTCATCTACTTTATGTCTTGTATATTGTGTGATTGTGTTTGTTAACAGGAAAGATATATTCCTCCTAGAAGGTGAATAATTTTAAATATATAAAGGGTTAAAACGTGAAATAATATAATTTAGTAAAATATATGTACACTGATTCACCCCCCACATACTATATCTGTATGATCCACTGGGCATCTCACTAATAATGAAGTAAAAAGGTAGAATGAACAAACAAAAAAATTCAGATTCAAAAAAATTAAGTTACAACTAACATCAATTAAATAACAAGTGACTTTTATTTAGTCTTTAATCATCCTTATACAATCACTTATATATATGTAAAATTCTCTATATATATATATATTCATTTTTTATAATTCACGAAAAAATACAGAAACAAGATATTAATTAATTCCTATAATTCATCTCAAGTTATATATATTATATGTTTGAACTTCTATACTAAAAACTCACTCATCCAATAGTTCATACTCCAAAACCATAAATACTTTGGTAACATAGTTTCTAGTCACACCCATATTGGAAAAATACATAAAAATAATACCTTTTATGTCCTAAAAATCATTTTATTTGGGGAAATCATGATCTTAATAAGAAAGAAATATCAATAAATAAAATAGTGTCCAATTGTTATAAAAATACCATCAAGAATAATGAAAACAAAGTGGATAATTAAAGGTATCCTAAAGTCAAACAACATATGAAATGAAATTCCATGAATATAAAATGAATAACCAAAGGAAACACATCTCCAATGATTGATGAAAACATTGTTCACAACATCTCACTAGAAATAATGAATGCTAGACCACCACCATAGTAAATTTGATGTAACCTAGGTGCTCTGAGTTGTATCACTTATGGTGTGTTTTTTGTCTATCGAGTTTTAGTATGAACACAACTTTCTATGAATAAGGCGGAATAAGTTTATGAAGAATAAGTCAATATGTTTTCTTGAAGAATATTGGAGAATATGAAATTTTTTTCTAATTTTTTAGAAATTTTAATGCTTAAAATACGAGAAAAAGAAGATGATTTCTCATAAACCTTAAAGAATCAAATACTCACATAAAACCTCAAGGTTTACATGATCAAATTTTCTTGAAGGAATCATGTTTCATGGTCATGATAATGGTATAAAGGGTGATAAAATGTAAATAATAGTTATTTTTTACTACAATGAGTTAGGGATATAGGATAGGTGGATAACGTGTTTATGAAAAGATCACACGATTGCATATGTGTTTTTGGATCACGAAAATATATATGTTCGGATAGATGAAATGATGTTGTCATTTGAATTGCATGAGGGAGTGATGCTATTTTAGAGGTAGAGGTTTCATGATTCTTGTGAGTTTGGGGAGCACATAAGTATATAGGTAGCCATGGGTCCCATGCATCACACGATTGAAGTCAGGTGCTGTATAAGAGTCTTGAGGTCATTGGAATGAATGACTAATCATTTGTTAGATATAAGCTAGTGGAAAATCATTTATAAATACCCATTGTTCACAAAATTAAGAATTTTATTAGATAATTAAATATTTATCTAGAGTATGGAGTGTTTTGAAGTATTTCCATGACACTGCCATGAGTTCAGGGTAACACGTAGGAGTTTTTTTGGCTCAGTTACAAGATCAAAGAATCATTGAAGAGTTACCCAATTGAAGTCACACAACCAAATTCCCATGAATTGTTTAACATAAAAGGCTTATATTGTGTTACTCGCATTCCATGATTTATCTATATTAGGTCTTACACTGGAGATATGAATCTAAGGCCATGTGCACAGGCTCTCGCATTCAAGTTTACATGCCAATAGTCACATTCCTAGGGCCACACACATAGTTTTACATGCCCAATGTTACAAGATTGATGTTTTTCATCAGAGTTTTTTCTGTTCAATGTATTATAGTAGAATTTGTTAAATTTTTTACTCTAACAGATTGTTATTGGTGAAGACATGAAGTATCAAACATCTATATTCATTGAACTGAACATTCCAAGGATCATTAAACTGGAACAATGATGTAGGTACGGTTTTTTTATCCGATAAAAAAACGTAACATTTCAAATCTATTGAAAAAGAATATTAAGTCTATAAATAGAGAGTTTCCTTAAAATTCTTGCAGTAATCAAAGGTAAAGAAGAGGGTATGTACCTTGGGTGACAAGTGACCAAAAATTAAAGATTATAATGTTAATGTCCCTAGAACAGAGTGACCATGCATAAAAGATTTAATCTACAAAAACCAGTTAACCATAATAGATTTTGGCATATCGACACATTTTTTGTTTATTCTCCTTGAACATAATCCTCTATGGTGAAAAAACTAAACTTTTACATGTTATGTGTTATCCTCATGCATTTATATTTCTTTTGATTTTATTTTTAACAAGTCTTTGCCAATGTGGGGATAAGATCCATTGATTAAAAAAATTGATACTTAGATTCACCCCTCCCCACTCAGGATTCTACAAGTGGTATCAAAGGTAGATTTTAGGAATTAGATATTTATTCAGTTTTCTATTAATATGGTGAATATGGTTAATGAGAGGATATAACCATTGTTTAATGAATGTAACTTTGAGATATTGAATAAAAAATGAGATATCATTGCTGAAAAAATGTGTTATTACGACGGGATCCCGTCACAGATAGTATTTTTCAACGGGACCCCATTACAAATGACCCGTTACAGAAAGTGACATCACAAATATTACTTTTTGTGATAAACCATTGAAAAAACTTATTAGTTATGACGAGCAGTATCACTGTCGCAAAAAACATTTAGCAATTTTTTAAGAAACTATTAGTGACGGACAAGCGGCCCTTCACGAATAGTTTCATTTTATTTATTTTTTGCGATGATCAATCACAATTACTAATTTCAACAGACCTTCACAATTATTTCTAGAAATATAAAAAATGAACCCTTTTATGACAGACCTTCACAATTAGTTTTTGCGATCGGCCCGTCAAAAATAGTTGATTTTTTTAAAAATAAATTAAATAAATTAAATAATATATATATATATATAATAATATAATATTAATAAAAATAATATTAATATTAATAGAATAAAATTATTTATAAAACAATAAATATAATATAATATAATATTAATATAAATAAAATAATAATATTAATATTCATAAAATAAAATTAATTATAAAATAATAATATTATATAATAATATTATATATAATTTTAAAGAAATAATGATATTTTTAATAAAATATAAACTTATGTATTCACAAAAATATAAAAATATATAAATTAATTAAAAAATTAAATAAATAATAAAAAACTGTAATATTTGAGGCAATATAAAACACACACTATTCAATAATTTAAATAGGTAATATTATAAAAAATTGCATTCAAATATTTCATCCTAAAAGAAAAATACATCACTGAGGGGGAGGGTCGTCTGGAGGAGCTGGAAGAGATGGTCGAGGGAACTCCATTCCTAAACTACGAGTCAGACGTCGCATGTACTCTATATGCTCCTGCTCCTCTTCCTGCCACCATCGACACATCTCATCTTACATCTGTTGTTGTTGTTGCTGCTTTTGTAGAAACTCTTCCTACTTCTACTACTGCCACTAACAAATCTCTTCCTGATCCCTATACATAGTCTCTATAAGCTCACTCTGAGATCGCAACTGCTCCTGATACTGTGCATGAAATGATGATTACTCTTCGCAATCTCCTCTTGAGTTGGTTGCCGAAATCATAGAGGTTCCATAAAAACCCTCAGGGGTCACTCGAGAGCTGATACCAATGACTCATCCTTTCTTGAAGCCAGAGTGGGTTGCCTGTATTCATGTTTCCTCATTAAATCAGGGGGGCACTGGTTTGACTATCGGTCTCAGCATGACTCTCAACATCTGTCTAAGACATCGTGGCTTCATATGAATCCTTCAATTGAAATTTAAAATTAAAATAGTTAAATTATTATTTTTAGTAAAATTTATAACTCAAAAAAACTTATACTAACCACAATCTAACACTGGAGAGCACCTCTAATCTCCCCAGTGGCTAGATCACTATACATCCTCCTATAAACATCGTAGTCTATAATATCGGGTTATGTGACTACCTATATGAATGTAAAATAAACCATTTACATTTAAATTTATATACAATATTTAAAAAAAATGCACTTACCATATGCTCCATCTGCATACTGAATGTTAGACTACCAACTCGATGTGTCACCTCCTGTCTACCTCGATTTTTTTGACCTACTAATGATCTACTCTAAAACTGCCTACTCAACCAGTGTGTTTATAATCAATCCCAAACCTGAGAGGAAATATAATCAAGTCAATGGAAATGACATGTCTCATCAAACTCCTTCACTTTTTCTCTCTCCACTACTTTCCTTTTCAAATTGTGAAAAAACTGATTGTAACACGGATGCATAGATCCCTACCATAACTTCCAAATAGTCTCACACATTCTCTCCTCAATGGAATACCATAAACCCTAAAAAAATTTATTATATCAAGTTATTTATTAAATTAATTTCAAAATAAATATTATCTATTTACGTACCATACAATGCTCGAACATGAATTGCTTAACATTAATGGGAATCGGATCCCATGATACTCATGCATTAGAAAAATAATTATGCAATATAGCGCTCCCATATTCAACAACTACTTGGGTAAATCTATGAAAAAAAAGAACAGTTAATCAAAATATTAGAATATAGATAAAATAATGAAAACTAACTAAAATACACAGGTAAAAATACCTCCGTGTGCGTGGATCAAACCAAAGATGTGGACATCACTTGGTAATAGGGTTAGGAATCATCAGTCAGGAAAGACCATGCCCACTCTGAGTTCCCCCTGAACCGTCAGCAGTTTGAGGGTCTGATGATCTGACATCATGCTCATCCAAAGGTATATCTCCCTCCCGCAACAGACGAAACAGATCATCATCCATATAAAACACAAAATCACTGTTATTAGAAAAAAACAGAAAAAATTATTATATATAGATATGTATTATATATTATTATAGCTAGTATTTAACAGTTTCAATGTTCATATTCATCCTAATATTCATAACTATCGATGTCAATGTCTTCTTCCTCCTCCTCAGCATCATTAATTTCCATATTAGTTTCAGTTTCATCATCTCTTTTCATTTCAAATTCAATTGTAACATTATTAACATCATCATCACCATCATCCCCTAACTATAGGGTGTCATCAGTGATATTCGTGTCTCTTCATATAAAACATGGATTCAAAGTAGTATCTTGAAAAATTTCAATTTCATGCATTTCAGAAGAACTACATTCACTTCCAGTAAACTGATTCTCTCGAGATTTAATTTTTATTATGCTCCACCAATCAACCAACCCACTTTAAGTAAGATAGTAATTTTCATAATTAATATGATGTTCCTAATTAGCGAATAAAAATGGTTCATTTAATACAAGAAGACTTTTATATTTAATATCAACGATTCCATGGATCGTATGAACACAAAAGCCTATCACAGTATCCAACCACTGACATTTAAATATCATTATGTAATGTTGTCATAGATAACAATGTTCAATGATTTATTCCATCATGATGTAAAAGTTAAATTCAGTTTCTCTATGATTGTATCCTCTCACAAAAACACCAATATTAATTGTTTTTTTATTCCCATATGCAGGTGTATAAAATTGACAACCATTCACCACATATACATACCAATATTTAACCATTTTGGATGGTAGGTTACTCAATACAAACAATCGATTATAAATTTTATCACTATGTTGAAATACCTAAACGGTTTTTAAAAAATTTATCACTATAACAAGTATTAATTTCATTCATTTTTGTGAAATAACAAAATAATTTATGTTACCAGTTTTTTAAACGAGTAGGAACTTTTTTTTGATGACATTCTTTAAGTGAAGCTACTATAATTTCTTGAAACTATTTCTTGATATCATTATCATATAACCTAAAAATAAAATAAGATTAATATACGATTATAAAAATTATAGAATAAGAGATATGAGAACTCATAGTACAAATGGTGTCATTTCTTCATAATTCAATAGAATATATTAATGAGATCTTTGATGTTCATAATCTGATATCCATTATTAATGAACTCCTCTGAAGCCAAGTTTGGGCTGATTGAAAATTAATAATTGATTTCTCATGTCATCTTCAATATTTCCCTCATTACGAATCATGTAGTTTTTTTGAGGGATATTCATATTGAAATTAATGAGAGCAGAAAAAAGAAATTTCCAATTGAAAATAATCTTCTGCAATTAACCCTTTAACTAATGATTTGTAATGTACTTTTTTTTCAATTTCTGCATGTATCTCTCAAGTGGGTACATCCATCGGAACTACACCAGACCTACACATTTTTTTTCATGTGGAAAATGTAATATCAAATGTTATATGGAGTTAAATAAACCTGGAGGGATTATTTTTAACAGTTTATATAAAATTAAAATGATAACTTCTTTCGATTTTCTTACCACATCATAGTTTGTTGTCGACCCATAAATGTATCGAAAAAAATATGATATTTCTGTTAGCACACCCCAAATCATTGGATTTAAGAAACCTCTTAATTCAATTGGACAAAGTCTTTCCATTAAAACATGACAATTATGAATTTTCAAACCGATAATATGACCATTTCCAACACATCTACCCAAATTGAAAGTATAACCATTTGGAAGTATCAAATTTTCAATCCACTGACAAAATAATAAACGACTCTCTTTGGACAGTGTACAAGCTTCTTTTGGCTTCATTAACTTTTGTGATCTGATATTTTCAAACAGTTCATGTTCTAGTCACTTTCAAATTTTGGAAAGATCTAATCGTGCCTTTACATTATCTTTGGTATTACCTAGTGTATCCAAAACTGTATGAAATAAATTATAAAAATAGTTCTTATCAATATGCATCACATCCAACATGTGATGAAACAAAAAATCAGACCAATATGTAAAATCCCAAAAAATGCTCTGTTTTATCCAATTGTGCTATTTTCCAAACCCATCAATTTTATATTGGTTTATTGTTGGTCCAAATATGATGGGAGGTAATGAAGATATGATTTATTTTAACTCTGTACCTAAGATCATTGTCGGAAGCCCATTTTTATTCAAATGTTCCTTTTCTGAAATGATATATTTTTTTTCTTCGAAAAGGATGATCAGTTGGAAGAAATCTGCGATAACAGTCGAAAAAACAAGGTTTGTTTAATTAACGAGCATAAATTAATTGTTTTCAGTCATACAGTGTGAACATGATTTAGGACCATGTATACTCTATCCAGATAACATGCCATATGATGGGAAGTCACTAATTATCCACATCAATCAAGCTTTTAGTAGGAAGTTTTGTTTCGCAGAAAAATCATATATACCGACACCATTACTCCATAATGAATTTAACTCATCAATAAATGGTTTCAAAGAAACATCTATATTCTTTTTTGGATGACCTAGAATTAATAAGGTAAAAATTATATAGGGATCCTTCATCAACATCCATGAAGGTAAATTATACGGAGTTATAAAGACATTCCAACATGAATAATGACTACTATAAGAACTAAATATATAAAAACCGTTAGTAGAAAGACCTAATTTCATGTTTTGGGATTCTAAAGAAAAGTATGGATGCACTTCGTCAAAATGTTGCCATGAATCACTATCATAGGGGTGATTTAAGCATTTGCTGGTTAAAATGTTGGTTTTGTGCCATGACATCAATGATGACGTGTTTTGAGAAATAAATAAATGCTTAAATCTAGGTGTGAGTTAGAAATATCTCAATTGTTTTATTAGAAAAAAATTCATACTTCCCTGGTTGAGCTTATTTATACATTGATTATCCACATATAGGGCAACTATCCAACAACTCATTTTCACCATAATATAAGATGTAGTCATTTGAACATGCATTAATCTTATAATAACAAATACTTATATTATGAACCATCCTCTTAATCTTATAGAAATCTGTAGGAAACACATTTCCTTTAGGTAGCGGTGTTTTTAACAAAGAGAATATCTAATCAAAACAACTATTTGACATTCCATTATCTAATTTAATGACTATAAATTTAGACACTGCTTCAAAATTTATTATCCCGCAATTAGGATATAAGGTATCCTCAATGGACCTCAACAACACATATAAATGATATGGTTCCAACTCAGGAGTTAAATCAATATCATCCTGAGTTTCAGTTTTTTGAACAGAAAGGCCTAACACATCAGGTACTAAATTTTGAAACAGTGATGGATCTGGAACCAAATTATTAATATCTTCTCTAGAACTATATTCACTATGTTGATACCAAAAAACACAATCTGGTTGAATACCAAAACACAATAAATGAATTCTATCATTATTAAATGTGTCATACATCCTCATAGAACATTGTTTTACAAGGATACTTAATTTTACCTTCTAAATAAAATTTTGGGTTCGATGATACAAATTATAAGAAAGCTTGAACACCCTCAATATATATAGGATGTAAACCCGAACTGTTTGGATTCCTGCATTGAGTTATCCAAGTCTGATAATCTAATAATGACTGTTTTCATTTTCCACATTCCATATTTTTCTAAAAAATATAAAATAATTAGTTATTTTTTATAATTAGATATAAGATAAAAATTATCCCAAAATAAAAGACAATTAAATTATCTTTTCTAGAAATTTATAATAATTTATAATAATTTATAGTTATTTAAACAATTTTTTAGGCTTTTATACTAGTCTACAATCATTTATAAAAACTTATACTAATTACCACTTATTATTATTAATTTTAGGTATTTTTTACTTATTATTGTTAATTACCGGCAACACAATTTCTAACGGATTGGCGGAAACTCTTTTGCTCGATGACTTATCCCCTTGAAACTTTTTGTGACTAAAAGCACTATGAAAAGTCTGATCCGACGTAGGAATATCCTGTTTCGTATGCATGAGGATGGAGAGTAGGGAGGCCTCACTGTGCTACTATCCATTCTCTCGTGCATACAAAAATAAATATTTGTACGTCGAATAAGACTATTCAAAGTGATTTCAATCACAAAATGTTTCAAAGGGATGAGTCATCAGGAAAAAGAGCCTTTTTTCTGAAAGATAACCTCCTTGCAACTTTCTCAAACATAAATCACAATGAAAAATCTGCTTTGACGTATGTCTGAGAAATTTTTTCATATTTATTTTATTGGGAGAAATTTGCAAGGAGATGAGGCATCAATCAAATGGAATGACGCCAATTTTCTGGAAATTATGTCAGTTTATCAAGGTACCCAAATTTATTATGATTTATTTTGATTTATTACTAATTATTACTAATTATAACTAGTTAATCCTAATTTTTTTCTAATCATTACTAATTTTAACTAATTATTATTAATTAGTCCTAATTATTATTAATTTTTCCTAATTATTATTAATTGTTACTAATTATTACGAATTAATCCTAATTATTTCTAATTAACACTAATTATTACTAATTATTCATAATTACTACCAATTAATCCTAATCATTACTAATTAATCCTAATTATTACTAATAATTGATAATTAATCCTTATTATTACTAATTATTACTAATTATGGATAATTAATCCTAACTATTACTAATTAATACTAATTATTGTGAATTAAATCTAATTATTCATAATTATTACCAATTATTGATAATTATTACTAATTATTACTAATTATTACTAATTATTACTAATTATTACTAATTATTACTAATTATTACTAATTATTATATATATTACTATTTATTACTAACTATTACTAATTATAACCAATTATAACTATTTATTATTATTTATTACTATCTATAACTATTTATTACTAATAACTACTAATTATTACTATTTATTAATATTTATTACTAATTAATACTAAATATTACAAATCATTTCTAATTATTTCTAATTATTGAGAACCATTGGTAATTATTACTAATTATTATTAATTATTACTAATTATCATTAATTATTCTTAATTACTATTAATTATTACTAATTAATATTAATTATTCATAATTATTATTAATTATTATTGATTATTACTAATTATTATTAATTAATAATAATTAGTTATAATTATTACTAATTATTACTATTTATTACTAATTATTTCTATTTATTACTATTGATTACTAATTATTATAATTTATTACTAATTATTACTATTTATTACTATTTAGTACTAATTATTACTAATACTTACTATTTATTACTAATTATTACTAATTATTACTAATTATTACTAATTATTCCAATTTATTACTAATTATTAAAATCTATTTCTAATTATTACTAATTATTACAATTTTTTCCTAATTATTACAATTTATTTCTAATTATTAAAATTTATTTTTAATTATTACTAATTATTAATAATTATTACTAATTATCACTAATTATTACTAATTATTACTAATTATTACTAATTATTTCTAATTATTAATTATTATTACTAATTATTACTTATTATTACTAATTATTACTAATTAATCCTGATTGTTACTAATTAATCCTAATTATTACTAATTATTACTAATTATTACTCTATGACTATTTGTTACTATTTATTACTATTTATAACTAATTATTACTATTTATTGATAACTATTACCAATTAATCCTAATTATGGATACTTATGACTAATTATGGATAATTATTACTAATTATGGATAATTATTACTAATTATCGATAATTATTACTAATTATCGATAATTATTACTAATTATGTATAATTATTACTAATCATTGATAATTATTACTAATTATTATTAATTATTACTAATTATTGATAATTAATCCTAATTATTACTAATTATTACTAATTATTACTAATTATTACTAATTATTACTAATTAATACAAATTATTACTAATTAATCCTAATTAATACAAATTAATCCCAATTATTACTAATTATTTCTAATTATTACGAATTAATCCTAATTATTACTAATTATTATTAATTATTACAGGTTTTTACGAATTATTACTAATTATTCATAATTATTGATAATTATACTAAATTATTTCTATTTATTATGAATTTTTTCTAATTATTACAAATTATTTCTAATTATTACAAATTATTTTTAATTATTTCTAATTATTTCTAATTTTATATAATTATTACTAATGTTTTCTAATTATTACTAATTTTTTCTATTTATTACAAATTATTTCTAATTATTATAGATTATTTCTAATTATTACTAATTAATGCGATGTATTACTAATTAAAACAATTTATTACTATTTATTACTAATTAATACCAGTTATTACTAATTAATACTAGTAATTACTAATTAATACCAGTTATTACTAATTAATATTAGTTATTAATAATTATTACAATTTAACACAATTTATTACAAATTATTTAAAATTATTACTAATTAACACTTAGATATAACTATTCATAAAAATAAATACTGAAAAAAATATAAAATTCTAATTTAATTAATTTACATTTTAATTAACAAAAATTATAAATAATTTAAAATAAAATAAATTAACTGAACAATAAAAAAATAGATAAATACCTTGAAACTGAACCCTTTGGAGTATGAAAGTCGCAGATAATGCTCTAATTTAAAAGTTTAAACTATGAAACATTTTAGAAGAAAAGTTTTCAGAAGTGATAGAGAGAGAAGTTGAGTAAAGAGTGGAATGAAAGAAACATCGGATGGGGGTATATATAACTTAGATTATTTGCAACAGGGGTATTTGTGACGGGTTACTCGTCACAAAAATTGGTATTTGTGATGGGGCCTGTCGCAAATAACTCGGGCCACATTAATTACAGGGGGCGTTAAAAAGTTATTTGTGACGGGCCCCGTCGCAAATTGTACCTTCCGACAGAGTATTTGTGAAGAGACAAGTATCCCGTCGCAAATACTAAAAACCACCGCCATATATTTGTGAAAAGAATAGAAACCTGTAGCAAATACCCTTGCCCACGGTTTGACGAGTATTTCGCGCGAAACCTTTTGCGACGGGGTAATTGGCCCGTCGTAAATAACCCCTTTCGACGGGTTATTTGGGACGGGCCCCTAACCCGCCTCAAATGCCATTTTTTCCATTGTGTCTCATCTACAATATATTGGGATGGAAGTTCTATTTGATACATTCATTATCATTCATGTTATTGATGCACCATGATTTTCTATGATTACAGCTAATATGGAGTTTCTTGATGTTAATTCTGAAGAAACAAATTCTATTATTAGATCCCAAATACATCAGATCAACCCGAAATTGTTGAGAAATACCACTGCTATATCCATGTAAGAGAAAGTTGCTAATATATATGAAGGGGATAGAAATGTGAAGGAATTAAATCTTCAAGTTTTCACAAATTATTTTATGATCTTAAGATGTCTATAGATGAAGATGATAGAATTTTATTTAACTAAATCACTATAGTTTTTGGTTATATTCGAGTACTTGGAGAGTAGATAAAAGATTTTGACATTGTTAAGATGATTTTGCAACAAATTTGTCTTGCATATAATCCATAATTTTCTACTCCTAAAGAGAGAGAGAATTATCCTCATTATGTCTTGATGATCTATTAAGCAGTTTGGTGGAATATTAAACAAGAGATAATCTTGAAACAACTTCAATACACATGAGTAAGTATATGACTTTTAAAGTAGTAGGAAAACGTTATATTGTTAAGGGCCTTAAGGATGAATAGGTCTTGGATAACGAATTATTACCTATTGTTACTAGAATGTTAAAATATAGAAAGGGAATATTTAAAGTTATGATGCCTATGGAATGATCAGATGTGGTAGAGTTGGTCACATTTTTGTGAGAATTTTGAGAAAATTTGATGAAGAAGAGAGTGAATAAGAAATCACTTAAAAGCATCATGGGAGATATCCTCTAAGGAAATACTCTATAATATGAAATTCATTAGGAATAATGTTTTTAAGGATGATCTTTTTAGGAAACGATGATGGTTATAGACAAGAAATTCTAGAGGAAGATGAAACAATTTTTATATCTGATAAAGAAGATGCTCTAATGTCAACTATTGAAAATGGGGAAATAGAAAATAATATAAACAGAAACCTGAAGGTGTTGTTTATTTTAAGGTGAAGTTAGAATGAGATATTTATGGTCTTGAAAATTAATGGTATACAAATTAAAGATAGGTGGGGTTATAAAACAATCCTTAGAGTATTATGATTAGATTGAAGCTAAAATTGATTAGTTACATGATGAATTGGAAAAACAAACTCTGAACAATAAAGCTACTTCTAGATCAGTAGAGTTTAAATGAATTATAAAAGAACAATATAAGGTCATTGATTATCTTAATTCCATACTATATTACAGAGATAAGAATATTGAATATCATGAAGAAGAAAGTTTTATTCTTAGAAGGAAATTTGAATCATATGTAAGATCATGTGAACCCAAAAATAAGTTATGATTTTGAAGGTTCTCTAATGAAAAACATCTAGAAAGGGACAAGAGGGGCCTAAATATTATTGATAAAATTATAAGTGATCAATTAAATTCATTATTGGATAAATTTGGAATTCTCCATAAAGGCAATATGTCAATGGATAGAGTAGTGACTAACTAGAATGAAAAAAAGAAGAAAGTAGAAGATGTTAGTCTTAAAACTGAGTGTACAAGAGTATAATTTAATCCTTATATAATAAAATGGAATTATAATGTTGTAAATAATCATCAACCTTTATTAAATAACCGAAAATCAAGAAGGTGTACATTGTAAGGATAAATGTGGACAAGTGATATAAATAATATATTTCAAATAATGAAGCATCAGATTTTGGGCTATATGGGCCACAATATGTCATATTGTGATGAGGCTATGAGTTATTTAAGGGGGGATTCTCTTATAATCCAATAAAAAATAATGACATATTAACTGTTTCTTAAATAAGAAATCATTTTTATGGTTATTTCTTTCAATGCTCAAACTTTGTTCATAAAATCCATGAAAAGTAGGGAAATATTGGATAGAAACACTCATTATAGAATATGAAGAAGCTATCCTCATGGATTTAAATGTGGTATTAGTGAAAAAGAACCCAACCAAAAACATTTGGGGAAAATTTATTCACCCTTGAATGAATAAGATGGATTTGTGTACACATACTATGTATAATTTTATGAAGTAAGTGTACTAACCCAAACATTAATAAAAAAACTCCCTTTTTGAATGAATACATGAATTTTCATGTATTGTAGTTATAGAAAGAACATGAATTAAATTGGTTATTTTGGGACCATTGTTAAATATTTTGGATTTAATACTCTTAAGAATCATAACCTTTGATCATATATTTGTTTTATAGTGATAATTAAAATTAGTGTATTAAGGGTTATATTTACTAAAATTAACACATACAAAGAATGTGATGAACTCAACTTGTGGGATCATAAACAATGAATCCCATTCAATATATATTTTGTGGGATATATAATCAATGGTATTTTCCCATGACCAATACCACGCTAAGATTCAACAACTAATGCACGAACAAAACTACTTATGAGAGAAGTTCAAGCACATCGAGATCACGATTCAAACTGTATTCACCAAAAAACCAGATGAAAATCTCACCATCGCACACCACTCCCTTAGAGAACTCACTGCTGTAATAAAATTCTATGTATATTGAACCAAATAGTATGGTTTTTATTATTTATTTTTAGTAAAAAAATATTATATTTTTCCATTTTAATAATAATTTTTATTTGATTAAATAACGAGTTTGATTAAAATTAGATTTTGATATAGTGAAAAAATAATTCTATTTTTGGGAAATATATAGTTGGAGTAATAAATTTCTTTTTATGAATTCAATAATATTTAAAATAAATTTTATTTTAGTAAAATGTTGTTATTGAATAATATTTATTAAACTCTAAATGGTAATATAATTTACACATTCAGAATACTGTTACTATAAATAAACTATTATTTATAAATAAATTGTGATTTATGGCTTAAAAGTGTACATTATCATACTAAGAGAATAATTTTGATAAAATAAATATTATTTTTAAAATCAGTACATCAAAATTATCCAATAGTGAATGTTTCATAATTTTCCAAGATAATCAAAATTTTGGGTAAAAATTAAATACATTATAATTATATGATATGTATTATGACATTATAAAATCCAAGAAGCGATATAATAAATACTATAAAGAGAATCAAAGACTAAAATTATGTTCCCCATTTAAAATAAAATTTCTTTTATGTTATTTTATTAATTATATAATCCATTAATGTATCCTCCAAAACCTATAACATATTTTAAGTTTTTAAAATAAATTATTTATAAAAATGACACACTTTCGCATCACCAATGGAATTATATTAATTTATTTGGTTCTTATCTATATAAAAAAAATTAAATCCACTCCTGTTTGGTAGAAATCATGTTTAAACACCATGGTATGGTTTTTAGTTTTGATTACATTATCACATATAGTTGAAAATGTATGTTTGTAAATTAGAAAAGAATTAACCTATCTTTTTCTATATAGAACAACCCAAAATTAAATTCCTCTTCACTCAAAACTCTTGGATAATGAATTTAATCCAAAATTACTTTTATATATCCTTCATAATATAGCCCATGCACTTAATAATCTCATCCCAAGATTTTAGAAGTTCCCTCTCAAGGTAAGGGATCCTCTCATTCTCTTCTTTATTTGGGTACTTTCTTTATATTATTCCTTTTGATTCCCAATTTTTCATATTGGGGGATGTTATTACACATCCCTCTTAGCATTATAATAATTTCCAAGTAATGATATATTTCTTTCACTCTCCTTAAACCCTTCAACGATCCTTTATGTACCCCCATTATGAGGCCAAAATTATTCTGCGATTTTCCATGCTAAATACTTGTGTAGTGAATACCCATATCCATTTCCACTCAAGGGTATTCACCAAGATTTACCTATCCATTATTGATATTGGTATTATATATATTTAATCTATGATCCTTAATAATGGGATTAAAAGTGATGAAATACATCCTTATTTTGGATTATCAATGTAATACACTTATGAATATACATGTTATGAAAGTGATGGGTGGGCCAGAAATATGGCTCTCAAATACATTAGATAATGTTTTTATATCATCAGATTCCATTTATGGTGAAATAGTGGTTATAATAGCACACTATTTTATGATGTACTGTTGGTCAACCATTACTTATGCTTATGTCGTCATTTTTTATGTTGTTTCCACATTCCAATGTTACCTTTATGTTTTACATATTATATCATGATTCGATGTTCAAGTTTATGATTATAAAAACTTTTATGTTATCTTGATATGACTCTTGGATCACACATGATGGTTTTCTTTATGCTATGATTTGATTAATCCCTTACTATGCCTTATTGATCACCCCTTATTATGTACGTCCCCATTCAATATAGTTTTAGAAAATCCAAGGAAAAAAGGCATGTTTTAGAGTTCTTAAATAATGAAATTTTGCACATGTTTCACGATAATGTAATATGTTTTTAACTTATGAAAGACACTGGGACTCACAGTATTTTGGGATTATATTAAGTGTGTATTTATGTAATAAATTGAAAATTAAGGTGTATTATGATATGATATTTCGTAATTGGTATCATTGGGAAGTCTTGATATTTTGGGGATTATGATTAGGAAAATGTAGTAAAATCCTTAGGTATAATAAAAAACATTGGAAAAAATACATAAATATTTATAAATTATAGAGTAGTGTTTTTCAAAAAAATACATCCCTGTTCAGATAATACCAATGGATGTGTCTCTGGCACAACTGTACCTATGTGTAAGAAATCTAAAAAGGGTGCATTGATCTTGACTTGATCGTCACCTGGTATATGAAAACATTCCTTACAACACACCTGTTTTAACACACCCTACATATTTTCTTTGGTAAATTAATAAGATATTTATGAACCATTATTAAGGGAATAATAATTCCCATAAAATTTTATGTTAGGAAATCTAACATGGATAAATTAGATTGAAACCTATAAATTCATATGTTAGAGAAGAAATGACATTTATGATATATCCTTTAAATATTTATATGTTTCCCTTTTACATGTGTAATAGTTTGAAAATTTTCATCCCTAATTCTATTTTGGTTGAAGTAAATTATTATAACCAGAATAAAACAATGAATGGAAGTATTATCATCTATTGTTTTATAAATTTTTCATATCACTCTATTTTAGTAAAACTATTCCTAGAAACCTCAAAACATGAATGTAGAGATTTAAAAAAAAATGAAAAATAAGGAAATTATTGTATCCCAAGAAAATAACTCACCCCTATCAATTTTTTTGGTATAAAGTTTCCAAAAATACATTTGATAGTCCCTTTAGCATAATTTTATGCAATTATGTGTATGGATTGGATTTCCATATATATATATATATATATATATATCCAACATAAATTTCATAGAGAAGTAAATCACCCTCCATATTGGGAATTGTCCTCTAATTATATAAAATTGTAAGGAGGAATATGAATATCCTTTGGTATCATGATCTCAATAGTGGATATTATTTCCCTATGTGAAAGTTCATCTCACTCTAATGATTGACACTAAGTAAAATATCATTATTTAAGACATGTCCGTTATGAGGGGATTCCCTAATGTATTTCCTGAATAAATGTCTAGTTTTTATACTACATGAGATGTTGAGTTCTCAATTGATTTAATACCAAGATATTTTCAAATATCCAAGACTCTATATATAATAGAAAATTTTGAGCTTGAGGAGCTAAAGAAGGAACTTCAAGAGAATCTGGATAAAGGGTTAATAAACCCAAGTGTTTCACCATGGGGTTATCTAGTCATCTTTTTCAAGAAGAAGGATGGGTGAATGATGGTATGCATTGATTATCATGAACCCAAAAAGTTCATTATAATGAAAAAGTACCCTCTTACCTAGATTTATAACTCTTTCAATCAGTGACGTGGATCCAGGTATTTCTCTAAGGTGGATATTCAGTCGGGGTACTATTAGGTAAAGGTGAATTAGGAAGATATTCCCAAGACTATTTTTTATACAAGGTATGGGTACTAAAATTTCTTAGTGAATACATTTGGAATAAATAATTCTATAGAATTATTTACAGACTTGATGAATAGATCCTTTATGAATTACCTCAACAAATTTTTGATTGTGCACATAGATGATATTTATATCCCCTCCAAAATCATGGAGGAACAAGAGGAGTATTTAAAAACATTACTGAAGACCTTGAATAAGGAACATTTATTTACAATGTTCAGTAAATGTGAGTTTTTTTATAAATTATATTTCTTAGGGCATGTTATCACCAACAAGGTGATACCCATGGATCCGTAAAAATAGAGGTAATAGAAGGATGACCCAGACCAACATATATGATGGAAATACACAGTTTCCTTGGATTAACAGGGCACTATTGTCTATTTTTATGAAAACTCTAATGATTATAAATCAAACAAACCAATATTACTCAGAAGTGAATAATGTTTTTATGGAATGATTAATGTTAAGAAAACATTAAATATATTAAGAACATGCTAATAAATACACATATGCTGACATTACCCACCAGTGGGAAAGGATTGTTGATCTACAATTATGCATCTAAAAGGTTTTGGGTTGTGTACTCATGCAAGATGATAAATTTATAGCCTATAACTCCTTCCAATTAATTATCTATGAGTATAAATATCCAATTCATGATCTATAAGTGGAATTAGTGATATTTTCATTGAATATTTAGTGACATTATCTTTATAGATAAAAGTGTAACTTATATATATAAAATAAAATTCAAAAGAATATATTCAAATAAAATGAGATCAATATGAACCAAATAATGTGGTTAGAGATTTTCAAGGACCATGATTGTGTATCCATTACCATAATAATAAGGAAAATAATGTGCTAGATGCTATGAGTAGAATGGATCCTGTAACCTTATCCATGAAAATGATTAAAATGGATCCAATCTTCTAGGACATGAAAATGATGGATATGGGAATAATAAACGAATCCTAATCCTACATTTATAAAATAAATGCTCAAAACTATATTCTTTAGAGATTCAAGGTGTCCTAGAAAAAGTATGCGTTTCTATAGAAGATAGTAGTGGATATTATGGAATTCAACTTTGTTGAATAAAGAGTTATAAGGTTTGGAACCCAAACATGTGTCCCATAAAAACTATAAATGATGAGGTAACATCTCGATGATGTGAATATATCATACTTCTCTTTTAATATATAATACACTAATATGTATTGAGAATTGAAGAAAAAAATATAGTGGGATAGATTGGGGAGGGAGATTGAAAAGTTTGTATCTTGATTCTTGATATGCCAACAAGTCAATGAGGAATAACATAAGTTTAAGGGTATGATGTATCCATTTCCCATACCAGAGTAGAAATGGGAAAAAATATACTGGATTTAATCATAGGACACACTTGTACACTTAATGGAAATAACACCATATGGGTGTAAGTCGATCACTTTACAATGTAAATGTATTTCATTACTCTAATGGAAAATTTATCTCTTGACCAACTCACCATGATATACATAAGGGAAGTGGTAAGACTACATGGAGTTCAACTATCTATTGTATCTAATGAATATATGAGGTTAACCATGATGTTTTTTAGAGGAAATAAATAGGCATTGGATAGAGATCTCATCTTTATAACTACTTATTAGCCTTAGATGGACAATTAGTCTAAAAGAACCATTCAAACTATATCAGATATGCTGAGATCCTGATCAATGGGTTTCCAAGGATATTGGGATCAACAACTTCCCCTAGTGGATTTCTCATATAAAAATAGTTTTTAATACAGAATAAAATGGAACTATATGAGGCTTTATATGGGAAGTGGTGTCAAACTCCAATATTGTAATGACCTAGGATCCACACTCTAGAATCTTATGGTAAAAATTATTGATATTATTTTATTAATTAACTAAAAATATACATTTTTTAAACAAATTTATCATATTTTCTAGCCTAGGTTCTAGAAGAAATTCAAAAACTATTATAATTTATAAGATTTTGAAAATTAATAAATAAATAGATATTTTAACTTTTCTTTTTCTAGATCCATAATGACGATAAACTTCATTGTAACTTCTAATGAGTCTGTAAAAAACATTTAAAAATTTATGACAAGAATTAAATTTCCAAGGGGTTTTAAAAACCAGTGAAAATCATTTTTATAAATAATATTTAAAAACTATTTCAAAACACTTTCTGTTATATAAAATATAAAACATTTGATAAAATTTTCTTAAAAAATATAAATATACGGTTTTCAAAACATATAACCATAGAAATTATTTAAAAAAACAATTGAAAATAAATATTACTCTAAAAACCTCTTTATCTAAAAAATATAATAACTTTTGAAAGTAAATATTTCTTTGAAAACCTCATTTATTTAAAGTTATAATATCTTTTGAAAATACATAGTTCATTGAAAACACTTTTCATTTCAAAAAATAATATATTTTGAAAACATACTTGAAAAAAACTTTCTTTATAAAATCATCTAGTGACTTTTCAGAAAAATATTTTAAAAGACCATAAAAAACCTTGTAGTTTTATTTAATATTAAAGGCTCTCTATGGCCTACCCATCTTGGAGGGTTGGATTCACTCCCCAAATCTCTATCATATTTACAACGATCAACCGTAAAATTATTTTATAAAACATCTTGAGCTTCATCATTTTTTTATTTTTTATTTGAGTATTTAACTTTTGAAAATATGAGAATGAGTACATACATACATACAGATATATATATATATAAGTGCATATATATAAATCCATATTAAATCATTCACTACACAAGAAGAAACTGAACCACATAGAAATAATTTTTTTTAAAACATGCATAGATTATTAGTGACATACATTGTGCATGGACATATAGATACATGTGTCCACATTCATAATTTTTAGATGATATTTTGTTAATAAAATAATAAAATTCACATAAAATAATAATAAATTTAAATTACTACTCCCTATAGAAGTATAAATTTGGAAATATAGATTTTTTTATAAAATAAAATAATCATAAAAAATTTTATTATAAAAATAATTAATTAATATTTTTATATATAATTTTGAAACAAAATTATAATATACATTTAATTATAATTTTTCAAAAAATAGATTTTAGATAAAATAATATATATTAATAAAATGATTTTCCCTTACATAGTAAGGGTTTTTAAGAAAATAAACTTGGATTATAATTCTTGATAATAAAGTATCCATAACATAAAGAGGGTTTTGAAATACTATATAACATATAAAATTTTGAAAATAATAATAAATTCCTACAAACAATGGGGATTGGAGTCGATACATAAAGTCACATTTTTTTGAAATAATATATCCCCTTACATAATTGTTAGATACAAGCTATACAAGTTAATTATTCCTATCTTAGTTCTCAAAACAGGTGGGGAGAGAGGGAGGTAGAGAAAAATTATGGTATGTGGGATTCCAATGAGTGAAAGGGTTTTTTATGAGTGAATGGTGCGTATAGGTTTATAGATGTTTGGATACTATATATATATATATCATCGTTCGAGTGACTAGTGTTTTTCTATGAAATAAAAATGAGTATAGCCATTTTTAACAATGAAAATATCCCTATAAGTCTTAAGGATTCAAGGAATTAAAGATATTGTCTAATAGTGTAATATGGGAACAAGCTATATTATTGACGAAGATTATATTTATATATATGTATATATATCCTTCATTGCTACTAAACCAAAAAGGTTATGACTTAAAATTATTATTTGTTTTAGTAATATATATATGATCATATTTATTTCGTCCTTTTCATGCTTCCTTTAGAAGAAAAGAATAATCTTCACCAGTGGTATAAATAAGACGATTTTCATAGATGAGATAGCTTTGAGAGTCTTTGTTTCACATGTTAAGGGTCACATACTTATCATCAAAGGAAAATAACCATGGGTTTAGGGGTTTTGAGATTACTATTTGTAGGTTGAAGTTGTGGTGATGGAATATATTGGAAGGATGAGAAGAAAAAAACAGTGGGGCTTCAGGGGTAAATGAAGATATATAGGGAGATATAACGATTGAGATGTATACGATGATAAGTCCATGATATAATTAGTAATTTTAAATTCCGGTGAACATTAACCACATACCTGAGTCCTATATGCATTTTTGGTCAGTATTCATGCTCTTAGTAAATCTGTGTCTACATCAACCAAACTGAGATGGCACTAGGGTTGGCACCCAAACACACCTTGTGCCCACTCCCCTCACCATTCGTGTCGTAACTATGCAATCGACATATGGAACCCCATACACTAACAATGGGAACTATGTGACCACTATGATAGATAGCCTCCCCTTGAGGTGATTGATTCCCCTCAACTTCTATGCTAGTCGGTTAGGGAAGGTACCTTGGAGTGGTAGAGCATGTTACCACAAAGCATTTGTTGAGTTATATTAGGCTACAAAGCTGGTAATCCATTTCTTAATTGATATAACTAACTTTAAATTATCCAAAAGGTGGGTAAATATCTCCAAAATAATTATTTCTTTAATCTAAACACAAATTTACCTATTTTAATTATGAGTTATTAAACAATATATTTATTTCATTTTGATTATGTGGAACCAATTTTTAATAATACTATTTTAAACATAATTTTTCATTATAATTAAAAATAATTTCACAATTTTATGATTTTTTTGATATTTTAATATAAGTTCATTATTTATGTATTAAAATTATCCTTTTAAGTAATCAAAATTACATATAATAATTAACTATAGAAGTATCATACATATGAAACTTGATGTCTTATTTTTACAACATATAATTACTTTTTAAATTAAATCCTAACTTATATAGTTATTTATATAGATATACAAATTGCATATTTATATTTATATTTAATAAAAAAAAAACGTAATGATTATTTACATTTTTATCACTTATATAAAGATTATTTTAAAAGAACTCAATGGATATATACCATTTGAAAAATCATTTATCCAATAAATATACTAATTATAAGACGTTTTTAATAATATGAACTCTACGTGTTAGAAATTTTCTCTTGCGTGAAGATGCTTCTTATCTTTATATTACTATGTATTCTGACTCTCATTCTCTTTGGAGGATTCTTACTTATGGTGGATCTAAATGAAGCTGGATATTAATTTTTTTATAATGTTTGTTAGAGACTATAAAATTTTATTAATAATGGATTCTTCAAGTTTAACTTTTTCTTAATAAGTTTCAATTGTTTTTAAGGAAGTGTTATTGTTTCAATTTTTATGTTATTATACTATTTTAAATAAAATATAGTATTTATATTTTTGTTTCCAAAGGATTGTATTATTTATTTAAACAACATTTACACAGTAACATACTGGGATATTGTAGATATGTTGGGATTATGTTTTAGAGTGAAAG
The DNA here is from genome assembly GCA_963277665.1 of Viscum album. Taxonomy (NCBI): domain Eukaryota; kingdom Viridiplantae; phylum Streptophyta; class Magnoliopsida; order Santalales; family Viscaceae; genus Viscum; species Viscum album. The sequence continues at coordinate 1,521,008,655 of OY728139.1, read as the reverse complement.
ATTATGGGACCTAATCTTATCAAAGAGATAACAGGGAATGTTCTAACTATTCAACGAAATATGAATTCCATAAAAATTATACAAAAAAGATATGCATACAATTTTAGACGTTCTATAGAGTTTGAGGATAAAGATAAAGTGTTCCTTCTTATATCACCATAGAAGAAAGTCCTGAGGTTGGGGAAGAAGTTAAATTTTAATCCTAGATACATCGACCCCTTTTATATCCTTGATCACATCATACCGATGACCTATCGACTACTGATCCCACCTAACCTATATTAAGTAATTGATGTGTACCATGTATTCATTTTGAGGAAGTACATACTAGAACCCTCACATTTACTGAATCCAAAGGTGGTACTATTGTAGAATTATATTTCATATGAGGAGTATCTAGTGAAGATATTAGATCATAGAGGAAATGTTTTACAAAAACATACCACAAACCTAGTTAATGGTCTCTGGAAGAATCAGAAGTTTAAAGAAGTAATAATGGGACTATAAGAGGAAATGAAAAAAGGGACCTCATATTTTTTGGTGTATGTAATTAAAATTTTAAGAGAAAAATTTCTGAAGGGGGTAGCATGTAATGACCAAAACTTTTATAAACGAAACTCCCTTTTCGAATGAAAAAATTACTAGTAATAAAAAAAATATTTTCTACTTTTGTTATTTTGGGACCATCATATTATATATAAGATTTAAAAGACCATTAATCATCATAAACATTGATAATATATTCATTTTATAGTGATCGTCAAGAATATTATATTAAGTTTGAGGATAAAGTCTAACTGAAATAGAAAAAGGGAACAATTACCTTGATAAGAAGGATCATTCCATACGAAGCCCATTTATCTGACCTATTGAGTGACATTTCATCAATGAAATTTTCCCTTGATCAATCCCAATATGAGATTCAATAACTAAAGCATTAAAAAATTTTCATTTAATAATTTCAATATCATTGAGATCACAACCTAAATTGTGTTCATCGAACCACGCCATGAAAATCTCACCATCACATACATTTCCCTTAGGGAATTTTCTAGAGAAATAAAGGTATATGTATATAGAACATAATAGTAAGAATTTATATTTTTTTTTAATAAAACAATGATTATATTTATACCTTTTTAATAATACTTTTTTTAATGATTAATAATGAGTTTGATAAAAATTATATTTTGATACGATGAAACATAAATTGTATATTTGAGAAATATACAGTTCAAATCATAAAACTCTATTAATGAATTGAGTAATTTTAGAAATAAATTACATTTCAAAAAAATTAATTATAAAATAATTTTGATTATATATAAATAATAATATATTTTTATGAAGTAAAATTTAATTTTTAGAAGGGGCAGGAAACTCTTATTGTCAAAAAATGATAAATTTTTAATAAATATGGTTTTTTCATTTAATAGTGTAAATTATCATATTTATAGAATTATTACTGTTTAAATAAATATTATTTTTCAATTTATCATGTTGAAATTATCCAATTGTAATTTGTTTCATTATTTTCTAAGACATATGAATTTTTTGGGTAAAATTTAATTTGTTATGTATTATGACATAAAAAAATAACAAAAGTAATGTAATAAATATTATAAATAGTATGCATGATCAAAAATATTTCTTCAATTTTCAATATTGTGTTTCTGATTTTATTTTATAAGTTTATTAACCCTTAATTAATCCTCAAAAAACATATTATATGTTAAGTTTTTAAAATCAATTCATTATAAACATGACTCAATTCCACCTCACTAAGGGAATTATTTTCATATGTGTGGTTATTATAAATATAAAATAATTAAAAACACTCATATTTGGCCTAAATAATGGGAAAAACATTTAAATGTTTGTATTTTTTATTACATTATCATATAGTGTCTAGAAACATAGTTTTCAAATTAATAAAGAATTATCTTCTATTTTTCTATATAAACCCACACAATCTCCCATTCCTCTTCATTAAAAACTATTAAATAAAGAAGTTACTCTACAAATACCTCTAATAATCCCTCCCATTGTTCCCCATGTATCTTATTAAGCTCCTCCCAATATTATCTGAGTTCCCTCTCAAGTTAAGGGATCCTCTCCTTCCACTACTTATTGAAGGACCTTATTTATATTATGCCTTTTGATTTCCAATTGTTCTTGTTGGGATATGTTATTACACATACATTAAACTGTCCTTAATATGTAAAAGTGATGAGATACAACTTTAAATCCCATTAATCAATTACATGAACCTTTTTGTACCCCCTTCATACTCATGAAATTATATTATGATTTTCTAAGAAACATATTTGTGTAGTGAGTAACTATACCTATTTTTACTCAAGTGTATTCACCTAGATTTTCCTATAATTGATTGATTTTAGAAATACACATATATAACTCACTCTCCATAATCATGGGATTAAATGGGATGAAATATACCCTTATGTTTCATGATATATGTTGAACACTTATGCATGAACATGTTATGAATATGACAGGTGGCCCCAAGATTATACAGTCATCAAATGCATTGGGTAATGTTCTTATCTCATGTCATTCCATATATGGGGGCCATGATATTATCCTAATAACATAAATGTACGATTTCATGAAAGTTATCCTTGAATTATTAATTTTATGTATTGTTTTATGTTGTGGTCACATTCCCATGTTTCTTATGTTATCATATTATTTCATGATTTAATGTTCAATTTTATGATTCTCTCAAAAATCATGTTACCTTGATATTTTCTTGGGTCACATGTACTATTTTACCTTATTATAAGCTTTTATTGTACCATTACTAGTATTTATAGCTTAATCATTTCTTATGTACATCCCCAGGTTATCCTATGCAGTTTTAGAAGATCCTTGGAATATAAGGGAATGTTTAATGTTTTTAAATATTGATGGTGTACCCTTGTTTCACGTTAATGTTCAATTTAGTTAATTTATAAAACACACTGGAACTAATGATATTATGGTATTTTATTATGTAAGAAATCATGAATCAAGGTTTATTAAGATCTATGTTGTCATAGTAAGGCCCAATTATGCCTTAAAAAAGTCAGGAATCTATCATAAATACTGATTGATCAGTGATAAGTCCAATTTAGCTAAAATTTATCTCAAATATTTAAAAAATGTATTAATAGGATACTAGACAATATATTATCATCTCATATTATAACAAATGAGAATATTTTTATAAATGTGGAATCCTAGGAAGATGGTACCATGTGTTTTAGAAATGCTGAGGCCTTAAAAATAAAATGATGTGTCAATATACATTCTCCTATAGGTGAGATAAATAATACCAATGTTCTCTTCATGGATGGAATTTGACACAACATTTTATGTGTGAGTCAGCTATGGGTATCTAGTTTTGTAGTTTCATTTGATTCAATTTTTTTGATCAAAATAAATTTTGGGAACTCAATTATGAAATGGAACATTAAAAAAGAAAATTTCAATTAGGTTAACTTTTATAAGAAATAATTTATTCTTGTTATTCCAAAATAAATTAACCTTTAGAATTAAATATCAGGACACATACATAAATAGATTAATTATAATTTTTCCAAACTCATAGATATGTTTGGCATCCAAATTATTAATTGAAATTAAAAAATGACATGTGATGTGTGAAAATGTGGGAAAATAGTTTAAAAACCAATCCATCCAAATAAAAAAGGTAATAAAATTTTATTGATATAGTTCACACTAATGTGTGTGGTCCAATGAATGTTATTGGAACATATGGGGAAAATTATTTCAATCCTTTCATCGATGAATACAATACGATGTAATATTATATATTTATATAATGCAAAAGAGAAGTAATGACATGCATGAAGAGGTATATAAGAAGAGTTGAAAATGAGACTGTGCATACTATCAAAGCATTACAATCTAAAAAATTTATCCGAATATTAATAAATTGATTTTGTGAATTAACATTAAAAGAAAGTAATTATACATAAATCATCTTTAGTAATAATCCCCAAAAATGGTATTGTTGAGTGAAAAACTAGGAGAGTAAACAATATGGAAAAAAATTATTAACAATGGTAGAATCTCATATAAGTTTTTGGAAATAGTCAATTCATGTTGTAGTGTACACAAAGAGTCCATATTTTCATATCCCTAGTGAAGATAGAACACCATACGATATGTCATGTGAATGGAATCCCTCACTAATCATTAATGAGGTTTTGGGAGAAAATGATACTTCTGAAATAAAGAGTGAAATCATGGAACATATGGTGATGCACATAAGGACATAATTTTTTATGGTACTCATCAATGAGTAATTTCTACAAATAATTCAAAAAAATTATCGTTAAGCTTTGGAATGTAGTGAAAAGAATGATATAGAATAAAAATAAGTGAATAATCCTAAATTACCAATCACTATAGTTTACTATGAAGATGATAAAGAATAAAGTGTATTTGTTATAAACTATGACCTAGTAGAATATTGTATAAATGAATAAGACACTAATGTATAATCATAAGAGGAAATAATAGATTAATAATAGTAAACAACACCTTAGAGGAGAAACAAATAAGTAGAAGTTGATCGATCAAACATAATAAGAGAAAAATATACACTAACATAGATAAGGAGAATGAGAAATTTTGAACACAAACCTATACTATTATTGTATAACCATCCTCATTTTAAGAATAAAAAAATATGAGTCATTTATTAATTCCATTAATGAATAATTAGATCAAAATTAAAATAATAGGACTTGAAAAAATGTTCACAGGCTAGAGCATCAAAACCTCATTAGAAAAAAGTTGATATTCAAGAATAAATTTGTGGATCAGTAAAATGTTGTTCAAAATAAAGACCACATGGAATGTAAAGACTACATAATAATTGAAAGATTTGTTGTGGAATAAACATTTTCACTAGTGGATCTACTAGAATCGATCATATTTTCTTTGGTATTGTTATCCAAAAGGGATAAAAAGTCTATAAAATGGATATAAAAATAGAATTCCTTAATGTTACCCATATCAAAGAAGTATATATTGAATACCAAGTGGAATTTATAATCAGATATGATGAAGAAAAGTATGAAGATTGTGGAAGGCCCTATGTTTATCGAAGTAAGAACTCCATGCATGGTATGCACAGTTTAATTTATATCTAATGAATATATAATTCAAAAGAGGGTTTTTGATCATTATTTGTATATAAAAACATATAACGGACAATAGTTCACTAAAATTATGTATGTCGATGATACCATCTTCAATGGAAACTAGTATACTTTAGTGTAATATTTTAAAAATATCATGGGAACAGAGTTTGAAATATCCATTATTGGTCAACTGGCATATTTTATGGGGATAAAGGTGATTTAGAAACTAGGATACATATTAATATCTCAATCTAACTATAGTAGAGAACTAGTTAAGAAGTTTGAAATGCATTACCCCAATATAATTTTGACACCAATTTTAGTTGGGACTAAGATAGGAACATGAGGATGAAAAATATGTAGACCTCACAATGTACAAAATAATATTTGGGAATATTTTTATTTAATTACTACATAGTTAGATTTTTCCTACGAAAAGTTTTTGGCCACCCTTTTTTACAGTGATCCAAAGTAGCAATATATGAAAATAGTAACATGAATCCTGAGATATATTTGAGGTACCCAATATTATGGATTGATAAATAGATAAGGTACAAATCCTGATTTTTTATCCTATTCTAATTCATATTGGATTGGAGATATAGAAGAATTAAAGTCCAAATGTTTTTTGGAATTAATTATTGAGGAAAAGTATATTGTTTATATAAGTATGTCATAAGAGATAAAAATACTCAGATAAGAGAAATTTAGAATGTATTTCCATTATAAAGTTATTTATGCAACTTCTATGTTTAAGGATAAACTAGACTATATTTATGATAATGTGTAGAAACCAATGGTCTTTTTTTTTGATAAAAAGAGTGTTATATAACTAAAAAATAATTCTATACAATAATATCACACCACTAATATTAAAAAAGGTTTCATATTATCAAGGTGAACATTTAGTAGGGTATGATTGATATGGAGTATTTTGTAACTGAACAACAAGTGTAAAATATCTTGACTAAGCTATTAGATACTAGTTGAATTTCAGTATTCAACCACCTCTCTCATCATGATGAGGTATAGTTTCCCCTTCTACAAATTGTATATATTTATTTAATTATTGTTTCTTGTTTGGAAAGTAGGATAATGTTTTTTTTAAATTCAATGATTCTTTGTCAATGGGAGGTTTTCAAACTAATACGAATTATATTATTTAGGGGAGGTATTTGGCACTGATTTTAGGGGGATATTCTATCCATAGGGAAGGTATATAAGGTATTTGAGAATGGATATAGGGTAATTTATGTGATCTTAGATATATAGTGAGTTTCTATAATGTTATGTGTCTTGGAATTCTCTCTTGAACTCATGTTTTCTACATACATCTTTTCTCACATAGAATTAAAGTGATAGATGATATATGAAACTAAATTTAATTTTGTTTACATTAAATAAAAATGGATATAATGTTGGAATAATGATTCTATAAGCCAGGGGACTTGTTTTGAGTTTGTTTTCAATCAATTTATGGTGTAATCATGGATTTTTATGACTAAAGAAGACGATGTGATAAAACAATTTATGGGTCACATGATTACATATGTATAAAGGAATCACATTAAAAGGTCCTGTGAATCTTTTTAAGGATGGTAGTCTTTAAAATAATTTCATATTTTGTGAAAAAAGAGCTACATTATGGAGGTTAGGAAGATCAAATGTTTATGAAAGGACTGCATGATCACATAAGTCTTATTATATTAAATTATCACCTATATTAAAATTGATTAGTCCATGAATATTACATGAATGGAGTGACTCTTTATGAGGTGGAGACTTCTTGAGATTCACATGAGTATGGTGAGTTCATAAGATTAAAGGGAGTCACATGACCAGTGAGTCACTTGATCAATGGTAGGTATTGCACATGAGTATTGAGGTCAGTCGAATGAATGGATGAAATTTATTTTTGAAACTAAGTGGGAAAATGTTTATAAATACCCATCATTCACATAATTATTAATTTTATCATGTTATTAAAGGGTTAACCATATATGGGAGTGTTTAATAGTTTTTCTATGAATCAATCATCTGATTAGTGTTACAAAAAGGAGTAATCATGTCTTGGTTGTGTGATCACAGAAATATTAAATGGTTAAGTGATTGAATTCATGAAATTTTATTCATGTGAATTATTTCTTATTTAAGGCTTGGATGGTGTCATTTTCATCAAAGTGATTATCTATAGAAGGTCTCTTAAAGGAGATACATGCCCAAGGTCATACACACTAGAATCAAACAAGCAAGTCTTACTGTGTACAGTAAGTATTGAACATCCATATTGAATTAAGTTAACATTAAAAGGAGAATAAAACTAGAACCATGATGCAATTAGGGTCTGTAACCGATCATAGATAAAGAACAACATTTTAAATCCATATAATAAGACCCTAAGTATTTAAACATAATTTTCCTATAAATCAAAGCAGTGTGCAGAGGTGAAAAAGATGGAGTGACCCTTGGGTTGTGAGTAAAAAAACCCCAAATATTGTAAATAAAGTATTCCTAGAACAACATAACAATGAAACAAATATTTAATCCACATAAATAGTGAATTATATTGGATTTCATGACATCTACACATCATTAGTGTCTTCTCTTTAGATGTAGCCCTTTGTGGGAAACTAAGTAAAAGTTTCTATGTTCCATGTTTTCTTCCATAATTGTTCTCATGTGAATATAGGTTTAAATAGACTCTAACAATGTGGGGACAAGATCTATGAAAGCATGGATGATTTTCTCCTATCGACCATTCAAGGTTCCGGTGCTATTCTAATGTGTGTAGTGGCACTCGGGTCGAATCCTCAACGATGATACTTTTTAATAGTCGATTGTTTTGGGTTGATTGTATTTTGATAGGGGGGTTTATTTGCAAAGATTAATTGAAATTATTTATTGTTTAAGATTGATTTAAAATTTTGATAAATATTGGGGTGAGTTCATTATTTGGTATTTAATATTATGATATCCTTGAGCTTTGCTATATATTGTATTAAATTAATACCTACTTCACAAGATGACTTTGATCAGAATTACCAAGTGTTAAAGCTTTAATCCAAGTCATAACTTAACTTAGGGTTCCAATAATTACCATTAATTGTTTATGGTAGTGTATTTTTGTTTCCAATAATCCGTGTAATCCACATATTAAACAAAATATGGCATTCATCCATGACATATAAAGTTTAACATACACAATATTAACTCAAAGAATTCTCATCGAGAAAAAGCTATCAATCACTTAATATACCCAAATTATAACACACCTTAATGGTAGATTTACTCATCCATTGAAATGATTATTAATATAGTTAAATATATTTAATGTGATTAATTATAAAGAAAGTGAAAATTACGGGATAAGAAAAGAGTAGTGCATCAAACACACACACGGTCGTTGAAGAGTATTAAAAGAAGACTTTTGATTGAATGAGGAAGAAAAAGAATGGAAAGGGTTTTAACTTGATTTAAAATATTTTAAGAAAATTAATATTATACTATATAAGGTGGATGAAAATAAGATATTTTGAAGAAGAATCTTTCATTAAAAAATAATTATAAAAAACAAACACTTACACGATTACAAACGAAGAACAACACAAAAGTAAATTAAAGGAAGAAAGGAGGAATGGTTTCTCAAGTAAAAACATGAGTATAGAAGATCCTACCAAGAATTTGATATATCCTTGGTCATGAAAACCTATCCTCCTTTTCTCTTAAATTCCAACTATATGCAAGGAGAAGAAGGGGTTGTAATTATAGCCCAAGGAGGTGGACCGTTTGCATTCCAAATGTGCCCCTCCACTTGCATCACCAATTTGTCCATCCATACAGCTGAATCTTGAGATTACCCATTCTTAAAAGTTTTATATATAATTTTTTACTGTCATCCCTAAACATTTTGTGTCTATTGGACTTTTGGATCCAAAGATATGACAATTTTACTAAACTGTTTTCACCTGTCCATTTTTATTAACACTTTTTGAAGGATGAAATGTAAATGGGTTTTTGAAAAGGAATATTCCTTAAAATCTGAATTATTTATTCAAAAAAGTAGGCCACCTATATATACTCTTTCACAGTTTAAAATATCAGCTCAAATAGATGTCTCTATCTAGAGAAAAATCAATAATGGTGTGCTAATTTCGATTCCTAGACAGAATGGTGTGATGGGTTTAACTTCATCATTTGGGCCCCTTGTCTTTGGATTTGGGCCTTGAAATTTTTATCCAAGATGAATTTAATTCTACCCAGACCTTTGGAAGATAATTAAAGGATTTAGACTTCTGGAGTGAGTCCAGTTTTCTATCTTCAAGGATGGTCCAGTTTCTTTACAAATTATTTGGGTCTTCTTGTGTGGACCATATTACCCTCCAAATGGAAGATTTGGCAAAAGGTCCCTTCTAATGTAATGTTTTAATTTTAATAGGTAAACCTAAAAAATAAGAATCTTGAAATTTGGATAAGTAGGTTGTGATTTATTATTAAATCATTAAACATAATTGAATCTGGATGAATTCAAATAGTTCTCTAAAATTATATTTAATATTTAACATTAATATTTCACAAAAATTATTAAAATTTCATATAAAATCAGTAAAGAAAGTATATAATAAGTTATTAAAATATTAATAACATTAACTACCCCATACCTATTTTTGTGAATTTCCTCATGTGCAACAAATATAAAAAACATTACAAAATCATTTTCACTAACGAACATATATTAAATTTTTTCCCCACTTAAAGGAGATTTAGACTATATCACTCATCCATATTGAATTACACTTCAAATTTTTATATAAAACATGTCCCAAATACAAATATTATTTCATGCTCAAATTTAGAAATAGAAAATGTGGGTACTCAAAACTTACTCCTCTCAAGATGATAAAAATTTATTTCTGGAGGTTCACTCATTCACCAAACCAAAGTAAAAATCATAGAGTTTGAAAGAGATATCCACTTAAATTCCCTATCCTAAAGTTCACAAGAATCAATAGGTCTTTTTAAGGGGTTTTTTTGAGGCTATGGGATGATATGAATTTAATTTCCAAGAGATAGAAGAAGAGGGGTAAAACACCAACATGGAAAAAGCAATGCACAATATTTTTTTTTTAAAATGAGGCATGAAAGGAAATGAAAACATAGATTTATATGGGAATGATTGTGTAAAGAAAGAAACAAAATAGGAAGGAAATTTTAAGGGAATGAGAAGATGGAATATTTACAAAACACAAAACTTCTCTAAAAGATATAAGTTTTTTTTGTATTTTTTAAAGTTGAACTTAAACAAATCTCACACTCATATCCCAACCCATGATTAATCTACACACAACACTAATTGTAATATTTATGACAATATCAAAGGTCGTATAAGAGTTATTTTTGACCCACTTGAGACAAAACCATTTTGTTTCATTTTTTTTATTTTTTTGATAATATTTTGAACAATTTTCAATAACATTTAAAAAATTAAATAAATTAAAGTACATTCCCCAAGAATCACTGAATGAAAACCTATCCCCAACACTAAAAAGGATTATTTCCCTCAATCATATGAAAAGACATCAAAAATCAAGAAAAGGGTACCCAAAAATTAAATCCATTCCCCCACACTTAAATTTCAATAAAATATGCAATTTAAATCCATGTAGATGTTGGGTGAGACAAGGTATTGGGATAATAATTTGGATATCAAGGAAAAGGTTTTCGTAGGCTTAGAAGGGCTTTCAAAAGTAAGATTAATGTAAGGGTAATCAGAGGATATTTGGCTATTATGATTATCATGTGGTTTAGAAAATTCCTTCATGATATTAATTCACACTAATGTAGGAAATTCAGCTCGAAGGTCCACAAAATCAAGACTCACAAATGAGGGTAAAAAACACATATTTTGAAAAGATGTCCATAGATGGCCTTTGAATGAAATATAATATATTTCCTCAAGGTTGGGGAAAATCATTTACCAAAAATAAAACTGAGCATTCAGAATTTTCTGTTTTTGACATAATATTCTTCATCCAAATTCTTGATGAAAATACAAAATTTTTGAGATGAAAACATGTAATTTGACTCCTCAAAATGGTTGGACAAAATTTCAAAACTGGATGGTCAGTAAGTATGACTCAGTTTTTATTTATGTTTTTTAATTTTTTTAATTTTTTTAAATACACACCCAAAAAAAAGAGAAATAGAAAAAAAGGGTTTGATGAAGAAAGTGTTAAAAAATGAAAGATATAGGGGGAAGAAGAAAGAGGTAGAGAGTGGAAGAGAGAGAAGAGAGAGAGTTAAAGAGAAATAGGTTCCCCTTGGTTTAGATTTTCTAGGTCACCATTTCCATCTAGTAGTGGATCAGTGGAAGTTGATTTTCCTCATGTGGGATGTTTCCTAAAAAAGAAAAATTATTATTCATCTAATGAAAAACGAAACAAAAATTAAAATTTCATAAAAGTAAAAGGAAAAATGGGTTGCCTCCCAAGAAGCACTCCATTTATTTTGTCTACATCTAGACAATTAAAGTGGACTACCCATAGTTTGATGGTGGCCACTGTATTTTCTCAACTCTAGTATGCTTCTAGAAAAACTTCTCATTTGGGATGCCTAGTTGTTCATTAGAGAATTTATCCACTTCCTTGATTATGTTCTTGAAATTCAATGGGGGTGGAAAGAGAATATGAGTATCCTCCCTTTGGTCTTCAATGTGTGGAATGATTTTATCCAAAAAGTGATTGTTTTATATGCTTGTAAATTTAGTAAGATGTCTCAATTATGATGGTTCATTTATGTAAGGTTTAGATAACACGAAACCAGAGTATGAGATGCCAATTGTTTTTGACTCATTTATTTCATCACTTACCGATGTACAATCATGAGGATCAGTGGAGTCATAAGACGGGATAAATTTTTCAATATCCATTATATCAATGTTGTTTGCCAATGAATGGTCAATTTCAAAATCACCAATGATCAATTTATTAATTAGGAAACAAATATCGCAAACATCACTACCATCGGGACAATATAATCACATTGGTTCATGGTTCACCACACATATAACATAATTTTCAAAATCATGGATATGAAATGATGAATGTTCTATAATAAAATTTGAATAAAAAACTGAACATTCTTGTTCATTTTCCCCATTATCATCCAAGTTGGAGTAGTGGATGTCAGAAGTGAGATGAGATTCAAAAGTTTTTTCAAGATCATTTAGATCAATGGAGTATGCATTTGTAATGTCAACATCAACTAATCCATTTATGAATTAGTTAATGAGGATGAAATATTAACAAACTTCTCTATAAGTAGAACAAGAAGAACACAATGGATCGGTATTCAACACACTCTCAGAGAGACTTTCAATAGCATGGATAGAGAATATAGATTGATCCTCAGATGGGTATCACATATCTTGGAAAATGTTGAACTTGACCAGTTGGTCACCAAATTCCATGAATAAGATGCATGAATGTACATCAATTTTGGTTCTCTATATCATTAGGAATGGTCTTACTTGAAGTATGGGAGATTGAGAAGAGTTCATCTCACCTTCCATTACAAGGACATAAAAATCAACTGGGAAGATAAGATCATTAACTCGAACATGGACGTAATCAATTATTCCCCCATGACTGTCTGCGCATCGATTGGATAACTGAATGAAAAAACCTATTGGGTGCAAGGGACCAAGACCAAGTTTAGAGAATATGGATTTGGTCTTTACATTAATTGAGGCTCCTAGGTCTATGAGTGCATCATCGAAGTTGGAACTTCCAATTTGGCATGGAACTGTAAAGGTCCCTGGATATTTTTACTTTATGGGAATAAAATGCTGGGTGGAAACATTTTCAAAGGTCATAAGTTGACTCTTATGAGTACAGAATTCCTTAAGAAACATGGAATACTTAGGGATTTTTTTATGGAATCTAAGAGGGGAATGTTTAATTTAACACATCTAAACATGTCAAGCATTTCAGGATCGGGTTCAAAGGACTTCTTTGGATTAGAAACAGCTTAAGGAAAATGAATTGGATTCCTAAGTGGAATGGAAGGAGGTGGGGGAATGGATTCAAATTCCTTTTCAAGTTTCTTTTCCTTTTCATTTTCAAGGTCAACATTCAAATGGGGGTTGTAGTACTTATCTTGAGGAATAACAATTTTATTTCCTGATCTAAGTGAAATTTCACTTACATTACCCTTGGGGTTGGGTAACTGTTGAGTTGTGAGTTGGGAAGAATTTGATTGTTATTGCTAGCTTAGGTGGGATAAAAGTTAACCAATTTGGGTTTCAATGTTTTTAAGGTTGGAACAAGTGAAATAGGAATGATCTTTAACTTCACTTTCCCCATGATTTCTTTGAAGAAGAGGCTTGTACCAGATTAGGATTTCCTTGATTTTGGTTCTTGGGAAATTGATTTTATTGGTTTGGGAATTGGGAAGGCTCACTAGGATAGTGGAATTTGGGAGGAGGAGGAGGATGATTTTTCTTTTGTTGTTGAGGAACAAAAGGATAAGGTTTTTGGAAGTTACCAACACCTTGACCATATTGAAACTATTTTGGGTTTTGAGGAGGTAATTGAAGTGGATGAGAGATGGGATTACCATACCTTAGGCCTTGGTTATAGTAATAATAGAAGGGATCAGAGTGAGGTTTGTTGAAGTTTCTAATAAACTAACCTGATAGTTGAGGGTTGGTGTTTTTCTAATAATTGGATTCATTGATCTCCATTGGTCTAGATGAATTAGATGGTTCATCTTAAAGTTGTGGACATGTGTCTATTAGATGAGATGGTGAGTTGAAGATTCCATAGTTTTTGATAGGTCTAGGAAACATTGTTTGCGGAGAAGATGAGGTTGGGGCTTTGGAAGCCACCGCTAGTTGTCTCACAAGACCTGTAAGTTCACTCATCCGCTCAGTCATCTCGTTCGGCTCTATGGATTGATTCTCTTGGGCTTGTTTGACTTTAACATGTTCTCGAGTATGAAATTGTTGTGTGTTTTCATCTATGTTTCTTATGAGATCTCTTGCATTTTCAAGAGATTTATCAATAAGAGCACCACCACTTGTGGCATCAATGAGGGTTCTCTCCATAGCCAATAACCCCTCATAGAAGTATTGGATCAAGATTTGGTTAGGGATTTGGTGGTGTGTGTAGGTTTCCACAATATTTTTTAACCTCTCCTAATACTCATGGAGTGATTCATTGTGGAATTGAAAGATACCACTAATTTTCTTTTTGATGGAAGAATTACAAGAACCAAGAAAGAATTTCTCTAAGTAAAATTTCTTCTTGTCAATCCATGAGTTTATGGAACCACGAGGGAGGTAATAGAGCCATGACATGGTAATTTAAGCTAGGGATAAATGGAATTTGTTTTGTTTGATTTGTTACTTTAAAAACCCTGGAGGCTTCATGATATAGAACACCACTTGGAACTCTTTATGGTGGAGATGTGGATCCTCACCGGCTAGCCCATGGAAATGAGGGAGAAGATGAATCAAACCTGATGTGAGTTTGAAGTCAGCCTATGTGTTTAGATATTGAATACTAAGAGGTTGATAATTCATATCAGTGGAAACATGTTCTTTAACTGTTTTTCCCTAGGTATAGCCATATTTAATTCAATTGGTTGGACAAGGAATGGTTCTTGAATTATTTTATTATCCCTAATGTTCCTCCTAATTTGGTGAAGATTTCTCTGCTTTTTAGGGTCAAAAAAATATGAGAGATTGTTTTGGAAATATACGGAGCATTAAGAGAGATTTTTTAAGAGAGAGAAAGATGGTTTTTTCTTTGTGTTTTTTTGTTTATGAATTTTATGAGAAGGTGTGTTTTTCTTTGTGTGTTTTTTTAATTTTTTTTGTTTTTTTATAATAAACTGAAACTAACGACTACTTAATTGCACCATCCTTGGAAACAAAGCCATTTGAAATCACAGATGATTATTTCATATATACCTTTCAAGGTTCTGGTGCTCTTTTAATGTGTATATCAGCACTCGGGTCAAATACTTGGCGATGATACTTTTTAATAGTTGATTGTTTTTTTTGATTTTATTTTGATTTGGGGTTTTTTTAAAAATCTTAATTGAAATGATTTATTATTTAAGATTGATTTAACAATTTAAAAAATATAGGTTTGATTTCATAAATGGGGATTTAATCTTATGATATCCTTGAGATTTTATTTTTATTGCATTAAATTAGTACCCACTTCACAAGATGACTTTGATCGAAATTTCCAAGTGTTAAATCTTTAATCCAAGCCGTAACATATCTTAGGGTTCTAATAATTACCATGACTAGTTTATGGTAGTGTATTTGTGTTTCCAATAATCCATGTAATCCACATATTAAACAAAACATGTCATTGATCCATGACATATAAAGTTCAACATACACAATATTAACTCAAAGAATAGTCATCGAGCAAAAGCTCTAAATCACTTAATATCCCCAGATTATAACTCACCCCAATGATAGATTTACTCTTCCAATGAAATTATTATTAATATAGTTAAATATGTTTATGGTGATTAATTATAAATAAAGTGAAAAGAACAGGATAAGAAAAGATTAGTGCATCGAACACACACATGATCGCTGAAGAGTGTTAAAAATATACTTTCGATTGAATTAGGAAGCAAAAGAAGGGAAGGGGTTTTAACTTGATTTAAAATATTTTAAGAAAATTAATATTAAACTATATAAGGTGGATGATAATAAGGTATTTTGAAGAAGAAACTTTCATTAAAACAGAATTACAAAAAACAAACACTTACACAATTACAAACAAAGAACAACACAAAAGTAAATGAAAGGAAGAAAGGAGGAATGGTTTCTCATGTAAAAACATGAGTATAGAATATCCTGCCACGCATTTTTAAGATCCTTGGTCGTGAAAAACTATCCTCCATTTCTCTGAAATGCCAACTACATGCAAGGAGAAGAAGGGGTTGTATTTATAGCCCATGGAGGTGGACTGTTTGCATTCCAAATATGTCCCTCCACTTGCATAGCCAATTTGGCCATCTAGATAGCTTAATCTCAAGATTATATCTAATTATAAGATGTATATATTGATTTTTAATATCATCCCTAAACATTTGGATGACATTGGACTTTTGGATCCAAATATATGGCTATTTTACTAAACAATTTTCACCTATCATTTTTATTACCACTTTTTCGAAGGCTGAAATGCGAATGGTTTTTTGAACAGGAAGATGCCTTAAAATATGAATTCTTTCTTAAAAAAAGTCATCCAACTATATATAATATTTCTTACTAAAAAATATCAGCTCAAATAGATGACTCTATATATAGAAAAATTAATAACGGTGTGCTAATTTCAATTCCTGGATAAAATGGTGGGCTGGGTTTAACTTCATCAGTTGGACCCTTGTCTTTGGAGTTGGGCATTTCAATTTTTATCCAAGATGAATTGCACTGTACCACAAACTTTGAAAGGGAATTAAAGGATTTTAACTTCTAGAGTTATCCCAGTAATTATATCTTCAAGGATGGTCTAGTTTCTTCACAAATTATTTGGGTCTTCATGTGTGGACCATATTACCCTCTAAATGGAAGATTTGGCCAACGATCCCTTGTAATGGAATGATTTAATTTGAATAAGGAACTCTAAAAAACAAGAATCATGAAATTTTTATTAGTAGGGTGAGATTTATTATTATAACATTAAACATAATTTAATCTAGATGAATTAAAATAGTGCTCTAAGATTATATTTAATATTTAAACATTAATATTTCACAAAAATTATGCACATTTCATATAAAATCTATAAATGGAGTATATAATATGTTATGAAAATATTAATAACATAAATCCATTGATTAAAAATAATCATTTGACACCATAAATCAAAGCTCCTTTCTCAAGGTTTTCTAGGATGCAAGAAAATCATACTTAATCTCATATATTATCAATCACATTAGAGGTTTTGGATTCAAATTCATTATGGTGGAAATAAAAATATACCTTTAAAAAATGAGCCAAAATAAGTCATATCAATCTATTACTTATATTTACATGTAATTATAATATTTTTCCATCTTAGTAGAGAACCCATTTATATGATTTGAATATGAAAATCATCTAAAATCCTCCTAGGTTCAAATCATTGTATTTACTACAAGATCAATGTATCTAAACCATGGGGAGTGGGGTGAATCAGTGTGGAAAATATTTAGCAATATATTTTTTTTACCTATACACCATTTAATGTGAATTAATCTCATAATATCAACTTACACTAAACCTGAATACATGAAATTACAAATAAGCACAATAAAGAGAAATGAATACTGATATTTATCTGGTTCACACATTATGTGTGATCCAGTACTTGATGTATGGGGATTATTATAATGCATGCACACAAATGATAAATTATGGTCAAGAATAACCTAACATAAATGGGATGACCTTGAACCCATATACCCAACAATATCTAGATTATATGTACAATAACAATATGTTTTAAAAAGAATGAACTTACAATCCTCCATAGACTTTGGATCCAATCATGTCCTTCTATATGAATATTGGTTTACATGGATCCTTATGAAGTAAGATCAGTAGAAAGAAGAAGTATCTATAGGACTAATCATATTCATTCTTCTTCCCCTATTTAATTGATAATTTTTTGGTTTACTATCTTCTTTTTCTTCTTCTTTATGAGCTTCAATAACCATCCAATTCATCACCAGATAAAATCTACATCTATCTCACTCAATTACCTACTTATTAATCTATTTATTCAATTCTTATTATATTTTTTCATATTATTATTGGTTATATCATTACCCATTGTTTCATTTGATGAGAACGGATGTTCAATAGTAACACATTTTCAGTCTCTCACCTCTCCCTTTATCTTCAAAGAATTATCATAAAATTATATCTATTCTTACCATGATTTCGTAAACTTATTTATCTTTTCAAAGATATAGAATAATTAATATGATGATATTACTTAATTTAAATAATAAAAAATAAACTCAAATAGGCATCTTGACCTTCAGTCAAATTCTTTCTTCTTTTCTATCAGTCAAATTATCCTCCAAGAACAATGTAGATATAAATACATGTTCTTTATTGAAACCTACTCTAAAAATTATGAATTTCAAATATTAATTCTACCAAGGATATAATTTTATTATCTCCTTTAAAAATTTATAATACTTTCATTCTCTTTTCTATATATTATTTCTTACATGAAATAATAAATATACCATGTAAAGCTTTATCACACAATATAAACTCTTTATTGAAGATTTGGTAACAATTTAAAATTGAATCACAACATGATCCATCAGGATTCCTGATGGTTATTCACTAAAAAAAATCACAATATAAACAAATTATAATTCACCTAGAGATATATTTTTAATATTACATCACAATATAATAATATTACATAAACTTTTAAATCCATATGTAATTATTATGAAAAATAAAAAGTTATTTTGACATGATAATGTTTTACTCTTACATACCCTATGAAATCATATATTTATTCTTACATAACTTCATATTCTTCTTATATAGCTCCCAAGGAATCTTACATTGCTCAATTTAGACTCAGGATACCCTAACATAGTTTTAGGCTACTCTTACTGAAGCAGAAATTATTCCTACACAACTTCATATTATTCTTACATACCTTTATAATATCTATATTTACTCTTTCAATGTTATGAAAACATTTGAGTTAATTAGTTATAGATATAAATTATTCTAACATTATTCCTATTTAATTTTTCAAAACTTTTATTTATTCATTTGTGAGATCATATTAGTATTACGTAGAAAACAATTTTCTAAATTTTCAAAAACCTTTAACTTGAAACCTTATCAATCCTTCTCCAATCCACTCTAAATAGTCTCATACACTTTTATTCAACTCAAAGAACTTCAAATAACTTTATAATACCATTATTACTCATTAAAACTATTCAAAAACCTTGAAATAATATACAATTCATTCAAATGTATAAATGTTAAAATTCTTCAAAGTAACATTGAATTTCTTAATAAAAACACTAACTTATATTTATCCATATCAATAAATATCCACTAACTTATAAAAGAATCCATAACCCATATTCGATTAGATTCATTGAATAATTGTCTATATGAATCAATCCTTCGTGATTAATAACACCATAATTGATCTTCACCTAAAATATAATGGTAGATTTTATTCTTCTATAGCTAGTTCCCCATTATCTTCATGGAAATATAATTATATATCATTATTTATACTTCATATAACTCATAAAATTTTAATTCCTAATATATTATCCAAGTGATGCATATATTCATATCATCATCTTTTTAAACCTTCTAAATATATCCTGCAAATCAAATATCAAGGGAAAACATTCTCATAGATTAATTATATTTTCCAATAATTAATGGATTTATACATTCTATGCAATATGATCAATTCAAGTAGAAATTAATTACACATAATCTATTTTTAAAACACATGAATTGATATCCAATGGGGTTCTTTAATAAAATATCAAAATTTCTTAGAAAAATCAATATTTTTTTAAAACACTCATAGAAACACATATTTACATCATTAATTATTGAAAAATAATTTAACAAATCATCATATAAGGGACTTATAATGTCCCCATTTGTATTTATGTTCAATACCTAAAATGAAAATTCATATCAATATGTCTCAATAAAATAATTTTCTCTATACCTTTATTATAAATAAATATAATGGTTTACCAAATAGGGGTTATATTACTCATCTCAAGGTAATGAATTAGAAATCAATCAAATCTAAGAATATGTAAGCTAGCTTGGTGTTTAAAATAAGAGATATTAACTCTAAAATCAAATTTATCATTAAAAACTCCGTAAGTGATTAAAATTCCTAATAAAAACATTATATATATTTATTAGGATGTTTCTAACACTCATATAAACAAATAATTTAAAACATTAATACACAAATGAATTTTTTTTAACTTGTATCACCACATTATAATTCTAATTGATTAAATCAACAAAATGATGGGAGAATGTAACAAAATTACATCAAATGTACAAATTTCAACTAGTTTCAATTATTATTACTTCATATGATATAATTATTCCCTTGAATATTTCTCGGTTCTTCACTCTCTTAATGGCTGTACTCCATTGGATTATCTAACCAGGATGAAATATTCTCCAAAACAACTTCAAGAGTCCACTTCCATGATGATCCTTAAAAAATTTATTTAACTTGTGACTTATACAACCAATATATATACTAAATCCTACAATAATATTTACACGTTATTTTTAATTTATTTATTACTCCCCCAAATTATACGACACAACTTCAATTCCCTGGATTAATAACAAACACAATGGTGATGGGAATTAGTTGGATTTCAAAAACTTTATCTATGAGAGACACATGGTTGATCTCGGTTTATTAACCTATAAAATCATTCCATTTAAATTCAAACATTCATATAAGAAATAAAGCTTATTCCTATAATTTTATAGAGATTAAATTCCTCATATACCATGGTCTACATGTTCTTTTTAGTTTTATCTTTTTAAGGGACTTAATTATTCATAGTATCTATAATGGATCATGAATTTCATTATGAATTTTATAATTTTTTAAATATTTTTATCTAGGTTAGTAGTATAATAATACAATATTTATTATTATGTAAAACTTTCTTAAACCTTCCAAATATATTATTAGGTATAATTAGTTCTACCTCTTTTGGAAAATTATCAACAAATTTCATTTCTTATTTATTAACATAGATGTATTCCACAAAACCAATAATTTATTTCTTTATTGGATTCATTCTATTCCTTATAACATTAAATCTCCACCATAAAAACCAATACTCAAAGATTTATTGAAATATTCCATGGTGTGTTCTTATGCTCCATAAAAAAAGATGATTATTCCCTTAGATGTAAAATAATTTTTAGCCTTCTTGGGAATATATTGTTCAGTATAATTATTTATGTTATAACCCAAGGTAAACTCATCTACTTTATTCTCCTTATTATTTATTATATTTTATAGTATTCTCTAGGAATTAATATTTGAATCATTCTTGGTCTATATGAACACATTTTCATTACTACATGGCCAACTTTTTTTTAATTTCTATAGAGATTTTTAAATCATTCAAATATATTTTGAAATGGATATATTCATTATATTCTTATTTTGTGTACATTTCATTGACTCATATTTTATCCCCCATGAAATTGACCTTATTTTTGTTTCTATAATATATTTTTTATGAAAAAAATCTATATACTTTTTCCCAATTCCATTATAATACCAAAAATAGATAATTAAACTTTATTTTTTTCTATTAATCTTAATATGTCTATATTTGTATTATTTCTATTTTTGTGTGATAAAACATTATTTTAAGGAAATTTTATGGAATTAATTCCCTTACATATTATTACATCAACCATTGATGTAGTGGTGGGTTTCTCATAATTTTCCTCCACATTTATTTGTCTAGAATTTTCATTACGACCAGAAATGTACACAGAAATAACCATAGCACAAAAAACATTTTCATGATATCGCGTTTCCTTTTTCATTGATCACACTTTATATATTTCTATAGATAACTCCAATTTAATTTTTCCAATATATGGATGTTTTTATCACAAATATCCTCATCAAGATTTTTTATGGTAGGAATAGTTTTTATAGTATTTTTTGAGCAATAATACTGGTTCACTTCTATATTCCTCAATTTGGCATCCTAGTCTAGAGAATTCATTTCAAAACTACTATTTTCATATTCAAATTACATAATTTGTTCTTCAAAATTGTTTTCCTAAAAATCCCTTAATTATTTTTGTGATCTTTATGAATATCCTTCATCTCATTCTAAGAATTTTTGAGACCTTTAATCATTTTATTTTTGATCACTAATTGATCTATTTTAACATCAATGATAGTATTTTTATTTTATTTATGTTTATGGAACATAACCAGGATACATTTCTTGGATTCTCCTTTCTCTTGAAATTATTAAAGAAAACAATTTTCAACTTTGAAGTACCTTTATTTTAGATGTATATTCTCTACACTTTTATTATTTATTTGTTTTAGTGATAGTTATACACATTAATAAATTTAGTGATAGTTATTTCCCTATAGTTTTATAATATCATTTTAGTAGGGTATTATCCTCTTACAAGTCTCTAAATTCCCCATAAATGAAAGTGAATATCCCTGTAGGGAAATATTTTTGGGTTACCTTAAATATTATATATAAATCAAATTTTTATCCCTTAGGAACATAATAATACCTAAAATTACTTTGTTTATCTAGATAAATGTATTGATAAGATATATTTTTATCTACTATTTAATTATATGACTCGAGACCCCAGAGTTAAAATTATTATGTATAATCTATTTAGTAGATTTAACAATTATATCTATACCAACAATGGGACATTTAATTTATTTATGATTGAATAATTTTCTAGTTAGAAATATTTATCCGTTTATAATAGGGATTCATTCTCATTTTTTCATGAATTAGTATATACAAAAATTGAAAAAATACTCTTATTTACTTCTCTTTGATGAGATCTTCCTCAATATTATTTCTTCTCTTTTATTACAATTATTTAAAGTCAGTATATAAATTTCATCCATATTTTCTTTAATAATGAACTGAAAAAGTTATTTAATTCTACAATTCATGATACATTCATAGAAATAAAAAACTCGAGAAATTAGATCTTTAAATTGTAAAGAATCCAATCAAAGGAAAAATACGGATATGATACAAAGGATTAGTGAAACTACACCAATATGGGAGAGGGGGTGAATCAATGTGGACATATTTTACTAATAAATAATTTTCCCTATTTATATATATGCTAATTAAAGTGAATGAGTCTCAGAATCATGTATCAAACTTGTTTTTCATGCATCAAATTAAAAAAATTAACATCAAATTATAAGGGAAAAAATATTTATGAAGTTCACCCACAATGTGTGAGGTAGTCCCCAGTGTATAGATGATGATATCCCTCATAGAAATTAGTGATTTATTATTATCAATAATAAACTAAGGTCAAAGGGATAACCTTAAACCCTTACTCCTAGTAAAAACCATATTACACTCATAGAACCAAATCGGCTTTAGGAAGCACCCACTTGAATTTCTATACATGCTCTAGCACAAACTAGATCCTTCTAAATGAATTCAAATTTACCTGGGTCATTCTAATGTAAGATCAATAATAATCACAAGCCTTTTTTGAGATAAAAATATTTGAAGTTATTAATTAGTTGTAATTATATTATTATAGATACCTCTATTATTATTCATCACGATCTTTGATGACTAGTAAATTTCTCACTACATTGAATGCATATTAGTCACTCTCACTTATATCCTTATTTTTCCTATTAAACACTCAAGATATTTTATATCAGAAACATTGGTTATCTTTGCCCCTATTTTCAATAAATAATAATGTATCCTCAGTAGTACTACATCATTAGTGTCTTCCCAAATTCTCTTTATTTTTTGAATTATTATTGTATTATCTATACTTTATATCATGATTTTCTCACCTTATTTATATTTCCAACACTCAAAAAATCATAAGAAATATATTATGTTATTTAAATATGGAGAATATTATTCAAATAAGTATCATGATCTTAATTTATATTATTTCTTATTTTAAATTGATTAAATTATCCGCCAAGAATAATAATACATTGATCCTTAATGTATATAAATATATCTTTTTAAGGAAACCCACGAAAATGTGTAATTATTTAATAATTTAATTACTCTAAGGATATCTACATATTATTTCCAATAAACATCCATAAAATCCACATGGTCTTTTCCATATATGCATTCTCATGAGAAATAATTAACTTATGGTATAGTTTCATTTCATAGTGAAAATTCCTACTTAAAAACTCATAAATAATCGCAGATTCAATCATAACATTATATATCCGGAATCATGATGTATATTCACTTAATAAAAATATATTATCATATGATTCAAATCTTCTTATTCACCTAGAAACAAATTTTTAATCATACATGATATTTCAGTAATCTTATATAACCTTTGAAATCCACTAGTTGATCATGTATAAAATTATATTGAATATTACATATGAAAGGTTACTCTTAAAAAACCTCTTGAGTATCCTAATTATTTATAAGTAACATAAGGTTTCTCTTACATAGAATTTAGTTACTCTTACATATATTAGTTGTGACTCATGTTACTAACATGTATCTTCAGGTTACTCTTATACATGCAACAATTATTCTTACATAGATTTACTTTATTCTTATATACTATTTAGTAATCTAGTGTTAATATTATGCTATTGTGAACGTTTCAGAGTTAATTTATAATGTATTTGAGCTAGTTTTTACCTAACAGTACTTTAATATCCTATAAATTTGATTCATTCTTACATTGGATAATGTTACTCCTATATATAAAAAGCTTTACCAAATTTTAAAAACATGCTACTAAATTTGTTTTCCATACTTCTCTTCTCAAATCTAAACTACTATATCTTATTCAACACAACTAAATACACATAAAATAACATTATAAAATTATTATACCTCCTAAAAAGTATTAAAAACCTTCAAAACAACTGAAAAATAATTTACATGTTTGAACTTAAATCTTCTTCAAACTAATGTAGGATTTATTTAAAAAAACGCATACTTATATAATATTCCAATAAATCTAGAACCTATCTCGATTTATAATATTCCAATCATCATTAAAGTTATTTTTTTTTCATTCTTGATAACACCATGATATATCTTTAATAAAAATACATATCTAGATTTTCTTTTTTCTGTAGCTTGTTTTTCATTAATTTCATGGAGATATATTTATTTATCATTTATCACAATCTTTAAAACTCATTAAATTTGGATATCCTAATTTTTGATCAAAGTGATTAATCACTTCATCTAATATATTTCTCTAACCTAATAAACAAATTATTCATATAAAATACCAAACAACAACATCCTCACACTACAATCATATTTTCCAATCTTCAATTGATTTATATACTCTATGAAAAAAATTAATGTAAGTTTTTGTCACCTTATTATTAATCCACAATGAAAATATATGAATGGATATTTGGTGAGGTTCTTTAGTAACATGAAATAATTTTATAGAAATAATATTCTGTATCCAACACTCTTATATCAATGAATATTTTATTTTTTATTGACAACAAACATACCACAGAATCATCTAATGGATTAAAAATTACACCATTCTGACCAAGATAAACTAAAATAACCAATAAATACATATCTAAATCCCAGAATTAATTATTTACTTGATAATTTCCCAATCATCAACTAAGAAAACACATCATATATACATGTGATCATGACTAAATAAAATAATCCAGTGTCTATCCCTAAGCTAAATAGTGATGCATATAATTAAATTGAATATATCCTCATTATTTGAAGAAAATCACAAAGACATCTATGAAAAGACATAAAATCGTCAGTAACCTACCAAGTTTAGATATAAGGTTAGGCATGCCTCTCCAAACTAGATACTAAAGCTATAAGGACACACACAAAAAGGGTGAAATTCACTAATGAACTGAAAATGATAATTCACTAATATGTAAATTATATATAGTGGTAGACAAACCACAAACTATAAATACATGAATTAGTTTATATTAATGTTATATAATATGATAAGTAATCAGTAATACATTATTTTGGCTAACACATAATGGATAAAATAAATTATCATAATCATAATACTTGAACATTAAATAGAAACCCTGATATTACAACTTGATCGATAATGTAGTATCCTATGAAAATATGAACCAAATGATCATGTTTAAAATACTTATATGAACTAATATCACTATATATATAACACCCATGGGTTTTAAAAGTATTTTTGTATCATTTTGGTGGGTTTTTAGATTGAAATTAGTGCTTTTGGAGGATCGATAAAGGCTACATGACAAGGTGAACATCCTTTGGGACCATATAGAATGACCATGTTTTCCATATTTTATAGGTATTAAGTCAATAATGGTCCTATGTATAGTCCCAAGGACCAATAAACATGTCCATTCATTCTAGTTTTGTTGGTAGAGGGACCTGCATGGTCCCCTAAAAGGTCCTAATGACCATGTAAAATGACTTTAAATTTTTGTTTGGGTATTATGTTTTGAATTTTTAAATCACATTTTATCCCTATGAACCATTATAAACACCTTAACATACCTTTATAAAACTCTAAGACTCCTAGATAGAAAAATTAGAGATTCTTTAATTGAAGTATAATGTGATTCTCTCTAGGATCGATCATATCTATATCGTATTGAAGGTTAGGTCTAGGTGATCATTAATGATATTGAATATATCTCTATCACTTTTTCTATCTAGATCTATCTAACTTATTGGATTAGGTCTAGGGAGATAGAAATTTTCATTTTTGAATTATGTATCAGAATATCATGGCCTTATGTTTGTGTTTCTAAGGTTTAAAGGATTAGGCTATGATCATTGATTGAAGATCTTGGGCTTCATGGAATTCAAGTAAATATCTTCTAAGATAGGTTTTTCTTATTCACTCATCAATGGAATATAATTAATATTTTCATGATTGATTTTCTTTATATACATCTTCTCATGTTGGGTATTTATCAAATATTTTTATCAAAATTATTTTTTTAATGGTGATTTAATTATTTAATATAACCATTGGTTTTAGGATTGAAAGTAAACCATGGTATTGAGTTTTATAAAAAGATTTTTTCAGAAATTTTTTTAGGGGTGATATATTTTTGTGGATATTTTAGTGAATTGGTTATACACAATAAGGTAGAAGATTCATAAATGTATTAATGGTATAGATAATGGTTTTGGATGATAATTTACAATTTATGTGATATGTTTGGGGAGGGAAATGAATTTAAGAAGCAATTGGGTGTAGTATAATCCAAAGCAGATGTATTAAATGATCATAAATTAAAATTTATGTTAATTCTATATGTTTCTCAAATATTCTTATGTTTCTCTGAATAATATTTTATTGATAGATTGGTTTGAAATCAGTGTTGTTATTTGTTTTCATGTGTTGATTTCATTTTTTAGGATAAAGAGATAAATAATGTTTTTAAGAGGGGATAAATTATTTTCAATGGATTCCATTTTTTTATTAGGAATAGCCTGAGCATGGGATTTCATGGGAGTCATACAGTTAAATCCTATATGTTATTTTCTTACTCACCCCTGTATTCATATCTTAGTGTGCATGTAGATGTATTATATCATGATTATGTTATAAGAAAGGCTTTAATATTTATTATCGATGTATCCTAGGTGTTGTGGCCAAAGTGAATATAACAGTGTTTGGTAATGCATTGATTGAATATTTAGACTATCCACATTGGATATTAATCTTCCAATTTAGTTCATAATTTCATGGGAGGTTTTTAAAAATTATATTTTCATATAAATATTTTTGGAATTTGGATGAGTTTAAATATTTTCATTAGATTCTGATTTTGGCTGTGAAATAATTTTTTTTTGTATTTTTATCTCATATAGATTGTTGTTTATTGTGAGGGAAAATCATTCCATAATGATTATATTTATACCTTGATACTTTTTTCTAGTATTTGGGGATATATTAATGTACTTAATTAATTTTTGTGACTTCATTTGAGCTGTAACATTTGACCTCCCAGGTTGGGGTTGTTAAAAAATTGTTCCAAAGCATGATTTATAAAAGTTATTTTATGGGAAGTGTGTTCGACATAGAGACCAGCTTGTAGGTTGTGAGTAGATTATTCATTTTATGTATTTTCACCCATGATGGTTTGGGATGGGAAGTGTGGTCATGTAACTTGTCAAACATGTTTAGAGATGATATAAAAATGAATAGGATTTTCCAAAACTAATCTACTTGCTTTAATATGGATTTAAAAGGTATTTCAAATTATTTTAAAATGTTTTTTATTTGAGAAATAATTTGGTTAACATTCATTATGTATAATTATGTGAAAGCTGGTATATGAATGAATCATTGAATGGTTAATAGATCCACATAAACATATAATTATAATTCTATATCTTTGAACCATATTGTTTATATAGAGTAAATTTATTTCTCATATTTGATTTTATCTTTTTGGTATATGGTGTTATATATATGAGTTGTATAGAAATAATATTAAATAGGATGGAGTTAGGTATTTTTGATGTGATATTGTCCATGGGAAAGGATATACAATTTATTAGATACTTTATGAAAATTTAAACTCATTACATTAAGTGATCCAAGTGTTTGGGAGGGAAGAAGATTAAGAAAATAGAAGGAGGTGGATTTTTATTTGGAGTTCCAATAGTGAAATACTACCATCCTCAGGGGTTATAGAAAAATTTAGAATAATATGGATTTTAATGATAACATTGAAATGAACACATTGAGATGGGGGTGAATCATTGTGGGATTAATCTTCACCACTTTAACAAATATTTATCACTTTTAATACCACTTTCACGTAGTCATTGAATGATTATATTGTCTTGTTAACCTATAGTTAGAAATAAATTACAAAAAATAATATACATAGATAAATCTATTATTTCTAATGATGTTATCATCTAGTGCAGATGAATATGTCCTGATTATATGGTGGCTATTATCCCACATTCTTAGTGATTCCTTATTATTATCTAATAATTCAAGGGAAAAGGGAATTTCATTGGAACCATGTTTCTATCATCGAAATGGTATAATGAACAATTTAACTTATAAGTACAAGGATAAAGAATTTCATCATGTCCTTGAAGTTAGAAACCATGTAATAAAAGTCCTATTTAAAATAATATAATGAATATGATCAACTTCCTCTATTTGTATAAATTTATTGGGTTGCCTCTACTTTACATAAATCTAAGGGATTATTCAATTATGTAGTAATCAAAGAGGTGTCCTATTATTTTCCCTAAGTTAGAATAATATAAATATGTAATGGACTAGATATATTTGAAATCATTGTATATAATATCAAAAATATTAATAGTATTATTTCTCCTATATTCTTCTAAGTGTATAAAATATTTTTATATTTTGAATCAAACTACACTCTTGATATTTTTTATAAAAGATCTTTTTTGAAAAAGCTCAGTGAAACTTGGTTCACACAATTTTAATAAGAAATAAGTATTGCATGTGTCATGGAATTATCAAATGTATCTTGATAGTTCTGAAGATATTTAACATTATTCCATGTGAATATTATCAACAAAATTTTATATTGATGAGTATCTCAAATCATGTAGATATACTTCATGGGTTTATGCATGTTCTATTTTATAAAATATTCAGCATAGTGTGTATATGAACCCCAGTTCTCTTCCAATGGACAATAGTGTGTAGATGGATCACTATTACTTGTGTCTAAAAGGAACATAGTATATTATAACTTCTTATTCATATAGGTATGGTATAAAAATGACTTCTTCACACAAAAACAATTAATTTATGTTTCTTTATTATTCATGGTTCTAAAATCCCTTCGTGAGATCTTTAGAATATTTTCAAGATTACAAGATTTGTACAAATATGTAAAAGTAATAGATCTCATTTATCTTCCACAAAATCTATATAAGGATCATGGGATCTTTCTACAATTCTCTGTGATATACCTAGGCTTCACATAACTCCTCTTTAACACAAATTATTTCTAGTAGAACTGATATAACTTCTCAATTTTTAGAGAACTCCAGATAATTTCAGCACTGTCTCTCTTCTTTGGTTTCTTAGTATTAATCAAAAAGGTCCAACAAATACAATCTATGTATCCACTGAATTAAACATTTACTTTCAATATGAGTCATGGAGCATCATAAAATAACTAATGATTGAAGAATATCTCAAAAATTTTAACCATGAAGCTTTTGGGATTTAAATTTTTGATTGTAGATTTTATTACATTATTTTGACACCATGTAATGATGAATATTTTAACATTTTAGCTTCATATAAATGGATTATTCCTTCATCATTTTATACTTAGTTGCATGTGAAAATATTAAATTCATCATATCATTCCTAAATATCTCTCATAAACATCGATTTTTCCTTGGTAGAAGCTATATATATGTGTACACACATGCATACACATCATATGACGATCCAATGTATGATCATAAGAAAATATTGAGCAAAGAACGATCATGGAAACCTATATTTTGATCAAGATCATTACATAATAAAGGTGTTTCACTTTAAAACCCTTTAAAATTCCAAGGATGGGGATAAAGAATTGGGTAAAATTAGATTGAACAATGTGATCTGACCAAACCATCATGTTATATTAATAAAATTTTAGAGTAGGGGAATAAAAAATAAGCATGGTGAAAATCCCACATGGGACACCAACATTTCATCCATCCACTATATAATACTCCCAATTTCATCCACACCATAAGTCATCATCGGGGTTAGCAATGGGACACACTTCTTCACACATTCCTACATGGGCCATGCCACACCATTGTGCAGTCCCCCGAGCACTGACCTATACACCATGGGAAAACCCTATACTTGCCTATGGAATCCCTATGGGTGCTATAAATATACATAATCTCACCCACCTACAAGGATACCCATGAAACTATTGCCTCCCATGTAGTAGATCATTTATCCCATATGTACCCATGATGGTCCTCTATGTAGATTTTATTGGACCATTTTTTTTAATAAAGTCTCACCTCAACAGATATTTTAAGTACCAAATATAGGTATCTATAAATACCATGATAAAAAATTATATTTTTCATGGTCTTAAAATTAATTGATCCAAATTATATTTCTTTAATAACTCAAAAAATATTCTAACTGAAATAATTATTCTTCATCTCTTCAAATGTGCATCAAAATTATCATTGAGTCTAAAATAATTTCTTCTTTAAAAATTTTTAAACAGTGTCTTAAAACCCTTCAAAACATGTCTTTTCATTAAATAATAGCTCCATAATCTTTACATCGTTAAATAAACATCATCCAAAATATAACATCTAAACAATGAACATTTATGTATGGATATTATTCAAAACATTAACTATATAAAATATTTTTCCCCATTTATTATTGAATAGATCAGAACATTTTCAGTATTGGGAACACAAAAAAACAATTCTAATCTAGTCTTATTATTCAATTCATAATTATATCAAGTTCATCATCACTTACTGATATGTTGACAATAAATTCAATGAAAACACAATGCATAATCATAAATCTCCCCATTTATATTTTTTCAATACCAATGTATTGAATTTGTTTTTAATATGTTATCTTCATATCTACTCAATTTTTTTATATTTATTCATTACCCTTACTGATAAAAAATAAAAATTACCTAAGAGAGTGAAGTGACCATATCAATGTGAGATCACCGAGAATGGGATGGGTGGATCAGTGATCCTTTTTTAATTTTTTTTAAAATTAATCCTATAAGGATAGATAAAGACTCGATCTACTCTTCTTGTGTATCTCATCCTTACCTCGAATAATAATGTAAATAAAATGTAACTGAATACAAGAATTTATAAGGTTCCTTAAACGACCCATTCCATAACATTTTGGTTATTCTCACCAACACAGATTATCTAATATAATCATTTAAAAAATTATAATGGTTGATACTGAGTCAAAATGTATCTCTCTGGAATCAGCACATGGAGTTTTTTATAAGACATCCCATAGTGTTACACAAATCCATAATGGCCTGATCCAAAATCCACAATAAAGGCTTATTCTCTCAAATATGCATGAGAGACTTACTCATTTATTCAAGGAGTGAACCACTATAGGTTGACCTATTGATATTATTCCATGGGCTTTATGGATCACACATTCCCATTTACCTGTTCAAGTACCATTGAAAAACTATCTGGTCTTGCTAAATAAATCATGATCAACCTTATTTAATCAGTTTCCTTAGTTTAAAAAATTATTAGGATGATTATTTCTTCTGATGTTGAATTATGGAACTTATTTATTAAGTGAAAATATGACACACCCATTATTAATGGATATTTATATGCAAGAAGGATATTGCATAATATCAACTCAGTCAATCTTCTTGAATCCCCAAACATTTTCTACTTAGATATAATCTCTTTTGATATTATTCCTGGGTTCATTCTAAAATATTTGATTTTAATATATTATTTAAAATTATTATTGTATGTTATCTTTAGTCTACAATAAATTTTCTTCACATTAATTTTCTTCTTTGCAAATGATTATCTACACTACGAGCGATAAATACTTGTCTCAGAAAACCAGTGATGAACTTATATTCACTCACTGTATTTCAATATATTATACATGTATGTGTAACTTCTTCATCTGTAAATAAATATATTATTCATAGGTGAAAATTAACTATATATCGAAGGAGTTATCATACTATAATTTTGTGATCCTGGTAACCTATTTATAACAGTTTAATGGTCTCTACTATGAATCTTCATTTGGCATTTTTTAATCATATCCTCATATAAATTTTTATTCATGTGTTAATAGAAACTTAAATTTATTCACCAAGAATACTCCATATAAAATAAATAATTATAATGTATTTAATTAATCTCCATAATGTAATTTGATAACACATATGCATACTATTCTTTTTACTGCAAGGAGACATGTATACATGAATATCCACATAACGAAACCATACACACTCACTTGAAATCAACTTAATTTTTTCTGTAAAAAATTTCATGTGTTATGTGGTTTAGTATTGCATATCCACATAATCTATCCCTCATACTTACGATGAATGAAAACTCACACCAGAAATATTTTTCACTTCAAATTTATTCACCAGTAATGTAGCAACGAACTCTCATCCCACATACCATCTTCTATAGAAAAAAATCAAAATACATATGAAGTGTGTTCATTGTGTACTACATGGCTCCTATTTCATTCAGATCTGAGTTTCACACGCAATATAGAAGTACCCATAATGATTTTCGTTTTTGGTTAATCACAGGACCATTTAGTCATCCACAAAAAATGATATTGAATAACATATTCACTTGCGAAGGAGATTAACTCTCAAAGAATGTCTGAAAATAATTCATCACATGGTGGAACTGGTTCTCTAAAAATAGCCTTCACAAATATCCATTTTGAAAATTCACTGCATAAATGTATCACCTATTTATAAAAACTATGCATCACAAATCATTTTTTTTCTTTGTGAAAATCCATACTTAACCGATTGTCAACACACCAGACAAGCATTGAATATCCTATATGGTGATCCAGTTCCTCATTGGTTATTCAACATGAAACCCTATTCCTTGAAGGGTTCATTCATAAAGGGATTATATGCAGGTGAAAGAAGAGATCTCCTACATTGATTGGATGACTCACATTAAAAAATTTCATCAGATAGGCTGATTGGAATTATCTTGTTCTTTTTAAAGGATGTGTAATCATTAACATGTATAGTACTATTACTACATAAAAAACATAACATTTATTTCCTCTGATACATCAGATAAGTTGTTTTGTATTCTCTATAGTATTTATACAGAGGATCAACACTAGTTACAAACTCACACACCATGAGATTCGGCCCAATGGGATACCAACCCAACCTCTGTGCACCTATCAGATCTCGCTCTCTAGGCCCTATGCATGGGACCACTGGAATATCTTATCCTCTTTTACACAGAAGCACTTATGTGGGTATATACATGAACCTTTCCTCATTCTATCTGTCTTGAGGTAGTCCCTTATGCCCACCTTAGTAGTGGATGCACATGGGTCCCTTAGGCAAGCCTGATGGATTTTCTCCCAAATTTTTATACAAAACTCTTAAATAAAGATATTTCTAAATATATACAAGGAAATAAAAATACTTATTTCTTCTCTCTTGAAGTTAATTATTTATGAAAAATGAAATTCATATATAAAGGCATCCATTAATCTTATAAATATTGTTGAAAACAATGTGTCATTCTGAACACATGTCGTGGAAATTGAAGATCAGCACAAACAATCATTACATTTACAAGGAGAATTGTCCAAGAGTGACATCCAATTCCATTATATGAATCCATAATAATAATCTCGGAATCATCACTTCATCCATCAACACTTGTTGAATTATTGATAATAATTTCAATCTAGTCTCAACAATCTCCCATTTTTATTTTGTTTTCAATATATGCACATGTCATTTGTCAATATGTGGTACTAAATGTTTCCCACATATTGAAAATAAATATTCAAAGGTAAAATCAGATCTTCTCAACTAAACTTTCTTCCTAAAATATTGATCATCTCCCTCACATGGTTCTCTTAGAATAGATCCTTTATTTAATCAACTCAAAGTATATGTGGGATAACCTGTTGTTGAAAAGAATATAGAAACAACCAAGGATGTCTGAGAAATCCAAAAACACCATGCATGTGAAATAATACTTTGAAATATTAAATTTCCATTAAATGGATTATAAATAATAATATTTATTAATGAAATACTAAATCACAAACATACTTCAATAAACACATTATAAATTTCAATTGTAAGAGATATATCTCCCACATTGTCTCATCTTAACAGCAATCAAGCACACCCACCCTAATTATAATCATTAACACAATTAAGAATAAGATTTGATACTGTGATTGGATTACCACATATCCCAATTTTGTAATTTGTTTTGTATGTTTCACATTCACTAGTTAGTGAATATTTAATAATTTCATCTCATCAATTGTCCCCCTCAAGAGTTGCACGCATCTCTTAAAATTTCATGTATGTTAGTATAGAATAATTCATAGATAAGGGAATAATAATAGACCTCTTGTTTTGTCAAAAATATAATTCATACTGAGAGGTTCCTCTCAATATATAATTTTTATTCCACTTATATTCCTTAGAAATTGTGATTATTCATTCCTCACAAATTCACACTTATGATGTGGATATACGTTCCTTTTCAATATCAGTCCGCTTTCCACATATTCTATATTCTTTATTCCTATGTTGGTAGAATTGTTATACAATATCTTCTTTCATGCCTTTTTTTTCAAACCTTTCACATTTAATGGTTTTTAAGTCATCACAAATAGATGAATTATTGTCAACTTCAACTTTTTCAACTTCCACCAATTTCTTTCCCTTTTCATCAGAAATGTTATGACTGTTAATCATTTTTTTATACATGGATAGTTAGTCAGCCCTGATAAATAAACAGATTTTCTTAATGTTCTTAGATTGTTTTAGTTTTTCACAAAATACACTGGTGACTGTTTCTTACTTCACCAACTATCTTCTCTTCATATTTATATTTTGTGTAATTTCACTTAGTGGGACAACTTCTTCATTTCTTAACTTTATAACCTTTTGACCAAATATTCAGAAAATAACCATCAAGAAATATTTTTTTTGTGTTGATAGTTTGGATGATATCCTGGTCATAAGATTTTCATTCTGATAATTTTTTATCATTTTATCATCAATTCTCTCCCTTGATCCATTCCTCATTCATAGTACTAACATGTTATATTATAATGTATAATATTTTTGAGAAAAACTCCACAACACTAAAAGGAGCCTCTAAAGATTGATCTTCTAGACTAATAATAATTATGATCTAAAGATTATTGTTTTTTCATAGATTGTAGGTGTATCATATTTGGAGGAAAATTTTTTACTTAATTATTTTAGTCTTCTTTCATAAAATATGTTTTCTCAAAATTTTTTCTTTTTTCCAATCCAGATTCAATCTTTCCCCTTGAGAATGCATATTCAAAAATAACAAATGTACATTGAGACTTATTTGGTTTAGAATAAATGTTTTTTTGTAGACCTTTCTTCACATTATCTTTAGAGGATCCCCCCTAAATCTCAACAACATTAGTGAAATATTATTTAAACTTTTTCAACTCACTTAGAGATGAAATACACAAAAATTTTATCTCAGATAATTATACCAGTATCACAATATATTTTTCTTCTAGACCATTCACCATGTTATCAAGTTCAACTATATCCAGCCTTTTTTGTTTGTTTACTTCAGTGAAACCAATATCATCATTATTGAATATTCTCTTCTGGATGAATTTTCTTTAGAAGATTTTATATTCCTTTCATGCTCACATACATTCTTCACATATCCTCTTATCTCATGAAGATGTATATATTTTTTCATTATATGTTCTTCATTTTATTTCATCATTTTTCTTTCATACTGGTTGAGATTCATGTTATTATCAAGAGTAGAGTATAGATTATATTTCAAGTTCCATTTTATCTCATTTATCTCTTTACCTTTTACACCATTGAATGTTTCTTTATCAATATTTCTTTACCATTAAACACATATGATTTCTATAAGGCTATTCAACTTCTGTCCCACTTCATGATTATGAGGATTTATCAACATACCTTCTCATAATATTTCTTCTATTTCTATTTTAGTACTTCTTCTTTTTCCACTTATAGTTACCTTTTTCATATTTTATATAATTTTTCTTGAATTATTATTCTTGTTCATTAGATATGGGGAAATTGGATTTATTCTTTGGATATTCATATGAAAAATGTCCAAACCCATTAATGTTAAAGAAATTTATTTGATTATTTCCTTTTTCTATTATATCTATATTATATATCCTTTTAAACAATTCTTTCATTCTATTATTATCCTCTTTAGATTCCTCATTT
This sequence comes from Viscum album, assembly GCA_963277665.1. Classification (NCBI taxonomy): domain Eukaryota; kingdom Viridiplantae; phylum Streptophyta; class Magnoliopsida; order Santalales; family Viscaceae; genus Viscum; species Viscum album. The sequence continues at coordinate 1,520,971,640 of OY728139.1, read as the reverse complement.
TCAGAACCCCTTGATTTAGGTTTCTCTTCAAATCCATTTTTCCTTTTATCATGGACTAAAAGGACATATCATATTTTTATTATTTCATATGCTATGAGAATATTTTGATGTCTATCTTGTGATTTATCATATGGGTCTTCCAGTATAAAAACAATTGAGTGAAATATATCATCAAATCTTCTTATCAACTTCTTCACAATGATTGAATCATCCAGCTTCTCACCAAAAAATTTGATGCTACTAAAAATACTATTTACTCTTGTAAACTAGTCATAAAAACATTCATAATCACCCATTTTTATATCTAAAAATCTAACTCTCCATATTTTAGTATTCAGTTTGTTAAATTTATTTTTTACTTTATAATTGCTTCTGATTTTCTACCAGATTTCCTTGGCTGTTTCGAGACATATCACTTTAGTGTATTACATTTTTTCTAAATACATAAAAATTAATTCTGTTCCTTTACATCCATCTCCAAGTTCTTGTTATATTCAAAAGTAGTAGGATTATTCTCAACGTAGGGTAGTTACCACATATAACTACAGATCTCAGTTCTACCCCAAGTGGTTGGTGATATGGTATCATCCTAATTTTCTAGCCTTGATAGATCTCACCATTAAGGATGGGAATACCCCTACTATTTACTGAATATATATTATCTATCTGTATATTTTTGTTCATTCTTTAAGAGGTGAACTTTACTTTGATACAACATGATGTTCCTAGATCAGTGTGAGATCATGGAGAGGGGGAGGGGTGAATCAATTATCCCTTTTTCTTTATACAAATTATAGACCTATGAGGCTGGTTAAATCCATCATGAACTCTTCTTTTGTCTCTGAGCCTTACCTTAGATAATTATATAAATATAAAGGCATTGAACACAATGATTTAGAAGGATTGGTAAAAATACCCACTAATTTCTATGTTGGTTATTATACCCGATATTGATTATCCACTATAATCTTTTAAACAATTACAATGGTCGATATAGAGTCACATTGTATCTCTCTAAAATCACCATGGAGGTTTTTATACTATAACCCAAAGTGATACCAGAATCCACATTGGCTTTCTCTAGAATCAGCACTAAATAATCCTACTCCTAAATCCACATGAGGGACTCCATACTTTATTTTTGGTGTGATACATTGTAGTTTTACCTTTTGATCTTCCCGCACAAGATTTCAAGATCATACTTTTTTCTGTACCCTTTCATGTACCTTGGATACGATTGATGGTCTTGCTCATGAAATCCTGATCACTATTATTTGATCAGTTATCTCAGTGAAACAAATGGTAGGGATGATTCTTTATTCTTATAATGATGTATTGAACTCACTTATTTTTTTCAAGTGGTGCCCACAACTTATTCAAGAATATTTATTTTCATGATGTTTCTTGGAGAAGATCAACTCTGTTAATCTCCTTGAAACCTAAAGACTTTTCAACTCTGATATAAGCTCTTATAATATTATTCTAGACTTTAGTCCCATATATATCATTATTATATAATATGTGAAATGATTATCACAAGGTATATTAATGTTTCAGTATATTGTCTCTACATTACTTTTCATTTTCACAAAAAGTTATCTTCTATGTGAGTGATAAATAATTTTCTCAGAAAATCTGCTCTACACTTCAGCACACTCACTATCTCTTAATATATTCAACATGTCCATGTAACTTATTCATATGTAAATTAATCTTTTATTTATAAAAAAATACTCAGATATTGAATCAGTCATCACATGATAATTCTATGATCATGGTAATAAACTCAAAGTTGTTCAACTGTATCTACTAAGCATCTTCACATAGGTTTTTTAAATTATATGCACTTTGTAATTTTTATTCATGTACTCAAAGAAACTTCAATTTATTAACCAAAAACACTAACCAAAAACACTCACTATAAATCATTTAATTCTTCTCAAAAAATATATTTGATAAAACATCTGCATAATGTTATTATAACTACAGTGAAACAAGTCGACATAGAATATCCCCTTAGAAACATCATATACACTCACTGAAAATAATTTTAAATTTTTCGTATATAATTTCAGGTGATATGTGGTTTAGTATTACATATCTTCATAATCACTCCCTCATATGTACCATTCTTGAAAAATCAAAATGATTTTTTTTAAAATTAAATTTATTCATATTTAATATATCAGTGAACTCTCATTCCGAAGACCATATCATGTAGAAACAAATATCACCGCATAGACAGTGGGTTCATCATGTACTGCATGGTTCTTGGTTCATGTGCATGGGAGTATCAACATCAAAGAAGAATCACCCTAAAATCATTTCATTTTTTCTTTATCACGAGAATATTTATTAATATATAATGAGCTGTTATTGTGTAGAACCTTCATCTGTAGCGTTTCTTCATTCTAAAATATTGTCCACATAGAATTCATTGCATGTAAGATATTATTCTCCACAAAAACCTTCAAAAATTTCCATGCCATAAACATATTGCATCCTCCTGACACCTATTTTTGAAAAATAAATATCAAAATAAAGTTTTATGGTTTTTAGAAGTCCATACATAAATGATTTTCCACATACCTAATGAGCTATGAAGATCCTACATATAGATCGAGTTCCTATGTGGTTCATCAAAAATCAATCCTCATCCATGAAGGGTTCATCCATGTAGGTCTTGTACATGGGAGGAAGAAGAGATATCCCTCATTGATCAGATAGCTCACATTCAAACATTCAATTAGATCAGATTTCTGAAATTATTTTTGTCTTTTAAAGGATAGGTGAATAGTATCCTATGCAGTACTTTTCTGATATAAACAAATTGGTGTTTATTTCCTCTAATACATGAGATAATTCATGTTGTATTTTACTTGAGCTATATTCTAGGAATTAGCACTAATTTCACATGCATAAATCATGGGTATCAGCCTAATGGGATACTATCCCAACCTCTTCGCACCTACGTGTGCATTCTATGGGCCCTATGAATGGACTTCCATCATATCTAATCCCCTTATACACAATGGTGATTCATGGTCCTATACATGGTCCCTTCCTCTTTTGGGATTTCTTCAGGTAAAACCTTGTTCCCACCTCAATAGTGATTGCATTTGGGTCCCTTAGGATACATTTAAGGGCTGGTTACCTATTTTTTATATAAAAACACTTAAAAAAAGTTATATCCAAATATTTACATGGAATAAAAAATTATCCTTTCTTCTATTCTCAAGTTAATTATTCACACAAAATGAAATTCATATAGCTTGGCCTTCTTTAGTATTCAAGTCATTATTGTAAACAATGTTTCATCATTAACACATGTCCTAGAAATTGAAGATCAACACAAATAATCATCATATTTATAGGGAGAATTATCCAAGTTTGAAAATCCAATGACACTAGATAAATTCATAAAAACTCCCTAGGAGTCACCTCTTTATCCACCAAAACATATTGAATTATTAACAACAAATTCAATATATTCTCAATAGAGAGGATGTAGTCATTTATTTCTTATGTAATGTTCCATAAGTTATTCAACTCTAAGTTAATGTGATGTATGCTCAGTGTTGAAAATATCATGGTCTTATTTGGACATAAACCTTATCTACTCTCAATTCTAAATATGATACTAGCTAATATAGAACAACTTGTTTCCATCCTAAAATACTATTATAATGTTTCCTTTTTGATAGTAATTCTCTAACACCAATTGATAAAATACAAGTAGAAATTCTATGATAACACTTCTAAGGAATATTATCTAGGTAAATTAAACCTTAGATTTCGACACTCAAAAAATCCTAGATTGAAAACATTAATTTATAATGGGCATGTAATGGTCATGAAATCCGTCCTAGAACTTCCTTAATATTTTTTTTCATTTCATTAATTCATTTAATTTATCCCCCTTAACATTGAAAATCATTTAATTTTTCAAAATAAGGATAAGATATTATTCCCACATACCTCATCAATGAGATGTTTAATATGTACCTTCAATAGATATCACTTTTACATGAAATATAATGCTCTGAGAAATTCATTAGATTTTCTTCCTCGAGGGATGATATGTAGTTTCACTTTATCTTGATTGATCATTTCCTAAATTTGTTTATGAATTGTAATTAATAAGAATTATAGTTGTTGTAATCCCATACATAGTTATGGCTATAAATTTTTTTATCAACTATGGTAGCTTGATCATCTTTATCAAGGTTGATCTCTAATATTTTTCAATAAATAACCTTATAGAAATTAGAATATTGAAAAAACCAAGATTGTTACTTCCATTTATCTTGGAAAGAATATTCTATATTCAACATATACCAATATAATATACATTTTTATTCTCCCCCTAAATATGTGCATCATATTCAATTCCCAACAAGTAATGAACAAACACAAATTAAATGGGAATAAAGTGGATCTCCTTCTCGTTTTAATGTGGGAAACAAGTATGAGAATTGTTTATTAACCATGAAACACCTTTATTTTATCCTATAAGTGAGTTTTAAATCTCCATGATGACTTTTTAAAATTTCTTAGAAGGTTTGGGTAGCATGGTATTTTTACTTTTATTAGTATTAACAATTTGTGTAATTTTATTGTTATCACTTCTAATCATGAAAAATTTATTACTCGGTGCTTTTTGGATCTTTTTACATATCTCTTATTGAGTTGGAGTTATAAACAAACAATTATATAAGGTTTTTCTAATATTTTTACACCTTTGACATAATACTTATAAGATTTTATTGTTATCTTTTGTTGAAAACCTATCATGAAATTCAACTTCTTCATATTGAATATTTTTTCCATTATCATCAACCTTTATATGTACTACTTATAATTTTCCATTTCTTTCCAAATTAGGTGTCCAAATCACCAGTATATAATTTGGAATATGAAAAACATTCTTTGTGGTTCTTTGTGGATTTTCTGTAGTGTCCATTTTCATTTATTCATTTAATTTTGTTCTTAGATGGGTCATCCCCTTTGTTTCTTAATATTCCTTCAATTAAATGTTATATTAATGGATTTCTTGTAGTGATAGATGGTGTGAAATATTCTTCCATAAATGAATTATATTATTCTATTTGGTGTAACACTCCTTTTTAACATCATTATAAACTTCTTGTGTATGTTATTTAAAAATATTTTAACCTCATTAATTCACATGGATATTTTATATAAAATCATCAATTTTTGGTATTTTATTTTTAATTGTTTTATTGGAATGGTTTAATTATTTATAATTTTATTCTTATTCACTATTACCACTTCCATTTCAAATACCACAAAATGTTATTTAGACTATCAAATCCATTTGTAACATGTAAGATCTTTCATTTCATCTGTTGTATTTTAATCATAATTAAATTTCTCAACTTTGATGTTGGTATCCTTTTATTTTTAGATATTGACTTATTATACTTGTAATTATATTTCATGTGCCCAAATCTGCCACAATACCAACAATAACCAACAAGTCTTGATCTTTTCTTTTGAGTGACAGTATTTCCTAATTGACATTATTGTTGTTTCTACTTCTTTTTATTCTCCCAATATTATTATTTTGGGGAAATTTTCATTATACTATTATATTTCTCCTAAACATATGTAGTTGTAAGAACTACATCACCTTTATTAATCCAATTTTCCATAGGTTTTGATTTTTAACATGCACTATGTATAAAACCATAATTAGTACAAACTTTATTATCTGAAATGGATGGTAACGTTTTCTTATATGATTATTGAGATAGATTGTTAGATGATTTCAATCTATTATTTCCAACATATCGAGGTATTTTATAGTTAGAAACCAATTTATAAGATTGTGTGGTAGTATCTCTTTTAGTAACAACCCTTCTTTCTGCATGTTGGGAAGACTCAACTTGAGTACTTTTAGAATTACCAAATTTTACTTCAAGTTAAACAAATTTTATATTTTGGATATTTTTATCATTGTCCACTCAATTCAATTTGTCTTCACATTATTTATTTACCTTTATAACATTATCAACATGCATTTTATTCTTCTCATATAGAAAAGTGTTAAGATTTTGATCTTATTTTCTAGGATTTAAAGTAGAGAATTCTTGACATCAATTATTTTCTTCAGATTTTACTATAATGTGTGGAACTTATCTTCAAGACGATCAATGAATTTTTCTTTATTTTTAATTTATTCAATGAAATTCTTCAAACTTTAAAAAATTATTTTTAAATCTCATTGATTCTTACACTTTTGGAATTACATATTTTGGGAGATTAATGTCTGACCTAACCCTTTATTCCAATGCACTGTCTCTCACTTAATAGCCTCTTATTTATGATGAGTGATCTTATCTTTCAAGGTTTCCATCAAATATTTAAATTCATCATTATCTGAGGAATGATTATCACCACTTGTTCTTGGTTTTTTATTATAAATTCATGGAAAAATATATGATACCTCTTAATTACCTTTTGAGGTAGACCTATTTTATATTTCTTTGGTAGTATATTGATATTACAGATCTTTAATATCCATGAAAGATTTTTATTTCTAAAAATTATAGATTGGGGAAAATAATTCTTCATTCTCTTTGTATAAGACGAATGTCTTCTACATTATTATCAATTATTTATTATTTATGTTCTTTAATGTCTTGGTTGAGATGGAGTTATGATATACTGTATATTCAACACCATGTTTTCACTCCATTCTGAATTTAGAATTGAAATAAAGTATTAAATTATATTTCAAAAAATAATCAAATTATATTTGTGACTTTTTCTTTAGATGGTAATTTTTAGGATAACTTTGGGATGACGACACTTAGAGGGGGGAGAATCAGTAGGGGATTACTTTTTACCACTTTAAAACTTTTAACCCTTTTAATACCTCTATAAATTTTTCAATGAATGTTTCTTTTAACTTCATTTACTATAGTTAGCAAGCATGAGAACAAAATAATATAGCACAAAAAATAGTTAGACTTTTAATGAGGTTTTACTCCATTGTGGATGGTTACATCCGCAGTGTACATTGGTTATTATCCCCCCCACACTACATCATTCTTATTATCAAATAAATATTGAGAAAGAAAATTTCATGGGACCGATTTTCCCGATATAAACCAGGAATAATTAATGATTTAAAATTGAATAACAATAATACCTAAAGTCATTCTATCCCTCCTAAAGTGTTCAACAATGTAATAAAAATCGTCTTCTATAGGATCAAATTAATCTAATCAACTTCCTCTATATGAATAAATATATCAGGCTACCTATACTTGAGAGTAATAAAAAAGCTATGTTAATTATAAAATAATCAAATATTTTTCTTATTATTTTACCTTAGTTATAATGTTATGAACATGTAGGAGAATGGATATATCAAAATTCCTGAATACACAATATCAAAATAGTAATTATATGGTTCCACACTATTATTATTAGTGAAGGAAATATTTATGCATTAGAATCACATTACACTTTGGATATTATTTTATGTTAGGAAGACATTTCAAATTGATAGTGAAACTTGTTTCATAAAATTTTAATATTCCATTAATATTTCATGTGGGTTGGACTTCTTGATCTTATCTTGAAAGTTATTAAGTTGTTTTATTTTATTCATTTTTAATCTTCATAACACTATTTTGTGTTTATGAGTATCTCAATACATTCACATATAATTCAAGGGTTTTTTCTTGTTTTGTTCTATATAGTACTCATTCTTGGGTTTGTATGGATTCTACTTCTCATATACCATGAAATATTGTGTACACAGATCTCTATTCTTCATGTGAAAAAAGAACACAATACAACAAAACTTAATTTCATGTAGACAAGGTATGTGATACCTTCTTATTCATATAAATTGAAACAAACCATGTTGTTTTCTTGTTTGCATTTCTTAAATCACTTCATGAAGATTCATGGGTTCTCAAACATTACACAATTGTGTATAATCATGAGATATATATCTCTCTCTATGAAATATAAGTAAGGATCATGGGATCTTTATCATTCTATTCATGATAGTAATGGTCTTTATGAAACTCCTCCTTCCTATTAAATATATTCTGACTTACAAATTTCATAGATAAATATCACATATTATTGGATTAATATTAAATAAATAACATAATGATCGACACAAGGACCATATTGATCTAGTGTCTTTGGAAAATTGATATAAAAACAAATTTTTCAAAAGATATCTACACCATTGCTTCTATGTTCTTCATAAATATCACCCTTATTATATATTTTATACATAAAACTTTCTTTATAAACACGAGAAAGGAAAAATAAGAAAGAATGATCTCATATGCTCAGTAAGGGTAAACAAGGGAGATATCAATGATAAATTAAACATAACAGGAGAATAATGGTATGAGAACATGAGATTAATATTTTTGAAGCCATACTGTGCATAAAATATATCATAATCTCGAGTCATCGAATAAATCATGGTATTTTATAAGAAAAGAATCATAATGGAATCAAAGAACATGAGAAATGAGTGAATAACATTGGCATAAGACATAAGTTTGTGGAATACACATAAGCATGGAGAATCATTTCCTTAGTTAAGGATCACATCCAAGATAATCATAGTGGATTGGGTTCACTCTTCATTCCATCATATCCTTAGTCAATTTCACACCCAATACTATCATAGTGGACACATTACATTACTGAACTAGGTTTACTCCCCATTCCAGTCTGTATTATCTCATGAGTTATCCATCATTACCCTATTCATTATAGAGATATATAATTTCTGGAATATAAAATAAATGGTCAAAATCCATTCATATGTGATCCAATAGATCATAAAACATTCATCATATATCATAAACCATGGAAAATAAATTAGTTTCATAAACATTTCAAAAATTCATCATAAAAGAACCTGTAGATAATTAATGCTTCACATAAAAATATATTCACAATAATCATAAAAACCCATAAATAATAAGGATGTTATACTTTAATCATATACCCAATAAATCATATTTAACATTAAAGGATGTTATCATAAATGAAAGTACCTTCAAAATATCACTTGGAATATTTCTTGAGGAAAATACCATTTCCATTTTAGAATCACATATTTAAAATATAGAAAATTAAAAGTAAGGAATGAATTTTAATTGAACAAAACCATGAAATGTTTTAATGTATTCTTAAAAACCATGAGTGTTCATGATGGTGGGTAATTCTATTCATGCCATGTATGAAAAAAATAATGATTCCTTTCAGATTATCGATAAAAATCCATAAAGTACAATATTATGAAAATGATAAGAAGATTCCATTTAAAGAACTTGTTAATATTTAAAAAATGGTAAAATGGATTTAAATATTCATTCTTTATTTTTAAAAACATTCATGAAAATATTTTAGGGAACGTGGATATGAATGAAATATCATTTTCGACCAAAGATAGAAATAAAGTTTTTTTCCTTAAATACATTATTTTGGCCTCTTGAGTTATTAAGAAGAATAAAAATAATGGAAAACATGTAATATCTATACATAACTATAGTATAATAAAATTCACGGGATTCATCAAACTGAAGTAATAAAATTTGATCATCATAAACTTGATCATAAACAATCTCGATAAACCAAGAGATTTTAATATAAATCACATACGGATTTGGAAAATTTTGACTCATAAGAACCATGAAACAAAAAAAATTATATTTATGTATTTTTTCCACAATATTCATTCTAATAATAATAAAATTCACTCATGCGTAGTATATACACCCCATAAAAAAAAATTTGGTGAATTTGACTTGTGTCTCAAGGAAATAAATGCGAGATGGAAGTCCATTATTGCTATGGTAACTTTTGAATCTTAAGTACCATGAAAGAATAATGTCAAATGAAACTAGAAATATAATGATAATAATTATATTAATTATATAACATTTAAATTTTTTTTATATAAACATCATAAAATAATATTGGTGTATAATATAAAATATGTCCTAATGAAGACAATTTGAGATGAGAAACCCTTATATCAAGTTCAAAATTCATTGAAAGTGATATATAATCCAGTATAATAAATATAAATTTACTATAATTATTTAACATAATCATTAAAATATATATAATACAACATATTATCCAACTATAACATTTCAATACACATATATTAAAAATTCTTTATTAAGATCATCATTTTTGGATGTTAACTCTTCTATTTTTCAGGAGAATTTTAATTTAGTAATTATGGTACTTGAAATAGGATCATAATTCCATATTCATAATAATATTAATCATGATAAAAATATAATATATATTCATTATATGTATATTTAAATTCATCCATAAATGGTAGAGATATAAAAATGAATTATGTCATTCATGGAGATGGTAAGTCATACGTACGCATGACTTTTTTCACTTTTCTACGAATAGAAAAAAAGAAAGTAAAAATAATTTTTCAACACTATAAATATATTATTAAAACATTTATATAATATATATTCATTAAATATAACATTATTACCTTCGATGCAATTTAGAAATGAATAATAAATCACAACACTTTGTGGAGGTGGTAGTCCACACATATTGTAATGGATTTGAAGGTAAGGAGGTAGATATTATATTTTAATTCAAAAAATGTTATTATATAATATATAGAAAATTTATACTTTAAACCCATCAAAATAGCCATCCATTTAAGGTGGTTATGGAAAATTAATTGTATCGCTATATGTAGGTGGTATTTCACACATACACATAAGTGATACTTTAACTTCCCATCTGATGGAATACGAGGTGGATATAAGTATTTCAGTAATAATAATAATAAAATTATTTTATAATGAGAATAATTAAATTTTTTATGATTATAATGACATATTTATAGTAGGTAGAAGATGAGATAAATTGACAGAAGTCGAGAAAGGCGATTACCTATTCTTCTGTAGGTCTCCTTTAGACCCTTTCTTAAAGACCCTTGGACTGGTGTTTTAAGAATAAAAAATCCTATATTTCATGTCTAGAGAAATTTTTAATTTAATTGGGCACTTTTTTGGTTAATCTAGATGACTCGAATTTTGGGGAAAAAGATAAGTGAGTGGTATACTTTTATAACTTGGGGGAGGGGACACACTTCGAATTTCACGAACGAATAAAATATAATAACATAATTCAATTAATATAATTAAAAATGGATATATATTTTATGTTGATATATTATAGGGTCTATATATGTCCATAAAAAATGATTTGTACATTAATAATTAGAAAAAATACCATTATCTCTTTGTTTAAACATCACTAGTAAACTTGTTTTAACCTTAACCATTGTAACAAGTTATTATTGTTTTTACAATTCATTATGAACAAAAGTTAAGTTAACACTAATAAATAATTTAATTTATCCTTATTAAAATATTAAATTCATTTTACCATATTCAAAGAATAAAAGTGGAATAATTTAATTTAAAATTAAACATGAAAAATGCTATGAAAAAAGGTTTTCCAGAAAAATGTTTTCTTATGCATAAAAAGTTTTTATATCATAATTGAAAATAAAATTGATTCCAATGACCTAAATTGAATTATTTATAGTATAATTTAAATAAATATACTTTTAATACAATTATTTTTTTTTTGAATTTATAACATATTTAATTGAAAAGGTAATTTCTAATAAAATCATCATTTTCTCTATTCATCAAAAATCAATACATTCAGATAATTATAATCAATTCACTGTAAGATAACTAATAAAGGATTATTTCAAAAATTAATTTCATTTTTTGAAATAATTTTTTTAAACTTTTAATAAATTAAATTTATTAGATGTGCATAAATTGAAATCAAACACACTTTTTAGAAAAAATGGGTTTCAAGCATAAAAAATAACTTACATCCAAATCATGAATATTTCTAGTTAAAATGGAACTAATTATATTATTAAAAATTAAATGAATAATATACAACCTTATGTAAAAAACCAAAATAAATTCTTACTTTTCAATTTCATGATTAAATAATAATAAATTATAATATCTGAAAAATCATTATTTTTAACATTTCACAGATAAGTCAATCATTTCAGAAAAATCCGAACCTTTTGCGCTCTGTTAATTTTAATTTGATGAATTAAAAAATAATTTTTATTTTATAAAATATAATTTTAATATTTGGAAGAAATTTATTATAATTTCCATGCTTCAAATGTAATAAAAACACTTTTGCTGAAAAATCATTTTTAAAGCACAAAATGGTTTCACTAAAATTTGAGTTCTTATATCCTAAGAATTAATAAATACATTTTTATTGAGTAGGATCATTGTAAATATATTTAAAAATTAATTCACCAATATTTATACCAACAAATTCAATGGATTTATCACATTTAGATAATAGTATGTTTATCCTATTTCATAATTCATGTAATACTCATTGTTGAATTTTTAGAAAACTATAAAGCTTATTATTTCTTTAAACTAAAAATTTTGAGTTTTACAAATAGGTTCACATAGAACTAATTCATAGTTTCATTGTTTGTAGAAATATTTATAATTTCTATAACATATCTTATCGTTGGTTGGTCAATATTTATAGGAAGGGTTCATTGACTCTGATCTGTGTAGGCACCGACTTAAAAATATATTTTCAAGTTGAGTTAAGTAACATATTAAAAGAGAATAATATCTCATTGTGTATCAAAGAAAATTAACCCCAAATAATTGAACATTTAATGTTTTGAATGTGGATTTTCTTATTTTCATTTGAGACCACATGATGTAGAATATTACGGTGTCTTAACTTCACATAACTAGAATTTTCCTTTATGAGTTCAGAATCACGTGCATGTGAGAATATCACATGCAGCATCTCATGTATGAATGTCTCTCAATTATTTGGTTCTTCATCAAAACAATCTATATCTTTTTGTAAAACAATTCATCCACATAATAGTACACATGAAATATGATATAGTGTATGATCATCTCAAAATGTTGATCTTCAAAAGATCATGGAAACCTCATGTTTGATCAACCACATTGTGAAATAAAGATTCGGTACACTAAAACCCCTTGAATGGAAAAGTAATGATATGAAGACAATGTGGTAATGAGATGAAACAATGTTATATTTTCAAATTTTCATGAAATATCTATACCATTTTGAAGCGTAGGAAAAATAACCCCTATAAAACTCATCCCACATTGGTCTGGAATATTGATTCTATATAGTATATAATACTGCCCATTTCAACCGCACCTCAAAATGACACAGGCATCAACGACTAAAAACATTTCTTCACACACACCCACATGGCCTATTCCCCACCATTACAGAGTCCCTTGGGGACAAACCCATGTTCCTTGTTCATACATTATACACACATGTACACTCACTGTGGGTTCTATTCCTCCACATACTCACACTTGACAACGTGTCTATGAATTCATGGGATAGATCCCACATGGTAGAGTCGTACTCCCATATGTTGTTGAGCTTTCTCTCCTTGGGTTTATTTTCATGGCCTTTTTTTAATAAATCCCTACCTTAATAAATATTATAAGTTCCCAATATAGGTAGTATCAAACCCCCTCATCAAAAATTATATTTTTCATGGTATGTAAATTAATTCATCTAAGTAATATTTATATATCTGAAAAAATATATTATTACTATTATAATTATCCTCCATCTATTCAAATTGTCATAAATATTATAATTCCATATGAACTAGTCTCTTCTCCAACATGTTCTAAATAATGTGTTATTATCCTTTTACATGATTATTTTCATTATATAATAGCTCCAAAATCATTAATTCCACTTCATCCAAAAAATGTAACAGGTTACCTTTTAAAATTAATGGATGGATATCCTTCAAAATGTTCTACTAAATAAATTTTTCGTTTTCAATTGTAAATGAATCTCTAAGAAATATACCAACCTTGAGAATACAAAAATAAAATTCCAAGATAATATCCTTCTTCAATTCATATTGAAATCAAGTTATTCAAAACATTATAACTTATTTACATCAAATACAACACAAATAGAAAGAATGATCCTCAAGGATTAGTTAGAAAGAATCAATCAAATATTCCAGTTTCCTCATACCCCTGAGACATCAAATGTTTGAGTTCAATAATTACATGGGACTAAATTGTATGTGGAAAATAGAAATTGTGGGAAAAAATTGGTACAATGATATGAAATGGGATAGATTTTAGAATATTTTTAGTCAATATTTATATCTATTTATTATTATGTAATGAATTAGATTTTTCTCCCAAATACATTATAATTTTTTTGTTGTTAACGAATCCCATTATGATATGGTTATTTAGTTTGTGATGTGATATTTAACCATACACCATGGTGATAGAGGTTGTGGAATGAGGTGTGTGGTTCCCTCAAGTTAATCTCTTCCATGAGGTACGATATGTATGCTATAATGAACTTTATATTACATATATAGAGTTGTTTCATGATGGTTACATTATGTCGTGGATGTTATCAGGGGATGGTAAAAGAGGAATAATATTTACACCATGTTTATCGTAGGTTTAAGGATTATTCCACAATGAATTTTATTTCTCCACAATGGGGGTCAAGTCAAATGATGTTATAATATAGGTTAATTTTCAAGGGATTTATGAGGGGTTTTTTTATCAAATTGTGGTTTTTGGATATCATAATGAATGAGGACTATTATGAACTAATTCCAAAAATTACACCATCGTTTTGGTCAAGATTTGTGGAATTTTATCAAAACTATTTTCATTGTACCATGAAGGACATAGTTAGGGTATTTATTATAAATATTTATTAAACTCTCTCTCCCTCATATTATATTATCCACCCTCAACCTCCCAACCACTATTAATTTATTGTTTTAACTATATTAATCTGTAATGATCCTAAAATAGATTACCTAATTTCATCAACTTTTTTTTATTCTATTTTATTGTTTAATTAATTAATTTTTTATAAACATTTTGTTGATCATGTTAAATTGAAGGAAATACTTATGCATAAATTTTAAATAATTTTGACTGAATTTTTATATAAATTAAAAATAGAAACTCAAGGGTATATAACCTATATTGGATTAAATCATGGGAACTAATGGATCACAAAAGATAAAGTGAAGTATGGAGGGGAGACTAACCCATATAAGATAAAATTTAGGTTTCACTGTGACACATTAGATAAATTAAGTAGAATACTAATTTACTAAATATTTGATATACATGGGAACCCCAACAAGATATTGATTTGTCAAATTAACTCACTATTTCATAAGATAATAATGCTAAAGTGTGTTTGAACCTAATCAACGAACTATTTAAATAAGATTTAAAATATTCAAAATGATATTAAATTAGAGCTATATTATATTAATATTTCATTTCCCAAAGTGTTTTGATATTAACTCATACCCGAGCCAGTTGAAGATGATGTCATTATAGAAGATTAAGAAGCCAAAGAAGAAGATGTGTGTTGTGTCATGACCTCATTAACTTGAACCATTAGCTTCATTGAAGGATTAAAAGCCATGATAACCCTATAACATTAGATATAGTAGTTTTACCACAAAGTATGAAGAGAAGTGATATAGTGAAAAAATTAAGAATTAATGGGATTTAATTGTTCCATGAGAGGGTGTTCCACATCATGGAATGTTTCCCTCATCATGGATACATGTGTTGAAGAGGATATTATTGTTGATGCTCCCTTCTTTACAGATTCTAAAGATTGGAAAAGGGGAATATCTGAGCTCAAAGTGATTCAGCCTTTGGACAAATATCAAAAATTGACAAAGGAATGAATAAGAAGAACATTGCACAAGGGTCATCCAAGTTCTAAAATAGTCGCGAAAGTACACTTGCACACTGTAATGGTCATGAAAGTACACCTGCACACTGAAGTTGGTCACGCAAGTCACTTGCGCGCTCTAGGTGATAACCGTCCGGGGTCTTCTCCAACCTATAAATACCCCCGGTGGGCCCCCCATTTCGGGAGGAATTTTTCCAGAATTTAGATACTGAACTCTGAACGCCCAAGTCACTTCTTCAGGTCTTTCGAACACTTATAAGGTAATTCTTTACCTAGAATGTAAGGTCTAAACTAGAGGATTAAGGTCTAAGTGTTAGAATTCACTAACACTTGTGCGCTTAAGTGTTTTACCCTTAATGGAAATGAACACACTTGCGCGCTGCCCTACTTCGTCACCATAACTTGTGCGCCATCTTCTGGAAAGCCTCCAGGGTTGATTCTAAAGGCTTTGATCAAGGATCGCTCAAATATTACTCTAAGGGCTGAAAATCGCGCAAGTACCCATGTGCCGCGCAGGTATACATGCGTGACCAGGACATGCGCACCCATGCAGTACCTGCGCACCTACCAGGACTTGCGCGCCCCTACCTTTTTGGGTGCCTTTCCTGCCCATTTCACCCCTATTATGATATTACACCTCTCCTATTCAAAATTCAGTCTTCAAGACACTCTTCAAAGCCATTTATGGCATGATTTCTTGATTTGGCTTCCTTATCTGAAAGGAACTCCGTGGAACATCTCTCAAAATCTAGTGATTTACACATCGTTATGTCACTAAATATTGAGATTTCATTCATTCAACCTCATCCTTTAAGATGAGAGAATCCTTAACATGGGCCTCCTTTTCAGGAGTAAGCCCTAGTCTCAAACTTGGGCCTCCTTTTCAAGAGTAAGCCCTAGTATCAAATTTGGGCATCCTCCTCAGGAGTAAGCCCCAAGTCCCTTTAATTTTCAAATCCCTTTAACCTGGGCCTCCTTTTCAGGAGTAAGCCCCAGTCCAAATTCTCATTACTATGGGCATCCTCTTTAGGAGTAAGCCCCAAGTCCTCTAATCTGGGCATCCTCCTTAGGAGTAAGCCCCAAGTCCTCTAATCTGGTAATCCTCCTTAGGAGTAAGCCCCAAGTCCTCTAATATGGGCATCCTCCTTAGGAGTAAGCCCCAGTCTTAAAGCTCCCAAATATGGGCATCGTCCTTAGGAGTAATATCCAACCATAATTCTCTTAACTTGGGATTCCTTTTCAGGAGTAAGACCAAATCTCAAATATGGGCCTTCTTTTCAGTAGTAAGCCCCAATTTTAATTTCCTTTTGATCTGGGCTTCCTTCTCAGGAGTAAAACCCAATGATAAGTCCCCTCCTAACTTGGGAATCTTCCTTAGGAGTAAGCCCCAAGATTAGAGTATCCAAATCTCCATGAAGCACATATACCTTTATGGACCCTGTTCATGGATTTCCTCCTTGAATTAAATTGTAATCCTCATTTATTTTGGGCAGTCATACACACATAAGCCCCACATCATTGCATCTTTCGTGGCACAAATTGTCTGGTTTCACCGATACCTCTTGTTTCTCACACCGAGCATGACTCACGTGAGCTTAGATTGTCAAATTAATCATGACATCTTTCATGATCTATCAATCATGCATAAACATCATACTCCCTTACTCGAACTATGTGGGTTCTGATTACTTTTTCAAAACAAAGGATACGTAGGTAGCCCATCAGCGAGTACGATCCCAACTCTAAAATAATCCATGTCCTCGTGAATAACAATAAACTTCAAGTGCCCCATTGAGTGGCTTTAAAACCAGTATGGTCATCATAATGACCAAGATACTTTTATGTATTTTTAAGGATACCATAAACTAAGAATTTCTAACAAATACAGATGATTCCTCATCGATGAAGAACCTCGAATACATATAAAAGATTCTCTGAATTTCCTACGTACCAATCATTGATTGTCAGACTAAAGGAAAGATCATTTTATACTTGGTAATGTAATAAGGATTCACGAACATAACTTAAATATATAAAGAGAGTCCTGGAGTAAACAATAATTCCCCTCAAAAAGGTGTGATGAGTCCGACCTCCCATCCTCTCGACCAATGCAAATTCCTAAGCCTCATCAGTCCACAACTAATGAGTGTCTACCTTTTGAAAGTAGGTCCAAATGGATATGGAATCATTGGATATTTCAAGTTCTACAAACAAACCCGTTAGAAACCGATTGGAATGTTTGAACCTTCAATCAACGAGGTAACCCCCAATTCCAGAGGGAAACAAAAAATGGTGAACCCGACGTGAATCCTTATCCAAGTTAAAATGATGTTTTACTTATTTGTTAGGCCACTAATTAAAACTCAATGAGTGGGCCAACAAAAACAATCATTGATATATGTTCTCATCCAAAAGTTGTAGTGGCTGAATTTATCTTTATTACGTCTGTTATATCAAACAAGCACTCTTTTCCAAGATTTTTTGCATTCTAAGAAATAGTTTCTCTCAAGTTCACACCCGTGAATACGTCTGCTGTGAAAACCTTTGCTACGAATTCCATTGCTACTACTCCTACTGGGTCATCATCCGCTCTGAGGATGACATCACCTACTCAGCATCTTCAATGTTGGGTATCAAACGCACTGGTTAAGGAGTACCGTCAAAACGGTACTATTCAGCCTCTGGAGGCTTCCTGACAAGCCCTCCAAGTGAACAATTCACCTTGGTCGTCCGGACACCGACGATCAGTGATCAAGAAGAAGACGGTGCTAAACACTGTCTCCAACCATTTCGGGTCGTTATCCCTGAAACACAATCACCATTCTCTCACTTATTCTGGGGAGGTGAATGAGCAGGACCCTTAGGGCCTTAATTCAAAGAGACATGAGTCCTTCCCGAGGGCTCCCATCAACAATCGCCGCCAGACTCGTGCGGCAGTGCGCCCTCAACATGATGAGGGTACCGACTCCAGGTGTTCGGCTCAGGTTCCTCGAACCCGAGTAGGCAAGACGAATCGCCAAAGGCGAAATCCGGCTAATAGTGAGCAGGTTCTCATCTCTGACATCTCTGGAGAAGTCCACTAACCTAACTTGGTGGCAAGCAACGAGCTGGTACACACACCTGCCCGTTTTTATTCCGCTGTCCAGCAGACTCGTCTAGCAGCATCACGCCAATCCCGCTAGGTGATTCTGGCAGTGTACTATAGGCAGGACCATATATCTGTTTATACATCATCAGCTAGTCAGCAGGCTCGTCTGACTACATATGATGGATCTCGTCAACCATGTTCAGTGAAGTACAAACAGCAGGCACATACACCTACTAGTATTGATCAAGCCTACCAACAGTCTCGCTTGGTAGCACTCGGAGAAGTCAGTTTGAAAGCTCCGGCGACAAACAGGAGGCGGCGTCAACTTTCTTCCCCCACACTTGAGTACTGTCAGGATTCACTGACAGGAAAAGGAGGACATGAGAAGGAACATACACCTACTCTAATCACGGAATGGACGTATATCCCCGTTCCGACAGCTGAAGTCACCAAGCATATTCTATAAATGGTGAAATAGAAGAAGCAAATCCCTGCTCATATTCTGGATGCCTGCCAGGATATTATAACAACTTCAGTACCATCTCAGGGAAAGACACATAAATCTATCCCTACCAGTGGAGTGACACATCAACAGTTCACTCCAGAATAGACACACACATCTGTTCCAGTCCAAGAGGGTTGTGGGGCATACTCCCCCATATCATACGGACAACCAAGTCAAGCACATACACCTGATATGAGTAGAGATCGTCAGCCAAACCTGGCCATCTCTCCTGATCAGGCACATACACCTGCTCAGAGCAGCCACTTTCTATAACAAGTGGTTTCCAAGGTGAGTAAGAAGGCATCTAAAAAGAAGACCCGCCCAACACAGTCAAGAGATCAAGATCCAATCTGTAACAAGTCCTTTCTTGATGTTGGAGTTCTTGAAACCCTCAGACAATTATCTATTGGAATTCAAGATTCTACTCCCTTATTTCCCAATAGTGGGGTTTATTAATTACGAAGGTCTTCGACAGAAACTTCCTCATGAAGGCTTACTTCATGAAAATTTGGTTGATCTCGAAGTTTCATCTTCAGATGAGAGCTACAATAACCCTCTGTGTGGCCAGAGGACCAAGGATCAAGAGATCTCATATTTTACTATAACTCACCATGGTGGTCCTCCCCATGATGATGAATTTCGTTGAAAAAGTCCTCTCCGCAGTAGTGATGCACATTGCCCGGAAAATGCTCTAGTGGATAATGTAGTGCCGAGAAAGCCCTCTTATCTTGAGGAACTTGAAAAGGAAAAACAAGTCATGTCTGATGCTTCATCTCTAGCAGGTGAAATACTTTCTCAATCGGAAGATAGCCCAGGGTGTAGGTCATTCTCCGAACCACCCCTAAGTCATGCATCTTCTAGTTTGATCAGTGGTGTCTCTACCAATCTTGTTGAATCTGATGAAGCAATAAGGAAGCACCAGATCTTTCAAATCAGGTAGAAGAATCTTCATTGAATGATAAAGAGGAAATATTGAACATGAGAAATGGTGAAGGGTGAAGTTCCAGTTATGTTTTGGCCTCTGTCTGACTCTCAGTATGACATTCCAGAGATGTTGATGGAAGATGTGATTCATGATATTCGTCTCAACATATGGAAAACTCTTTGTCAGTTGAAAAAGAAAGTATTATCTTATTATTAATATGAAAATCATTTTAAGATAATAGAAGGGTTACAACGTCAAATCGACTTGGAATCTCTATCAGTCTCTCGATATCCGAAGGCTGAAAAGCAGTAGAGATCCCTTCAGTGTTCATGCCTTGGCGCACTAAGAAGATTGCACCAGTTAATTTTCAATGCCCCATCTGGTGTTCATGTCATAGGATGGGGTGCTCATGGAGCACTACATTTCATTGTGCTCACCAGTTAGCAAATCTCGCTGAAAATGGTCTCATGCAATGTTATTGCCCGTGGCTGGCCATAGTCAATGGGTTTTTCTTGTTATCAAAAGCTTTCCCAAGAACAGGCCTCAACTAGTTCTTCTCAAAATCAAGAATACAGAGAACAAGTTGTTGAATTACTCATGAATGAAGCAAACAAGAATATTGAACATGCCTCTCGTATGGAGCAAGCACATCATCAAGTGACAGAAGTGTCGGAAATTATCCATTGGTCTTTCGAGCTGGGTGATAAAAGTGGATACAGGTTGATGCATACAACTAATTTTCAGACCAAGATCCGCAATATCAGGAGATATTTTAATAAAGTCTCAGACATAGCATGTCAAGAGCTACCCCAACTTTCAAGACTGGGGACTCTTTTAAACCAACCCTCAGAATCAACAAATAGAATTCGAGGAGTTGAGCGGGAACAACAGGAACATCCCCAGTCCACCAGACTGGGGACTTTTTCAAATCATCAATCTCCTCCTCAGAGAAAGTTGGTCTTTTCTCTATTGGGGAAGAAGCCTTAAGAGAAACAAAGATCCAAATTATTAGGATATTCCCTCCAAATTACGGTTCGTCAAGAAGTTCGTGAGGGATTGAATCAACATAAGGCAATGTCTCATCAAAGACATGGAAGAAGACAATATCACAGAAATTCTGATATAAGGGATGCGATGCGTTATGAATCAATCAATGTCATTAATGCCGTTGTTGCTGATCCACCAGATGAGGCTCACTCAGGGGACTCATATGAAGAGGTTCCTACTCAGGAAGTTGTACGCATAGACACAAATAAAGAAGGTGTGTGCACACAAAATCAAATATTTACCCAAAATCTAGGTGTTCCTTTAAATAACCCACTTCCCCATCTCTGAAAGGGATCAAAAAAGGGGAAGGGAAAGAATCAGGTTACATATCCTCCCTCCGGAGAAGGCCAATCAGTCTCACTAGAGAAAATATTTGCACAACAAGAGGAATAAATGAAAGAATTGAGAAGGTTGAAAGCAGAAATACTTCAAGGTAGTCTTCCTCCTAAGCATGCTGGAGTTAGTTAGCCAAGGGAGTTTGTTGTAGTTACTGAGATGGATCAAGAATATCCTCCTTTATCAGTACACCCTCATAGGTCTAATCCTACGGGTCAAGTGCAACAACAATTGGCAGTGTTGCCGTCCGTTGCAATACCAACCACCACATCTGTCCAAGCTCCAGTCAGTGCACCTGTTCAGATTCAAGATCAACCGAATGTTTCTCAAACGTTAATAACTACTATTGAGTCATTAAAATCTTGGTTGGAAGCTATAGAAGGGAAGCATACGTAGGTTCAACTAGAGATAAAATCTTACCATGAATGGGTAGATTCAATCTCTCCCCCGTCAAATTTTGGGAACCCTGTATTCCCTATTTTCAATGGATCAGGTGACCCTGAACATCATTTGACGCATTACGTGTCTTGTTGTGATCCAATGATGGGAACTCCAGAGCAGCAAGAAGCAGTGAAACTCAGGTGCTTCATGCGAACCTTGCAAGGACCAGCTTTTGTCTGGTATACAAGCTTGAAATCTCGGTCAATTACCGGATGGGAAGATCTCCGTCAAATATTTCTTCTTCAATTCAGCTCAACTTTTCCAAAGACAATAGTTTTAGATCTTACAAACTGTAAGCAAAGGGAGAATGAAAGGGTCTCTGATTTCATTGCTCTCTGGAAGGGATTAACATATTCCTTGATCTTAGCACTCCCTCAAGAGGAAGTGTTGCCAATCTGTGTGGAAAATCTGCGTGACGAATTTCGCACACCATTGATCCCTGTGAAATACACAGGAGGGTTTTGAGACCTTACCTCAATCACTCAACAGATTGAAGATTATCTTATACAGACTAAGGAGAAATATCGTGTAATTCCATCAGCTCAAAGAAAGAGAATGGGTAAAGAAGAAACTGCTACAATTATGCTTAAACAAGCACCTATACCTGCTTCTCAAAACCTTCATCTTTTAGAAGGGATCCACCTCCTTAGCACTATCAAAAAAGGCTGTTTCATCAAGATGATCAAAGACATCAAAGAAGAAAACAATTTGAGGATCTGAAGAGCAAAACATACTCTTTACTAAATGAACAAGTTCCTGGTTACTTCATTTTGGCTCTGGAAAATAATTTGGTTTAGTTGACAAGGCCCAAAAGTCCAAACAAGGAAAGAGATGAAGATCATCCCAATTATTGCCCCTTTCATCAAATGCTAGGGCATCCCATCCAGGAGTGTTTTTTTTCAAAGACCTCCTGCAAAAGATGTTCGACTCGGGACAAGTCAAATTAGAAGGTTCGTCAGCTCAGGTAGCATGTGTTACTGCTACAGTTCCAGAGGAGGAAGCCAAGTGGCAAGAAGTTAAGAACAAAAATGCAAAAAAATATGATGATTGGATGGTCAGAAAGACGATCAACCGAACTGATGATATTTTATGAATGAAATTGAAGAAACAAATTATACCTTCTGCCATTAATGCCACAACAAAAACCTCTTTATCAGAGGGAAAATCCTCAAAGAAATGACATGATTCAAAGAAATAAAAAGAATCAGAAGAAGATGAGTATGTGTCAAAGCCTAAGTTGTCATTGACCCTTGCAGAATTCATGCCATCTACTTCAAATCAACGGGCACCGTCCCACCAAACGGCACAGCCTAAACAGGCTAATCAGGCAGAGTCTTCATCGGTTGAAGAGTTGATTTTCAGTTCTGTTAATATGATTCAATTAACAGATCCATATGCCAGTCAAAATTTCGATTTCGATGAGACTGAATTCCTTGTATCAAACAGAGGAATCAGAGGAAGTTCCAGAGGATCAGGATACAGGGGAATACGTTGATCTTTCAGAATACACTATTCCAATTCTACCCCTACTAGAATTGTGTATGTAGCAGAAACTCGTGGTAGAGCCCTTCAGCGAGCTCAACATAAACAAGAAAGTTATTCTACCAATAACAAATTCAGTCCTGGCACAATTATTTTGGAGGATTGGTTGGGGGTTCTACCTTCATCCTCTTAACAAGTAAATAGATCTAATCGGTCTAATCTTCTAAAACCAGAAATATTGCTAACTCCTATCCCAATACAAGATGCATCAACTTCCAAAGCATCTGCTTCCAAGGCACATGCTAAACCACATGTTCCTATTGGGAAACGCAGACCTCTAGATCAAAAGTATGATTTATTGAAACACTTGGCCCAGGTACCAACCAAGTTATCAATTCTGGATGCTTTGAATCTGTCAAAATATCTTCGGGAAGCACTCATCAAGGCTTTGTCAAGTCCCCATGAGTTTGAAACTGAAATTGCTGCAGTTGAAGTCTATCACATAGAGAATAATAATGCATAATTCCATGCAATAATATCTTTTACAGATGAAGATGAAGATGATGTTGTGCATGGGAATATTAGACCTTTGTACTTATCTGGCATGGTCAATGGCGTAGACGTCTGAAGAGCTTTCATTGGCAATGGTTCAGGAGTCAACCTCATGCCCATTCGTACACTTCGTCGATTGGGCCTCACTGAATCTGATTTATCTCCTTCTACCATGATGTTAAAAGGATATGATAAAAATGAACAAGAACCACTAGGAAAAGTTACACTTAGAACTCAGTTTTGAGATCTTGTATCCAATTCAGATTTCATGGTTGTTGATCAAGACTCAGCTTTCAACATATTTCTTGGAAGACCCTGGCTACATCAACATACAACTATCCATTCATCATACCATCAATGTCTCAAATATTGTTTTGATGGTCAAGTTGGGACATTATATGGTGATAAGGCCCCGTTCAAGACATATGAATCTCAATACATTGAGGCAGAATTCTAACACATGAAAGAAAAGGATAAATCCACAACAAAGAAGATTACCAAAGTTAATGGTCCATATGGTTTGGAGAAGATTAAAATAAATCCATTTTCACATGTGAGTACAAATTATGTGTTGCCTATTAGTCAAATTGATAGGATAGACCCAAATCAAAATACTCTTATGGAAAGATCCATAATGTCAATTACGGAAATCAAGCCAGACAACATGGGAGAAATTGGTGATTCTCCAAGCAGTGATGAAAGCCCAAATGGCGACGTCTTCATTTCATCTGCTGAAATCCAACAAGTCTATACTTCGCCAATCAGGCCAGAAGAAGTTATAGCAACATTGGAGGTGAACAATGATGTCTATTCTCAATCCATCATCTCCTCTTTATTTCCCAAGGAAGACCCTTCATCATTAATTGGGTCAGAAATGGAAGCTTCTTCTTCAAGATGTTCAAATTTTAACATCTCTTCTGATCATGGAAATTATGCTTTATCATATACTATGAATGTAGAAACAGAAGAAATAACACATGTTGAAGAAGAAGAGGAAGATCTCAGAGATTCTCCTCCATCATTTGAAGAGGGTATCTCTACCACCGTGGATGAACTCAGAGAAATAAATCTGGGTACAAAAAAATATCCATGACCCACTTTAATCAGTGCGGCCATGAATCTTGAAGAACAAGAGATGTATATTTCCTTTTTAAAGAAAAATTGAGACATATTTGCTTGGAACTATACAGAGATGCCCATGCTTGATCCTAATGTTGCTACTCATCATTTGGGTTTACCAGAAGAACATCGAGGATTTAAGAAATCCGTGAGAAGAACACACCCAAATTATGCTTCCAAAATTGAAGAAGAAGTGGATAAGATTATCAAAGCTAACTTCTTCAGAGAAGTTCAATATCCCAAGTGATTGGATAATATTTTACCTATAAAGAAGAAGAACAGACAAATTAGAGTTTTCCTCGATTTCAGAGATCTTAATCAGCATTGTCCTAAGGATGATTTCCCAGTTCTGATTACAAAACTTTTAATTGATGCAACAGATGTCTATGAAGCACTTTCCTTCATGGATGGATATTCAGAATATAATCAAATCCAAATGGCCCTAGAAGATGAGGAATCCACAGCCTTCAGAGCCCCTCAGGGTGTATTTTGCTACCGAGTAATGCCCTTTGGCTTAAAGAATGCAAGTGCAACATATCAGCATGCCATGAATTGTATCTTCAAACCCTTTTTAGGGAATTTTGTTGAATGTTATGTGGACGATTTGGTGGTCAAATCCATACAACATTTTAATCACTTGGCTGATTTGGAAGTCATATTTCGCAAGCTTCGACAACATAATTTGAAGATGAACCCCTTAAAATGTGCTTTTGGGGTAACCTCAGGAAAATTTCTCGGCTTTGTTGTACGCCATCGTGGTATTGAAGTCGATCCTGAAATGACAAAGTCAATCCTTGGTATGTCACCTCCTCAAAATTTGAAATAATTAAGAGGACTTCAAGGAAACTTAGCCTATATTCGGCGTTTCATCGCCAATTTGGCAGGAAAAAGTTTACCCTTCACCAAATTGATGAAGAAGGGAGTCACATACCAGTGGACTGAAGAATGTAAAGAATCATTCGATATTCTCAAGAAATACCTCTTGAGTTTTCCGGTACTCATGCCACCTGTTGAAGGAAGACCACTTATCCTCTACGTGACATCTTTAGAGCGATCATTGGGTTCCTTTCTTGCTCAGAAGAATGATGATGGGAATGAAAACAACCTCTACTACCTCAGTCAGACTATGATTGAACCATAAACCCGATATTCAAGTACTGAGAAGTGCTGCCTAGCATTAATATTTGCAGATTAGAAGTTAAGACACTACCTGCAACATCACAAGGTCCAATTGGTATCTCGCAATAACCCGATCAAATTCATCCTTAGTCATCCAATGATTACAGGAAGTCTGGAAAGGTGGGAAGTTATTTTTCAACAATTTGATATTTAGTATGTGTCTCAAAAGGCAATAAAGGGCCAAGCTCTAGCTGATTTCCTGGATGAACACCCTTCAGTGGAATTCACATCTTCAGATATTGAACTCCCTGATTAGGAAATCTTCTCTATCCAAGAAAGTCCTTAGGCATGGGAAATGTATTTTGATGGTGCTTCCAGAAGTCCAATAGGGAGGAAAATGGAAAATCCTAAATTCAACAAAGTTGGCTTAGGAATTGTGATCATTTCTCCAGTAAAGGAAGTATTACCTTATTCCTTCTTATTTTGGGAAGGTGGTACTAATAATGAAGCAGAATACCAAGCTCTCATCGCAGGCTTGGAATTGGCACTTCAAGCACAAGTGAATCACTTAAAGGTGAAAGGTGATTTAGACATGGTAATCAAACAAGTCAATGGGGATTATGCCATAATAAAAGAAGAACTAATCCCTTTGTATGATTACATTAGAGAGTTAATGGTGGAATTCACTTTGGAACTGAAATTTTCTTATGTCTTGTGATCAAAAAATGCTCAAGCTGATGCACTGGATAATATAGCCACAACACTGGCAGATCCAAATCAGGATGAGAAAACCATCAGTATTGCCCACCATCGTGAAATTTCACCTTATGTTCGAATCAAAATAGAGGAAATTAATGAAATTAGTCCCATTCCTGAACCGTATAGTCATACTATAGGATGGATTTCACCTATCAGGGAATACCTTCAAAATGGAAAACATCCACCTGATAGAGCTGAGAAAGAACAAATCTGGCGACATGTGGTCAATTTTACTCTTTATGATAGCCCAGATCACCTAGAGAAAATTCTATACAAACGTGGTTTTGATGGAGTTCTCTTTAGATGCATTGATAGTGAAGAGAAAATGGCTGTCATGAAAGAAGTGCATGCAGGAGTCTGTGGTGCCCACCAGTCTGGACATAGACTATCTGATCAGATTCAAAGGCTTGGATACTTTTGGCCTTCAATGATACAAGATTGTGATGATTTCACAAAGAAGTTTCATTCATTCCTAGTACATTCCAACTTCATTAATCAACCTCCAGAGTTGCTTCATACAGCTAAATACTCATGGAAATTTGCCACATGGGGAATGGATGTGGTGGGACCTTACCCTTCAGCTACGGCCAAGCAGTTTAAGTATATTCTTACTGCTACTGATTTATTTTCAAAATGGGCAGAGACAATAAATCTCGTGGAAGTTAGTTCTAAATGCATTGTTAGCTTCATCAAGTCTAACATTATTACCAGATTTGGTGTCCCTCATACCATATTGATGGACAATGGCACCAAATTCTATTCATCTGAGGTGAAGAAATTGTATAAAAAATACAACATAAAATCCAACTGTTCATCTCGGTATCATGCATCGGCCAATGGCCAGATATAATCCTTCAATAAGACTCTATCAAATATACTACAAAAGATGGTGGATAAAGATAATAAATCATGGCCTGATAAACTCTTCCTTGCTTTATGGGCTTATCAGACTA
The DNA here is from genome assembly GCA_963277665.1 of Viscum album. NCBI lineage: Eukaryota > Viridiplantae > Streptophyta > Magnoliopsida > Santalales > Viscaceae > Viscum > Viscum album. The sequence continues at coordinate 1,520,943,459 of OY728139.1, read as the reverse complement.
CCAACCGCACTGCAACGCAGTTAACTCTATATTCACTAGTATATGGAACGGAAGGCATCTTGCCCATTGAAGTTCAATTAACCTCGCTCAGAGTAGCCATTTGTGATCAGTCATCTACATATGAGCAATCTCAAAAGCGATTGAATGAATTGGAATGGTTAGATGAGAAAAGATTGTGCACTTTGCACCACTTGGAAGTCTATCAAAATCGAATAGCATGAGCTTTTAACAAAAAAGTTTGTCTTCAATAATTCACTCAGGGAGAATTGGCATTGGTTCTCAGAACTCCAACGATACTAGGAAAGAAAACTCCCAAGCTTGAGCCAAAATGGGAAGGACCTTACTCAATACATAGGGTCTACTCCAATGGAGATTATTCATTAATTTCGATGGATGGATAACTCATCACTACTACAACCAATGACAGATTTTTGAAGAAGTATTTTGCATAAACACAAAATATATCATCATTGGTCCGGTATGACCTTAAAATACACCACCGTCAAGAAAGACGTTAAACTGCATAATCCACGGTCCATGCATACGACCTTAAACTATTTGTATTACGTTCTTCCCACACGACGTTAAACTGTAACGTCCTAACTACATGATGCTAAACTATATAAAATCCCCTTATGTCCGGCATGGCGTTAAACTACATCATCCATGGTCTATACATATGACCTTAAACTATTTTTATTACTTTCATCCCAAACGACGTTAAAGTGTGAAAAAGTTCCCTAATTCATCCAACATGACATTAAAATGTGTCCCATTCAACATCCTTGCTATATGACATTAAACTATACAGCAATGGTCCATGCATATGAACCTAAACTATTTGCAAGTCCCTTTTGTCCAACATGGCGTTAAACTTTATCATCCTTTTTTTGTCTAACATGATGTTAAACTATGAAAAAAGTCCTTAATACGTCCAACATGACATTAAAATGTGTTCTCCTTTGTCCTTACTGCATGACATTAAACTGCATAATCCTCTTTTTTTCCAACATGACATTAAACTGTGTTGTCCCCATTGTCCTAACTACATGACGCTAAACTATACAGAAAGTCCTTTGATACGTCTTACATGACATTAAACTATACTTCGTCCCTGCTACATGACACTAAATTGTGCAACACCAATAGTCCTAACTGCAAGACTTTAAACTGCATAGTCCCTTTATATGTCCTACATGACATTAAATTGTGCATAGTTAAGGTTGTTGTTACCTCTTTTTTCTCACACCGAGTATGACTCACGTGAGCTTAGAGAAAATTTCAACCATAACACCCTCTCTGGGACACTAACCACACATAAGTCCCAACATCATTTTTAGGTCGTTGTCCCCAAGAACAACTTTATCATTAATTCATTCTTTAATTGAACGACGCAGACTTTGATCCTTGCCTTCCAGGCTGGGTACGTAGGCAACCTCCCGAGGTTCAAGCCCAAAACCAATCTCTTTACATCGGTTCACCTCCATCTCATATGATGTTGATTCGTGAAACCTCCCCTATAATCAATATCTTTACATTATTTCACTTTCGTCCTTGCTATACGACGTTAAACTATACAACACTTTTGTCCAGTATGACAATAAACTATAATATTATTTGATACCCTCACCTGAGAGGGAATCATTATTTACATTGATTTTAAATCATGTTTCATTCCAAAGATTACATGCATACATGGAAATGCTTGAACCTTTTATCATGGGTTAAACCATCATTGCACTAAAGTCCCTTTTCACCCTTCACATGTACGAAACAAATTTGTACAGAGGGTAGTTCTAGAACTACATGGGCTTGATTCCCATCCTTATGGGATACGTAGGAACGTTCGAGTGTCCCTCAAATCTAGCCCCAAGTATTTGGGCCTAACCCCAAATTCCACTTTCAGTCCCTTGGCTGAAAAGACCATATGAACACACACACTATGTATTTCTTATAATGGTCCATACTCTATGACCCTAAACTAAGATCTCCAATCCTTTTGTCCCACACGACTTTAAACTATAGTTTAATAACTATGTATGGCTTGATTCCCATCCTTATGGGATACATAGTGAAGTCCAACATTTGCATTCAGGACCCAGCCACAACATGATTATGGTTACAATTGATCTGTGTATCTCTGCATACATTGTACAATACCCATATTTATGTGTCATAATCCTAACCTTAAATATTTTCAGATCTTCATAATCCTTTTCTTAACTTCTAGTCACAAAAATGTTTGAAATTCTGAGAGTTCTTTTTCCTGACCATGCAACACATGCCCTTAGGCGGCCTTGCATAAACAATCTACATAACGGACCTGTCAGCCAAAAGATGCTATTATTTGACTATGCAGCCAATGCCCATTAGGTGGACCTGCATAATTCAACCCCCTAACGGGTTTGTTAAATAGTGGTAACTTCATTCTTGGGAGGAAAATATCTTTTGTATTTATTTATCTTGACAATATGTAAGGATCTACAAAAAATAACCATCCTTAACATATTTTTCCCATATCATTTTTCATGATATGAAAGTATTCAAGTCTATGGTTTATATTCTCCTTCCCTACATTTGGGTCAGACCTTCGTAGGAGTGATATTTATCCAGTTCTTCGATAATCTTGTTTGGAAATATGTTCTCCATATTCAAATAACTCTTTACATACAACAAACTCTATACTTTGGAAAATTTGAATCTCCATAAACTTTCACTGGCTTTTTAGCACTAGGAAAGTAAATTTATAAGAGTTCTTTTGCCTGACTATGCAGCACGTACCCTTAGGTGGCCTTGCATAAGTAGTCTACATAATGGACCAGTCAGCCAAAAGATGCTATTTATTTAACTATACAGCCAATGCCCTTAGGTGGACCTGCATAATTCAACCCCCTAATGGGTTTGTTAAATAATGGTAACTTCATTCTTGGGAAATAATACTTCTAATGCCTTTTAGCCCTTTTTCATATCGTTCCTTAGATTCAAATATTATTAAGTCATAGTTTACATATTTTCCCTCATACTTGAGTATGGTAATATGTTTTCAGATAAATTTTCAAGGAATTGAGCCAATTTTAATCCATTTCAGTCAAAGCTATTTCAACCTTAAACATTAGCCTTTTGTATGTCCGATATGCATGAATTTAAACTGCCAATAACCACAAAGACCCCTGGTTTCTCTTTTTTCCTCAAAGTCAAATCCTCTTTTCTCTCCGGATCCAACTTTGAGGGGGGACTTTTGTTGAAGATCCTTTCATCACAGAGTTTAAAGATTGGAAAAGGGGAATATTTGAGATCAAAGTGATTCAAACTTTGGACAAATATCAAAAATTGAAAAAGGAATGAATAAGAAGAACATTGTACAAGGGTCACGCAAGTTCTACAATAGTCGTGCAAGTACACTTGCATGCCGCAATGGTCCCGTAAGTACACCTGCGCGCCGAAGTTGGTCACGCAAGTCACTTGCACGCCCTAGGTGATAATCGCCCGGGGTCTTCTCCAGCCTATAAATACCCCCAGTGGGCCCCCCATTTCAGGAGAAATTTTTCCAGAATTCAGATACAGAGCTCTGAATTCCCAAGTATCTTCTTCAGGTCTTCCGAACAATTCTAAGGTAATTCTTTACCCAGAATGGAAGGTTTAATCCAGAGGAGTAAGGTCTAAGTGTTAGAATTCACTAACACTTGCGCGCCTAAGTGTTTTGCCCTTAAGAGAAATGAACACAATTGTTCGCCGCCCTACTTCTTCACCATAACTTGTGCGCCATCTTATGGAAAGCCTCTTGGGATGATTCTAAAGGCTTTGATCAAGGATCGCCCAAATATTACTCTAAGGGCAGAAAATCGCGCAAGTACCCATGTGCCGCGCAGGCATACCTGCATGACCAGGACTTGCGCGCCCACACAGTACCTACGCGCCTGCCAGGACACAACACACCCCTACCTTTTTGGGTGCCTTTACTGCCCATTTCACCCCTCTTATGTCATTACACCTCTCCTATTAAAAAATAAGTCTTCAAGACACTCTTGAAAGCCATTTATGGCATGATTTCTTGATTTGGCTTCCTTATATGAAAGGAACTCCACGGAACATCTCTCAAAATCTAGTGATTTATACATCGTTATGTCACTAAAGATTGAGATTTCATTCATTCAACCTCATCCTTTAAGATGAGAGAATCCTTAACATGGGCCTCCTTTTCAGGAGTAATCCCTAGTCTCAAATTTGGTCCTCCTTTTCAGGAGTAAGCCCCAGTCTCAAATTTGGGCCTCCTTTTCAGGAGTAAGCCCCAGTCTCAAATTTGGGAATCCTCCTTAGGAGTAAGCCCCAAGTCCCTTTAATTTTCAAATCCCTTTAACCTGGGCCTCCTTTTCAGGTGTAATCCCCAGTCCAAATTCTCATTACTATGGGCATCCTCTTTAGGAGTAAGCCCCAAGTCCTCTAATCAGGGCATCCTCTTTAGGAGTAAGCCCCAAGTCCTCTAATCTAGACATCCTCCTTAGGAGTAATCCCCAAGTCCTCTAATCTGGGCATCCTCCTTAAGAGTAAGCCCCAGTCTTAAAGTTACCAAATATGGGAATCCTCCTTAGGAGTAAGCCCCAACCATAATTCTCTTAACCTGGGCTTCCTTTTCAGGAGTAGGCCCCAATCTCAAATATGGGCCTCCTTTTCAGGAGTAAGCCCCAGTTTTAATTTCCTTTTGATATGGGCTTCCTTCTTAGGAGTAAAACCCAATCATAAGTCCCCTCCTAACTTGGGCATCTTCCTTAGGAGTAATCCCCAAGATTAGAGTATCCAAATTGCTATGAAGCACATATACCTTTATGGACACTGTTCTTGGATTTACTCCTTGAAGTAAATCTTAATCCTCATTTATTTTGGGCAGTCATACACACATAAGCCCCACATCATTGCATCTTTCGTGGAAAAAATTGTCTGGTTTCACTGATACCTCTTGTTTCTCACATAGATCATGACTCATGTGAGCTTAGAGTGTAAAAGTAATCATGAAATATTTCATGAGCCATCAATCATGCAAAAACATCATACTCCCTTACTCAAACTACGTGGGTTCTGACTCCTTTTCCAAAACAAAGGATACGTAGGTAGCCCATCAGCGGGTATGATCCCAACTCTGAAATAATCCATGTCCTCCTGAATAACAATAAACTTCAAGTGCCCCACTGAGTGGCTTTAAAACCAGTATGGTCATCATAATGACCAAGAGTCTTTTATGTATTTTTAAGGATACCATCAACTAAGAATCTCTAACAAATACAGATGATTCCTCATCGATGAAGAACCTAGAATAAATATAAAAGATTCTCTGAATTTCCTACATTCCAATCATTGATTGTCAGACTAAAGGAAAAATCATTTTATAGTTGGTAATGTGATAAGGATTCATGAACATAACTTAAATCTATAAATAGAGTCCCAGAGGAGACAATAATTCCCCTAGAAAAGGTGTGATGAGTCCGACCTCCCATCCTCTCGACCAATGCAAATTCCTAAGCCTCATTAGTCCACAACTAATGAGCACCTACCTTTGGAAAGTAGGTCCAAATGGATATGGAATCATTGGATGTTTCCGGTTCTACGAACAAACCCGTTAGCAACCAATTGGAATGTTTGAACCTTCAATCAACGAGGTCATCCCCAATTCCAGAGGGAAAAAATTATATAAAATGAAGGTTGGATATTGGTTGTTTTTTTATATACCATAATCAAGATAAAATCAAAAATTAATATTTTTGAATATACCTGGTTATGTCAAGAGTGCACTTTTGTGTCATGATTTATATATCTGTAACAGAGACATGATCTCATGGGTGATATAAATGATATTTAAACTCATTTTAATGACTAATTAAATTATTTAAGCCCCATAAATTTAACATTTTGAGCTGAATTTTATTGTTTTTAGATTTTAGGGATGTTTTGAGATAGAAATTGAAAATTTAAATATTCTAGAATTTGAATTGTTTAAATCAATTTTGTAATTTAGGCATATATTCTTCCATATTGATCAAAATATATTTATTATTTTGTAGGATTCAACTATTCAAGGAATAAATATTTTTCAACTAGTCCAAGTCATGATTTGAACATCTAGAGTCCCAAATATATCTATCTTTGTGAAATGTTTTTCTTGCTAGTAAAATGGACCCCACCTCAATGAATAAGGTTTAACTCGAGTTACAGATATCCAAATGTGATAGTTAAAAATGGATATATAATAAGACTCAATTTGACACATTAATGGATATTTTAAAGGGATAATTATCTCATTAATTCAGTACATTTGTAAGTCAGAAAAAATGAAGATGAAGGGTATTCTCTAATAGGAAAAGTTATCTCGACTAATTAAATCATATCATTTTCTCCACATGTCTAAATGATCTTAAATTTTATGGGTTGACATAAAATTTAATTTAAAAAAATTATTTTGAAGTTTCCAAATATAGATTCATCTAGGAGAGGGGATAAAATAGAGCCAACTTCACCAAAAAAGATTATGGACTGTAGATTTTCCATCCATCCTTCTGGTTAAAATTTTCTCTTCTTCATCATTGAAGGAGAGGTGGGATTTAGGGAGATAAGGTGAGGTAGATATAGATATATTTATCAATATTTTGTGTGTTCTTTATAGAATGAATATGTTTGGGTTTGGTCAAGTAATGTGAGGCTAAGAAACATGTGGTTGTGGATGACAACAACCAGTGAGTGCTCTCTTCTAAGTTTTGATCTTCATGTGTAATCTATATTCAATCTATATTGATCTTATATTTATTGAATGAAATTAGTTTTTTTCCTTCTTGATTATATTAAACTTTTTTTGGATGTTTTTTTAATATATGAACTAAAATAGTTGATTTTACTATTTAAATTTCATTCATGAGGTCTTTCCATTGAGCAAAGTTATTTTAATTAGATATGATTGCTAAGAGGTGTCAAGTAACTGAATCCCCTATATAGTAGGGGAAACAATAATTTTGAGGTATTTATATGATATAATTTAAAAATAAAGTGTTTATATATAGGTAATTGGGTTGGAATTGAGATATTAAATTGGGAAATCATTTTAAACAAGGAGGAGGGGAGTGTTTGAGAGGTTAAAGATCATCTACAACAACTGTATTAATTCTGATTTGAAACCCATTTTATTTCTTATAAATATTTTATCTTGTTCTTGAATTTTTTTCACATTAGTTTAAAGTTATATTAAATTTATAATTTTTAATCAAATCCCCAAATTTTCTATCTTATGAAAACAAACAAAACAAAAGTGATAGTTTTTAAACTCAAATTGAAATCTCCTAGAGAGAGAATTCGAGGAATTATATATTTAATTTATCTCAGGGATAAAATTATTGATTGGGTTATTCATGAAAAATACCTTAAATAAACTAAATCTATTTAAGGGGAGGTATCTTGTGTTGATTTTTGGTAAACAAAATTTGCATGACCTAGAATTTTGACTCCAACTTGTTACCATTAGAATATAAAATTGATATAAAATTTCACTCTAGGGTTAGATATAATATAAATAACATTGATTCAAGTTTTGAATATTACAATAACACACTTAGAATTAACCTGGTTGAAACTAATATTCTAATGGATTAAAATGGAACCTTGAAATAATTTTCTTCATCATATGATGAAAATCAAGAAAATCATATGGAATATTTCAATTCACCTACTAGGTTTCAAATTAAATTAGTTTTATTTCACCAAATTCTAAAATTCAAATGGTTGTTGGGTAAAGATCCAAATAAACACATTTATAATTTTATATATCTGTGTGTCAACATGAAACCTCATGGAGTTCATAGAAATTAAATGAAATTGAGGTCATTTCCTTTTTATTTACAAGGGGTTCCCAAAGAATTATTTTTTATATTAATATTAAACTTTTATTAGGGGTTGAAATTAATTAAAGAAATTTTTCTAGGAATTTTTTTTCATACCTCTAGAAGTGCTTCCATTATAAAGGAGATTTGTGGAATTAAGAAAACTCAAGGTGAAACATTGAATGAGTACTAAGAATTATTCAAAATACTCTATTTTAGTTTCCCTACCCTAAAATTATTGACCAAATTTTGATTTGTTATTTTTATGAGGGATTGTGTCTCACTGATAGAAGCTTGACTGATGCTACAAAAGGAGGGGCTTTATTTGAAAAAAAACTAGTTATATATAGGACATTAATTGAAAGCATGGCCCAAAATTCTCAATAATTTGGGAAAAGAGGAATTAATTATATGAAATATACCCAATACTACCCCACTTTTAGTCATAAAAACAACATGATTGTGAGTCATATTTTCAATCTTACCACCATACTTGGGTCAATGATGTTTTCTAATAACCCACCAACAACACCCAAACCTGAAAAAAATTTCAAATGAAAGTCCATTGTGGAATTTGTTCTTATAATGAACATTTTAGTGACCAAATCCCACAAATGAATGATCCTTATGAGAACTATAATGATGTTTTTCTAGAAACCCCTTTCAATCAATCCAACAAATTCCATTTCAAAACAACCAAAATTTCAATCAGGTCGGGAACAACCACTCTAATTAAATATTTCACCATCCCGAAAAACCTAGAAGATTCTTATAAGGAAAATCCTATAGTTCTCAACCATGATATTCCAATGATATAGCCAATTCTAATTTTGGAATAAACATCTAGTCTTCTCATCCCACTCAAAAGTCATTGTGTGTCCTTGAAGAAGTAATTAGGAAACATTAAGAGGTAATGAGGAAACAATAGGAAGTAATGAGATAAATACAAGAATCCTAAGAACAATAGTAGAACATGATGGAAACTTTGATGAATCAAATGGGTCAACTTACCTTTAATCTTAATTGCATGAATATTTAAATGAGATGAGGTTTAGCCTTATAGACTTAAGTGAATATGAGAGATAGATGGGGAAAATGTGAGTTCAGTTGAACTTAAGAGTAGCATAAGATTGTATAATCCTCAAAATGAGAAACTCAAGCCTTTTATTGAAACAATTAATGAGTTTCCCATAATGATGGAAAATCTAAAAATTCTGAATTTTATTTGAATGTAAAATCGAAGTCAAGTGAAGAAATATTGTTTAAAATAACAAATAAGGATTGGAAGAGGATGTCTGGTGATTTTGTTTCCCAAATAAATGCTCAGAATATCCTAGAAACATCAAAAACACCACTGCCTAATCCTAGGAGTGAACCACAGATGAAGTTAGGTGCTGAAAAATAGTTGGATTAGCAGGTTTTAGAAAATCTTAAGAATTTTCAAGTCAATATACCTTTTCTTGATTATATAAAACAAATTAAAAGTTATAATAAGTTACTAAAAGAGATTTTTATCCATAATAGGAAATGTAAAGGATGTGAAAAAGTAAATTTAGTGAGGAATGTTTTATCTATGATTCAGAATTCTTTTCCTTTCACATGTAAAGACCAATGAGCCTTTAACATTCCATAAACCATTGGAAAATGTAAATTAATGGATTTCATGTTTGATTTAGGAGATTCCATAAATGTTATTCCGCATTTTTATTACTCATCTCTTTAGGTTGGTGAACTAAAACCCTCTGTAATTATCATCCAACTTTCCAAATGAATAAATCCAAGATTGCTGGAGTTATAGAGGATGTTCTCAATCAGGTGAGATACAAGATTTTTCAAGTGGATTTCTTTGTCCTGGATATAGAGGATGATTGGTTTAGTACCCATGAACAACTCATTATAGGGATAACATTCGTGAAAAAAATAAAATAAATCATCAATTTTCACAAAGAAACACTCTACTTGGAGTTTAGAGAATATTTTGTTCATTTAAATGTTTTTCATTCCATAAAACACCAAGTTTAAGATCATTCACCCCCAGGTAAACATGATTGTTTGGTTTTCCACTAATATGTTCCCAGATTTTTCCTGTGATGAAAAACCATATGCTGATTAAAAATATGGAAATTTCTCTCTGAAATCTGATCAATAAGATGATGAAAAGTATGTTTGTGATGAGTCTTGGGATGTTGAGACTATTGATATTAGTATTGATGAAGGAGAGTTTTTGAAAACACTTGAACCTTATAGTGGTCTCCCTCGATAAGTTTCCAATTTTACATATGAAAAAAATCATGAGAACATTGAAAGTGATCAACATAATGAATTAATAGTAAAATTTGTAACTTCATTAAACAATCACACCATTGAGCAATTTCCTTTGATCATTGAGAATAACCCACTAGAGTTAGAGTTTAAAGAACATCATAAGAACCTAAAATATGATTTCTTAGGTGAGAATGAATAATTAACTATCGTCATTTTAAAATATCTATCCAGGCACAAGGAGAACCGAATGTTAGGAGTCCTCAAAACCCACAATAAAAATAAGATGGAAACTACCTAATTTAACTGGAATTCGTCCCTCAGTTTGTATGAAAATAATTTTGTTGGATTAAAATGAGAAAACAGTGAGATAGTTTCAAAGGAGATTGAAACCATCCCTTTTATAGGTTTTCAATAAAGAAGTCACCACCATTTTGGATTATGAAATAATTTTTCCCATCTCTGATAGTCAATGGGTGAGTACTATATATGTTTTTCCAAAAAATCATGGCTTTAAAATCTCTAGGAATTAATTTAATGAGATTTTCACTATTAGGATTCCAAATAAATGGAGAATGTGAATTGATTATAGGAAGCAAAATTTTGTTATAAGAAAAGACCACTTACCATTACTATTCCTTGATCAAGTCTGGGAAATACTAACTTGGAAAACCCACTATTATTTCCTTGATGGATTCTCTGGTTATTTACAAATTCACATTAGACCTGAGGATCAAGATAAAAGAAATTTCATGTTCCCCTTTATAAAATATTATTATTGGGGGATTCCCTTCAGTTTTTTTAATTATCCTATAAATTTTCAATGGTGTATGATGATTATTTTATCTTAATTTCCTTAAAAATTTATGGAATTTTTTATGGATGAATTCACTGTTTATGTCTCATCTTTTGAAAGTTGTTTGAAATTTTTGGATGCTGTTATTGAAACATGAATTGATAAGAATATTTTTCTAAATTATGATAAATTACATTTCATGGTTGATAATGGGATTGTTCTTGGTCATGTTGAGGTCATTGCTTCATCACTATACACAAAAATATTGATAGATGTTACATCCTTCCTTAGTTATGATGGTTTTTATAGGAGATTCATAAAGGATTTTTGGGAGGTTGCACTTAAATTGCCAAGATTTCTCAAAAAAGACACCCCATTTGTCTTTTATGAAAATTGTAAAGAAAAATTTTGGGAGTTAAAACAAAAACTGACAACCCTTCCCATTATTCAAACTTCCAAACGAGACTTCCCCATTTAAATCATGATGGATCCATCTGGATTTTCTATTAGGGTGGTGTTGATTAAAATGTTGTAAAAGAAATATCACGTTATTTCCTATTACTCTAGAAAATTATATTAGGATCAATCAAACTACACAAAAACTGAGAAGGAAAAGTTGGCTACTGTCTTTGATTTTGAAAAATTTAGAAGTTATCCATTTTGATCCAAGGTGATTGTTTTCACAGATCATTCTACAATCCTATTTTTGATGAAGAAACATGATGTAAAACCATGAAATTTTAGATGGATCTTGCTATTAGAGGATATTGATGTTGAAATAAAGGATAATATAGGAATTGGTAACCTTTTTTCTGATCATTTGAGTAGGATACCATCTGTTTTGAATAGAAAACAATATATCTATCTATAAATTAAAGAAACATTTACAGATGAGGAGTTGGATGATTTTTGGAGTGAAATACCATGTTTTTATAATCTTTTAAATTATTTAGCTTCTGAAAAACTTCCCACTTTTTTTCCAAAAAAAATTGATAGAATCATGAGTGATTTAAATACTTACATTTGGTATGATCCTTACATGTGGCGTGTTAGTATTGATCAAATGATTAGGAGATGCATTCCAAATTATTTATTTCAATATGTCCAATATTATTGTCACACATTGAGCTATAGAGAGAAATTTTGGCCACAAGGAACTATATGAAAGGTTATTGATTCTGGTTTGTGTGGTCCCACTTTTTTACGATATTATTTTGAATTTTATAGTACTTGTAAAAATTTTCAATTAGAAGGAGAAATTATAAAAAGGAATGAGAATCCCCAACAAAATCTTTTGTTTTGTGTTGCCTTTGATTCATGAGGTATGGATTTCATGGGGGTTTTTCCCAATTATTTTGGATATCATTACATATTTATTTCTATTGATTATATCTCCATGTGGGTAGAGGATATTACCATGAGAGTAGATGATGCAAAAAATGTGTCTATGTTTTTGAAAGGAATTTTATTTTCATGGTTATGATTTAATTTTTTTAAATTATGGATCAAGGTACCCATTTTTCTAATAGGATATTACAATATAGTTTGAAGAAATATGGAGTTAATCACATGGTCTGTACACCCTTTCGTCCCCAAACAAATGGAATGGGTGAGTTGTCCAACAAATAAATCAAACAAATTTTGGAAAATACTATGCACCCAAATAGAAAGGATTGGAGTTGAAGAATTGATAATGCACTATAGGCCTATAGAACATTATTCAAAACCCCAATTGACATGTCACCATTTATATTAGTTTATAGAAAGGATTTTCACTTTCCAGTTGACTTAGAGCACACATCTTTTTGTGATGTTAAAACACGTTACATGAATCTATTTCCTACTGGAAAAGAAAGAAAACTTTATTTTTAGGAGTTGGAGGATATGAAAAATAAAGTATATTAAATTTATAGGTTGTGAATGGAAAGAAAAAAAGTATTTAATGATGGTATGGTTCTCAACAAAAACATGAAGGATACACTATTTTGATATTTTCTTTCTGATTGAAATTGTTCCTTGGTAAATTTCTTTCAAAATGGTGTGACCCTTTCATTTTTTCTCACGTATTTCCTTTTGGTAAAATATAGTTAAAATAACCTGATAAATGGAAACCATTCATAGTGAATGGATATAAGTTTAAGCTATTAAGAGAGAGTGTTCAAGATCCTCCAGGGGAGGAGATCAATCTTCACGAATCTGAATATAATTGATGCCACGTTTTTTCTCTCCCTCTCACTTATTTTTTATTATTCCTTTAATTTAATGATTTTAATTATCACATAAATTTGTTATGGAATGAGTAAATTACATAGAATAATTGTGGGGGATGTATATGTTGGGTATATTAGTATTTTTTCTTTCCTTTTATTTTTTTTGTTTTTAAAATTTTCTCCAAATTTTTTGGTGTGTTTATTTTATTATTTTTCAAATTATGTGAATTTTATTTTCAATATTTTTGTGTTTCATTTCAAATTTTGTTAGAAAAAATTATGAGAGTAAATGATTATCTTTTTCACATTTGAAACTCATGCCAAGGATTGAACCAACTTATCCATTAAAGGTGAACACAAATTAATGCGAAAAATTACATTGTTTTATGACCAACAATTTGGAAATTTATTAAAAAGAACTATGATTTTTTGAATCTCATGACACATATAACTGTATTTATCATTGAAAACCCCATTAATGTGGTGCTTATGAACCCTTTTTGACATATTCTTCACATTAATTTTACTTATTGAGTGAACTAATCCATTTTTGTTTGAGCTAGAACATGATTTAAATTTATCAAAACTTAAGGGTTGAGGTGCTTGGGATTGAAATGATTTAGAAACTTATTTGGATTTTGAATCCCTATTTTCATGGGAATACTTTTCATTTTGGAATTCCCTGAACATTTGATCTTTCTTGATCCCTTAGTATCCATGTACATTATGTTTCTTCAGCCACAATACACGCCAATTTTCCCTTTCCAACCTACAATAGAAGTGAAAATTCATGATCTAGATGAACTTGAGTGTGGGGGGAAGATGACTTGTGCTGTTATAACTCATTATATGTTTTATTGGGTGGATATTAAAACTTTTAAGATATGTTTTTATTTCTGTAAAGTATTTTTCTAAGAGATGTTCCCATCTAGATCTCTCAAATTAAATGGATTTGTGTTTATATAGAGCTATAAATGGAAGAAAGTTGTTCCATATCTAGAAATTTCAAAAAAAAAGAGAAGAAAAATATATATTTTTTATATTTAAATATTGATGGAATGGAATGGAAAAGATATTTTTAGGGATTATTAGGGCTGCTTTTATTTGGATGAGAGTTAGGAGGAGACCATACTTGAGTGAAAATTATAATCATGCATTTTTTATTCAAAAAGAGCCATACCCACCTTATTCGACCTCAATTTTGTTTTTCACATTTGAAACCAACCAACCATAAGAAAAAGAACAGCCTTGAAATTTCCTCATAATAATAACATGTTATTGGCTCACATTGGGTGGATAAGTAGAAAATTCTCAAGCCTATGGTGATTATTGTATGATTTTGGAGGAGAAAATCATTATTGAAAATACATATTTGTCTGCTGAGAGAAAATTAATATGAGGTAAGTGTGTTGCATGAAAGGGAGGATAAAATAACTATAAATGGATTAAATATGATGAATTTATAACTTCAAATAATGTTTTGACGAGGCATGAAATCTTTTGATTCTTAGTGATACATTGGTGACTTTAATTTGTATGTGTCTTGAAATTACCTTGATTGTATTTTGATTCTCACTTGTCCAGGAGTCCAAGTGCCAAGTGTGGGGTAATTGATAGAGAAAATATTTAAACTATTTTTAATGTCTAATTAAAATATTTAAACCCGAACAGTTTAACATTTTGATCTGAATTTCATTGTTTTTGGATTTTTGGGATGTTTTGAGCTTAAAATTGAAAATTACACAATTTTGAAATTTTATGTTTTTAAATCACTTCTATAATTTGGGCATATCATTTTTATGTTGATAAAAATTGATTGATTATTTTCTTAAGATTACACCATTCATGTAATAAATATTTTTCAACAACACAAATTCATGGTTTGAACATTTGGAGGCTCAAATAAATTAGGATTTGTGAAAAGGTTTTATGGCCATCATAATGAACCCCACCTAAATGAATGAGGTATAACTCGATTTAAAGGAGTCCAAATATGATGATTAAAAATTAATATGAAAGAGGACCCAATTTATTGTATTCATGATTATGTTAAATATAAAAGTTTCCCATTAAGGTAGTCCATAGTTGAGTTAAAGATAAGGATGATGAAGGGTCTCCTCGAGTAGAAAAAGTTATCTCACATAATTAAATCATATCCTTTTCACCATGTGTCCTACAAATCTATAATTTTTAGGTTGAAATAAGATTTAATTTAGAACAAATATTTAGATGAATAGAGATGTATATGTATCTAAGAGATGGAATAAAATAGAGCAATCTTAGCAGACATGGATTACAGACTGTATATTTTCTGGTCTCACTTCTCTTTAATATTTCCATTTCTTTATCATTGCAAGTAAAATTGGATTGAGAGAGAAAAGGTGATGTTGAGATAGAGATCATGATGAATATTATGTTCATTCTTGCTATAATAGAGATGTTTCAGTTTGCTCAAGTGATGTGAGGCTAGGAACTTAGTGGTTGTAGACGACGATAACCAATATATGCTCTCTTCCAAGTTTTGATCTTCATGTGTAATCTCTATTGAATATATCTTGAACATATATTTCTTGAATGAAATATATATTTTTTTCTTTCTTGAATATATTTCAATCTTATTTTTTGGATGGTTTCCCAATATATTATGTAAAATAGTTTATTTCAGTATTTTAATTTTATCGGTGAGGTCTTGTCGTTGAGCATAGTGATTTCAATTGGGTTCAATTTATTATAGTACTTAAGTTAATTGAATCACTTATATAGGATGGGAAAAATAAAATTGAGGTATTTATATGATATAATTGAGAGATAAGGTGTTTATCCAAATGTATTTGGGTAGGAATTGAGATGTTCAATTAGAAAATCATTTTAAAAAAGGAAGAGGGGAGTTCCTGAGAGGTTAAAGCTTGTCTGAAACCACTATTTTGATTCTGATTTCAAACCCATTTTATTTTATGAAAATTTTCTGTCTTGTTCTTTAATTTTCTTGAAATGCAGTTTGAATTTTTATTCTATTTTATAATTTATAATCAAATCCAGATATTTTTTTATTGCAAAAACATGAAAAACAAAATTGATAGTTTTTCAACTTAAATTGTAACCTCCCCTAGAGACAATCCATGGACTACTATATTGAATTTCTCTATCAATGAATATTCTTTTTTTTTTATTATTTTAGATATTGTTTTTGAGGTGATAAGGGTGGTACTCCATTATATTTTTAATTTTTTTGAGTAGTTTGAGATATTGATAACATAGTATAAATATAAGTGAATAAATATATAGATTAATGTGAAGGGGTTTTCCACCAATAAATAATTATTTTTGATGCCCTAAAATTCATTCATTAGTGGAAGATATTTTTTTATCATGTATGACGTTCATCAACTATAGTGTTGTGGCTGGGGTTTCGTGAGTTTCTCTCTCTCTAATGACTAGCATAAGTGGGTTATTTTCTTCATTCTAAAAATGTAATGAAGTTTGATTTAATTAGTGGAGTTTTTTATGTAATAGTTTTTATTTGGGTTTTTTTCATTAAAAATTTATATTACTATACATCATATTCCATATTTAATGAATGACCACTATATGTTTATAGGTGGTTTAATTTTTAATGCATTAACTAGTTATCTATCATTTTCTTGACCATATGGGAGTTTAAGTGTTATATCTAAACATTATTTTTGATAACATGGTCATTTATTAAACCAATGTAATTAATTATAAGAAAATGGTATTTTATTGATTTTATGGTGGATTCTTAACCATGGATTCACATAGATATGATTTCATTAAAAACATTTATATTATATTATTTTTACTTCACCAATTCACAATCATTGATTTTATAGACTCCATACACATGAATCAATCATAGTTTTTTTATTTTTCTTATATTGGATAGTTTTAATTTCTATCTTATCTATTTATATTTATTTCCTATGATGGTTTCACCATAGACTTAACTTATAATACATACTTTTAGTTTTTTAAGGATCAATTATTTTATAATTTGTAAACATGATTAATCATTAATATTTAGGACACCTCATGGACTACAAATTTTTTTGTATCCATATTTTCAGGATTCTAATTTTGGAAACATATATTAATTAGAAATTTTATATTACTTTATTTTACTTTTTATTTTGATTTTTTTATTTTGTGTGGTTTATTCTATAATTTTTAGGTCAAATCATGATGATGCTAGAGTATTTAACTTGGGTAAAAGGAACATATCTCTTATATTTTGATATATTATTAGAAAATAATTTTATGTAAAACTAAAAGAAAAATAAAATGGTTAGATTAGATTGAGAATTAAATATAGATCAATTTGTGATGCTTGTATAACTAATGTAAATGGAATCTAATACAGCATAACCTACCGTAAAGAATAGGGGTGCAACCAAGCATCATAGTGTATCTCGTTACTTTGAAAAACATTGAAATAAAGTTGTAAATCATCTAAATGATCACAAATTAACTTGAATTCATTAATCTAACACACGAAGATATAAATTCATATCTAGAAAATTTCCTCAAACTATATGATAATTTTCCATTTTATTAATGTTTCTATTGATGCTCTAAGGATTAAATTATTAATGTTTTCAATAGTTTATATAGAAATAAAAATATCAAATTATTAGCTCCTAATTCCATTAAAATATGTGATGAGATGGAAAAATTCTTCTTAAAAAAATTATGCCCCATAATAAAAAACAATGGATATTTGATTAAACATTCTAATTTTTAATCAAAATTAATTTGAATCACTTTATCCTGGTTGTGAAATATTTCAAGAGTTGTTAAGAGTGTGTCCCAATAATGTTCAAGAAACATGGTTAATTAGGAAAAATATATATTTAATTTTATTAAGGAGATTGGTAAACCATATACACTATTACAAGATGATCATTAATGAATAATATTCCCTATGAGATTTTGGACAAGTTCGATTACATATCTAGAAAAACAATTCAATGTATAGTTGAGAAAAATAGAAAAATATAAGGAACTCATATAGTGAACACTAGTGTAGGATGTTCTGATATCTCAACTATCATTTCAACGTCTATGTTGATCAAGAGAAAAAATAATATACACTCTAAAGATGATAATTATGACAAATTTAACTAAACAAATTATTTTCAAAGGACAAGGGAATAAGGAAATCAAGGATTTCAAAAAATAGGGAAAATGTTTCAATAGTAATAGTAAGGATTGTCACTACAAAGTTAAATTAATTTGTTGGAGGAGACTATATCTAAATTCAAGACAAACACCCAGACTATGATCAATGGGTTGAAAGTTGATTACAGAAATTAAAAGGACTCCTTGAGAAATCCTGATTACTAAGATAAAAAAATTGTAAAGAAACTCACGAAGAGGCTAGGATGAGTCTTTTCAGGTCACATAGAGTTTTAACCCTCTTATAAATTTAAGGATATCACTATGAGGAGTGTCTAAATTATAAATAATGTTATGAAAAAAGAGAATATAAAAGGATAAAGAAGATTAGAAAAAGAGAAGTTATGATGAAATGAATATAGGGAAGGAAATTAATCTACGAAATAATTTAGAGAGGAAGTCCCACCACATTAAAATCAAAGATAATAATAATTGGATTATATGAAGAAAGGGGAAAACATTTTTAAAAGGGGTATGTTTTAGATATTGTTGAGAAATGTATTAATGTTCAATTTGAAGAAACATTGGTGAATATTTACACATATGTAATTTACATGAAGGAGTTGGTTTCAAATAAGATGAAACATGAGAATATGATCACAATATCACTCACATGATAATGCTCAGTTGTGGTGTAAACGATTCTACTAAATATGCAATAATATCCAGGTAGATTTTTAATTCATATTAATAAAGGATCTTATGAATTTTGAAAATAGTTGTGTGATCATTGTGGGAGTGAAAATATAATTTCAAAATCTATATTAAATAAATTTATTATAGATGATATGAATCATAGTTTTTATTCAATTAGAGGATAAAATAGTGAGATATCCATGTTGGTTGGTTGAATATATTTTAGTTAAGGTGAATAAATTATATATTTAGTCCACTTTCTTATAATTGATTTTGATGTAGAGAAAAATACATTATTCTTGTAAGCACATTCTTACCAATGAAAATGGGCCTAATTAATGTTCAATTTTAGGAAATATATTTTCATTTTTTTGGTGAGTAAGTTAATTTTAATAATTATTGATCTTTGAAAAACATTGAGGTAAAATAGGAGAATTTGAGTGAGGTGATGCTTATTGAGAATGCTTCTACCATTGATAGGAGAAAATAAAGAATTGATGTTAGTAAGAAATAAAAAGAATAAATGTATTAACCTAAGTTAAAAAAAGTGTGTCATGAAAGCATTATGTATTTAGAAAAAACAATGAACAAAATGAGTTCAAATAAAGAAAGCAGGTTTGGATAGTCCATCTATAAAAATTTATTTGTTTCAGATTAACAAAAATTTAGTGGATTTGTTTTATGGAAGTGGATAAAGTTATAACACAATAAATACTTAATTAGGGTTTATAGAAAGTAAGAATACCCATATATATAGAGGCATCTCAACTAAGACCATTCTTTGATCTAGATTTGGAACCTTATTTATAATATTACATTACTTAACTCAGAGAGGTAATGTCTAGATAAAATAAATCAAAAGAAATAACTTTTAGGAGGATACCCATATTTTTATTCATTTTTTATGAATTTATTATTTTGGAATTGGTGTTAAATATAGTTTTTTAGGAATTTATTTTTTTCGATTTGACATAGGAAGTAATAATTCAATCACACTATATTTTTTTAATTTATTGGAATGGAACTTGTATGTTCATTGGTTGATTTTATTTGTTATGTCCACAATGATTGGGGAGGAAGGAAACATAATATAAAAGATAATAAATATAGAAATTAATGGAAGATATACAATGGATAAGGAAGTATTGTTTAAAATTATTTATCTTTCTACATTCCAAGTAAATTTTTTAAGTTAGGAAAATTCAATACCACACTTATATTTCTTAAAATATTTTTTATCGCTGATGAAAAGAGTTTATTAGTAATTCCATCATACCATATTTTATATATTATTTTTAATGGTAATGAATGATTAATATGGGGGTAGATGAGTAAGGATAAGCATGGGGATATTGATTTTATGAATCATGATATGAGAAGATTGGTTTATTTATGTATATAACATTTATGTTAACAATTTTATGCATTGATATACAAAATTTAATGTTTATTAACTTTATATTATTATTCATTCCACAATTTTCTATCTAATATTTGGTTTCCCATTATCCATAGGGTTATAAATAATTTTTTCATATTCTTTATAATAACATATTTCTTATGAGATACATGGGGAATGTGGACAATTATAACTTTCATTAAAATCCTATCAATGTTATGGAAGAAAAAAATTTCATTAAGATTATTGCAACATTTTTTATTTGAACCCTTAATACATATGAGACCCGCATTTAGACATGATATATATTATAATCCTATAGATCCATGAATAAATTTTATATGAAGGTAAATTGAAATCCTATGTATCTATACCAGCATAGTCGTGGAATATTTTACGTGAATTAAAATGAAATGAGTGTGGGGGATATTTTATATCCTGATCTTAAAGTGGATGATATGAATTTTAAAAGTGAAATACGTGATGAGTTTTTATTTGTTATAGGGAAAGGGTTCATAAATTTCATTTCACTATACTTTATTCTTTACAATCTATAAAAGGAAAAAATATCACAAAATAATAATGAATAAATTAGTATTATTAATGTAAATAAGGTGAATATTTCATTACTTTAACTATTATGGTTTTTGTTCCTTGGGATGAAGATTAGGAGTTTTTAGGTGTTATCAATTCAGAATCCATATTTTATATAAATTCAATTTTATTAATCTTAATAATTTATATCATGCATTATATTTTTGATTTTGAACACTTTTTTTGAGTCTAATGATTTTTTCAAATTAATTACCAAACAATAATTTTCTAATAGTAATTTGAAACTTTATTTAGAAACCTCATAATTTTTATTTTTAATATAAAGTGTGGATATTTATATCATTTGTAAATCTATGGGTTTGACACATATACTCAATCATAACTCTAGTCAAATGCTACTTGAATGACTAGGGAAATATTTTTCTACTAAGGTATATCACAAGTGGGGATGGATCTTAATACTTGGTTGAAATATTTTAATATAAGTTAAGTAATTTTTTAGTCATTCCATAAGAAAAGTAAAATTTATCAGTTGGTTAGTTTTACAAAAAAAGTGAGGAGTTGGAATGATATTTCTTATCTGCTGCTTGAAATATTATACCTTATTTATAATTATTTAATTTTGTTATCATGATGTTTAACATTGGTGGTATGGGTTTCCTTTGTGAATATATAATTATTTCATATATGAGGGAAAGAAAGAGTTTATGTCTGGGGAACTTGATAGTCTAATTTCATGCACATTTTTTATTATTAATTTTATTAATTAATTAATTATTATTTTTGAATTTTTTTATTCTTGATGCTAAATGGAATTTAATTATTATATTTTAATTTTATATAATTTTTTTAAAAAATTACAAAGGAAATAGAAAATTAATCCTACATTTGTATAATTAAATCACAGAAAGTGATGGCTAACAAAAGATAAAAGTGAAGCATGGAGGTAAAGATACTTCACATGAGATAAAATTTAGGTTTTAATAGCCCATTATATATATACTCAATATATTACATATTCACATAAGATTAATCACATGTGTGAACCCAAGATGGATATTATAGTGTCAGATCAACTCAGTGCTACATAAGAGATTCATAATCATATTATATTAAGCTTGAGTGATTGAATTAATAAATTAGATTAAAAGGATAGTGTGTAATATTAAATTAGTCCCATTTAATATTTACATTGAAGTTCCTAAATATTCATGACATTATATTTATCCCATGATGTACGAATATGATGTCACTATGGATGATTATGAAAATTAATATAATTACATCGTGAGATAGTTATAGGGATTAAAAACCATGAGAAAAATATCCTATTATGTATGTGAAATATTATACAATGGAGTATACGTGGCATGGTAGTTAAAAAATTGTAAAATATGTAGAAATAATTACACTATGAGAGGGGTTGTTACACCATGGAATGTTAGTCATGTTTTGGGTTTATATGTTAAAGAGAATAGTGATTGTGATGAAGATTGTGTGTTGTGTGGTGTATTTGGATATTTCATGATCATAATAAAATTATAAAAGAAAAATATTAAATATATATAGTTTCACCTTGATTTATATATCTAGAACAAGGATATGATATAATAGGTATCTGATTAATATATAATATTAGAGATATGTTTTGAGAATATAATTATAATATCTATTTGATTTTTAAGGATATTTTAGATTATTTTTGGATAAATATAATAGAGGATTGATATATGTGAGTATAAATGGAGATTTATGTGTTGGGGTTTTCTGTCAATAAATAATTATTTTAGTGCCCTTTAATTCATTCATCGATGGATGATCCTAGTTTTATATTATCATGATTTGATCATTTAGAGCATTGAAGCCAGGATTTTCTTAGTTTTTGTCTTCTCTCATGACTCTCATGAGGGGGTAATTTTATTTCTTCTAATATATGAAGCTAATCAAGACTATATTAGTGTAGTTTTCTTCTTCAATAAAATTCCATGTTTTTTTTTCATTAAAAATTTCTATTCTTTTATATATTATCTTATATTTCATGCATGACCATTATATGTTGAAGGGTGGTATGATTTTAATGTATTAACTATTTATTATATTACTTTTAGAAAATATTTTAGGTTATGTGCTATGTTTAAATATTTTTTTGATCATATGGTTCTTAATTGAACTTAAGTAATTGACCATATGAAAATCAGATATTATTGATTAGAGAGTTGATGCCTCACAATGTATTTAATTAGATCTTAATCTAAAAAAATTATCTATTTGTTTACTTTCACTTAAATAATTCATGATCCTATATTTTCTATGTTTTTTACATCTACATTAATCAAACATTCATCAAATGTTTTATTTCTTCCAATTATTATAAATTTTCACATTAGTGTTTCTATAAATTGTATCTATGGGTTCAACCATGTATGTACCATATACTACAACTTTGTAGTTAAGTATTTAAGAAAGAGTATTTTTAAATTTATAAACTTGATTCATAGTGAGAGTTAGCATCACTTTAAAGGAGGTCATCAACCTAGGATGATCATGTGATAATCATTTTATACTCCTAGAATATGAATTCATATAGCATCGATGAATGATATATGTGGTAAGACTCTTTTCACATATCATACCCCATTATCATGAGATATAATTGTGAATATTTATTCTATTATTTCCATATTTCCTTATGATATCATTAATATGAATCCATAATGTTTTTTATGAAAATTACCCTTGTTAGATTCAAACAATTAGTGATTATCTTCACCTATCAGATATCATGTTGTTAAAAATTTATATCAAATAACCTATCCTCTCTAATGGTTGGATCAAGTTAAAGACACAATCCTCTATGATGGTGGATTTAATCCTTGGTTTATTAGACTATAGTAACCACAGAGAGGTGATAATTATAGGTATAAATCACAATAATAAAAATTTTGTGATGTGTTGGGTAGCACTACACTGTGTTGAGGTATTCCATACCACAACATAGGGTCTCATGAATTTTAACACTAGACATTATAGTATTATTACACCATAAACCATTATTTTTCACCTTAACCACCCCTTTTTAGTGGTATGTAATATAACATGTTGTGTAATATGAAGGTTTTAGGTTTTATCTTACATAGATGTTTCATGTTCTGAAGAAACCGACATAAGGGGTACTAGAGTGTGGAAATTCTAGCCATGATGTGAAGGTGATGAATGTGGCCTGAATGCATGGATTATGACATAGATAAGACAACAAAACACATCAATTGTGGTCTGGAGAGTTTTATTATAGTGTGAAACATGGGGTTATGGCATTTTATTGTGGTAGTAAAAATCATAGAATGTTTATGTTTATTCGTAAAGAGAAATAACCCCGCATACACCCTTCAAGGGATTTTAAGTATTTTTTCATCTATGTGTCATATTAGGTAAATTAAATAGCATGTAGTTTTTTTATTACATGAAAATAATGATTATATTACCCTTTAGACCACTCATGGTTGTTTATTCCATGTTTTGGGTAGGATTATGATTTCGATATATAGAGTGAATGATCGGGTTTGGTAATGAAGATAGAAGCATTCCCTAGGGTTAAATACTACCTTGGTTTCATTTTTATTAAAGGTAATGGGTCACATTTAGGTTTTTAGAGTTTATTACTACCCCATCCATGGGATATGAGTCGTTTATAGTTTAGGAACTGTGTATTTCCCCCTTACACTTGAAAAGTCAGGGTTCCTCCATAGTGTCAATAGAAATTGGTAATCCCTAAATAAATTTACCATGATTAATTAGGGTAAAAGACATTTAAATATAGGTTTAGATACTCCCTTATTCAATGACCTTATTCTATGAGGAGTGGCTCTTCCATCACATGTTATGTACTCCCCCAACTGATACATAACATTGAAAGGTGTGAGTTCACTACTAAAATTAGTGATACTCCATTTCTATTTTAGCACGGTAGATTGTGTTATGGTTTATTCTCATATATAATCTTTTTATTAGTAAGGATTTTGATGTGTAAGATATAAATTACTAGTTTCTCTAACATAAAAAATTACCTAGGTGTTGTGTATTCATGTTTCTCTTCCCTGAGTTGGTTACCATTTACCTTTATTATTTTGATATAAATATGGAATTTATTTATTAAAATGTGGTTCTCAGGTTTTCCCAATGTGTATGAATATACTCAACCCAAAATGGGTGTTTGTACCACACATTTCATGTCTTATTAAGATGAAAGATAACTTAATGTTGACCTTTGTGTATATAGTGTTGGTGGATACTGTGCTTAGTGGTATAAGGAAATGGTAGCCAAAGAGGTAAATGTCTAGTGATTCTTTGTTATAGATATTCCATCACCTTAATTACTTATGGTTAGATTTATCTTGTAAGAGATTTTTTTCCTTGTATCTTGTCCCATAATTTATGGGATTTGAACCTACTACTCCTTTATGGATAATAACATAAGTCACATGAATTCATACATATTCCAATTGGTTATTTTTCTAGTTTTTAATTATTGGTATCTTGGATGGATATTAGTGGTAATGGATAGGTAATTTAGGATAATTAATATCATATTATGAGATATTCATAATCGATGCTGGTCACCAACCCATCACTAATTTTGGGGGGACTATGGTTGAACACATGGATTAATCCTAGTCTAGGAAGGGCCCTAGTGGATTGAGTCATGTTAAAATAGTATCATAGAAGGTATCTCTTTAGGATTTATTTTGGAGTTAGGTCTCTATGACGATAGTTTAGGAACCTAAGGAAACAATGATAAGGGTATTTGAGTTTGAATTTCATCCCAATTAACTTAATATTGGTTCAAATATTAAGGTGTAAATTTTCTAGTATTCTGATAAATTTCTTTTGAATTTGGATCTCTAAGGAATTACTTAGAGGGAAAAAGTAAATTGGAACATGAATCATATAAAAAAGAATTATTTATTTTTTTGAACTTATTTAATTTGATTTATAGGTATTATATAATTATTGTGGTTCATATTAATATAATTTAGGAAGCCTCTTCAAAAACAATGAGGTAAGATTCTGATTTTGGTCCATGGAATGTCCGTTCTGATGATCGATCCTCCTATCAGTCACCAACTCAATGAAGGGACTTTTATCCTAGATCTGGACCATGGGAATCCCCACTAGGTGAGTGGTAATAAGTTCATAAACACATAATGTAGCGATCATACCCACCATTACTTTCCTAGGTGTACATACCTCATATGATTGGGTATAAAATTATTCTAGTAGAGATTGATGATGGAATGAATAGGATGAGTGTTCTTAATTAGTTTTAGTTATAGATATCATATATGTTTTAAGGTAATCAAAATCATAAGGTAGTAAATAATTAACTTATGGCAATAATTTAGGTGTTCCACCTAGTTTGGACACCCTATGATCAATTGGTAATAACAATATGAAAATTTCTCTATGGAATAAAATGTCAGCAGTGGACATTGGTCATCCAGAACCATGATGAGGTGACTCTCCCATGGAAAGAGTTTGAGAAACTCTTGTATGGTATTATTACTCATATAATTTGAGGTGTTTATTCATGAATTAATAGTCAGAGTGGTTGTAAAGTATCATGTGTGTTTTGAAGTATGTAATGATTTTCACTACCCTCATGAACAAATACATAGACATGATTCATGATGGGTTCCTTAAAGTGAAGAAGTTAAAGTTCAACCTTTTCAAATAGATATAATTCTTCATTATTACCATATGTATCCCCATCTATGTTTGGGTTTTAGAGATGTCATTGGTTATTGTGATATCCTTAAAATAGAAGTGGTAGGTAAATGAAGATATTTTTGGTTATCTAGAAATATATTCAGCAGAGGTAACATATTGACGATTGATATTAGGGTCACAACATTATATTCATACTCATGAACATTCATAAACCTAAGGATTAACGATGAATATGTTATATAGATCATCTAAATGACTATGAGATATTATTTCCTATGGCTATGAAGAAATATGTCACATGGGTCATGAATACCTAGACCAATATGTAATAGAGGATATACAAGCTATAGAAGGACCCCCTCGTTAGAGGCAGCGATGTGTGTCATTCCGAGAAATGATGGAATAAGGGGGTGAATTGAATATTTGAAACACTTTATAAATTAAAATTTAATTTCAGGAAATTAAAATAATAAATTCAATTAATTAAAATTGAATGTTTTGAAACATAAGAATGAGAATTAAGTAATAGTGATTAATTAAAAAATCGGGTGAAAGAATAAGATTTATAAGTGGAAGAAATAAATTCAAAAAGTTTTCATTGCTGAAATTAAATAAATATCATAGTATTATTTGAAAATGAAGTTCATAAATCACCCACAAAAGGTGAATACATTTCCAGCATAGGGCCTTTGGAATATTTTACTCCCTTGGGTTAAATGGTACCTAAGGAACCTATTTAAAAATTTCAATAACTTTCTTTAAATACCAAGAATGAAATTGAACCCCTTTCATTAAGTACCAAGAAAGAACCAACAATTTACATTAAGCACCCAGAATTAATCGCCCCTTTATTTTGCACTAAGAAAGAACCACCCCTTTCTTTGAGGAAAATAATGAACCAAAACCCATTATTTAAGGACTAAGAAAAAAGAATAAAAATAATAGGCTTGATTTTTCAATATTAATTTGAATTAGACACTCTAAACTCTTTTAAAATGATAAGAGAATAATTAAAAGTGATATAGGGAGTGAAAATTATATAGTAGAGATTCAATGAAACAATAAATTATAAGATAGATATAGAGATGAAAAAATGGTAGCATGATCTTGGAAAGACTGAACCATTTCCATCTTAGAAACAATGGGGTGAATTTGTATCCTATGGGGGATTTAATAACTTTCTAGAGGACTTAGGGGTTGATTGAATCAATTTTGAATCGTATTAAGGTAGGTGGTCCCCATTATAATGGCCGGTTTTCTATATAGTCCTGACACCACCAGGTATTTACTAGTACCTGTAGGCATGGCACTAAAAATTAACCTTTGTGATCCTCATATTCACACTAAATATTTTGGAAACTTCATGAAGATTTGGTTAAATTTGAAACACATAAATCCATGAATAATAATTTTTAGAAATAAAATTTGGACTTTGTGATAATTCAAAATCACCTAAGAGAGTGGGATGTATGATATTATCCCGTATTACAATTATCACAGAACCATATATAGTAAATTTTATTTTGATAGACATGTTGTATTTTGTATGAATATAATAAAACAAAATTTTAATATTTCTTAATGAAAATTTTCCCATAATTTTAAATAATTTAAGAAGAAATTTAGACATGGAATTCTAGAATTATTTCAAAAAGGATTTAATAAAAAAATAGATTTCCAAACTTCTCCGAAATTTTGATTATAAAAAATTCAAAATTAGAAAAAATCTAAATTCAAGTATAACTAAATTTTAAAAATAATAATAATTTAAAGATAATTGAAATAATTCATAATGTCATTCAAGTTTATATACTTTTCCCCTATTAAAATTAATATTTCTTTAAATATGAAAACTACACCCCCCTTATATGATATAAAATCATAATTATTAAAATGATTAAAATCAACATGTTTTCTGAAAAATATTTATATTGAATAATCATACCTTATGCATTATAATATTCTTCTTCAGAATAAGTTTGAAAAGGGAATTAGAGATGTCATGCCATAGATTCATCACCCTCTCCCTCAATGGAATCATCATAAAATTCATAATAAATTGTTGGAGAGATAATTCATTTATGATAATATGATGTAAAAAATTATTTAGATTCCAAAGAAATAAATCCATGATTTTTAAACAAGTTTATTTTTAGAATATTATAAAAAATTTAAGGATTGGATCAAGAAAAAATTGAAAACCAAAAACTATGCACCCATTTTATTTCATAATAAAAGGGTTACACTTTTATTTAACTAATGTATATTTTAAAAGGTAAAAGGGGAAAAAAACATGTAAATAAAGATTCAAAAGAATAAAATAGAAAACAAAATATCCCTTAAGGGAGTGACATTAATCAATTAGTTAATTAAAGAGATTAATATGAAAGTGATAAGTGAATAAATGGTCTAATTATTGAAGGATAAATCAACGATTTCAATATTTAAGCTAGATCATGAAATTTCAATGTTTAAAAGAAATCCTTGATTAAAGGAACAAATTAATTAATGATGTAAATAAAAAGGATGAAAATAATATCAATATATTGAATATCTAAAATAAATCATATAATTAAATGAAGATCAAGGTTGAAAAATGAATCAAATTTCAACAATTCTCATTATTTAAAATATAAAAATAATAGAAAATCATCATGATTTACATATTAAAAATAAATAATATAATCATATGAAATATTTTTTAAACTCACCATCAATAAAATAAAATATTTTCCATTAAAGTGGTTTTATAAATAAAAAATATTGAGTGATATTTAAGACATTTCTATTTCAAAATGAGATACCAAAAATAAATTGAAAAAGAAACTCAAAAAATCAAAGAAGAGCTTATATTTAAAGATTTAAATAATAGATCCATGGTTTCAAGAAATTATGTTTTCCAAAAATCTAGAGGATTTGGTACCCAAAATTTGTGTCAACAAATTTTATATAATAAAGATATTGGTACCCATGTTTTCTTGGGATATGGATTTCTGAATGAAATGTGATATATTCTTGATAAAATATTTATTGAAAGGTGTATGGATTTCAGTCTTCTATATCATTTTTTTATTCAATAAAATTCATAAATTATAATCATTATCTTCTAGAAACAATAAAAAAATTTATATTGAGAGCACCCTTTTATAAAATTGGTATACTTTTTTGAGGTTTTATCATTATTTGAAAAACCAAACCCATAAGTACCTTTCCCATTCTGTTTGGAATGAGAAATAAAATTTAATTTTTACACACCTTGGGTGTAATATGCATGTAAATATTTTGATTTAATTAATTATAATTTCAAATTTAACAATTTCAGATTGCTCCAAATGAAAAAACGCTTTTAATTTAAATTAATTTAAATTAGTTTTCAAACATTCATTCTCTTTGAATAGTAAATAAAATATTCAATTTTTTTTTATAATTTTTTGAAATAAAATATATTTTTTTCATTTTTTTATTTTAATTTCTAATTCTACTTAAAAATATAATTCACCTCATTAAAAATTATATTATACTACTTTTTATACTCATTGACTTTTTAGGTGAGTTTAGAAAATGATTCTATTAATTTTTCTCTACCGTATTTTAGATCTTAATGTTAATATTGTTAGAGGAACATGAAAAATTTATAGAGGAATATGGGGGAGTATGATATTTAACCTTATCAAAGTTCATATGAAATTTGGGGGTTCCAACACTTGAGTCAAATGAGGGGGATGGAGATTCATCGCTTGTACTCTAAGTTGACCTTTTAGTGCCTTCTTACAATAATTTTTCTTATTTACCAAATTTTTCGATAAGGGGTACTCTACCTTAATGTGACCCTTCTACTTACAACCATAACACCTTACCTTAGAATCACATTTTGTATTTCCCTTTTTGTCATGGTTGTAATTTTTCTTCATAAAGTTTCTTAACTTTTTGGAAAAGTGATAGATTTATTTGTCACATCTGGAGGTGTAATCATTGTTCTCATTGAATGAAATATTTCTCTTTTTCTCTTTGAGATCTTATGAATCCTTCATGACTTTCCTTTTTTATTTTAATCTTATAGGTATAAGTGACCCTACGAGTTCTTCAATCATAATATTTATGATTCCATTTTCTTCTAGAATCTTCATGACTTTAGATGCCTATGAACTTGAAAAGATCCATAAGATCTTATTAATAAGGGTTTTGTGGAAAGAACTCACCAAGTTATTTTCCATGACTATATATATTAATAAATCTAGTAATTGTTTTAAGAATTGACTCATTGGAGTGCATGATAAATGTTTCAAAATTATGAAGTACATATGAATCCTAGTATTTTTTACATTATGGATACCTTCAAGGGTAACCTCTAATAATTTATGAATTTAATTAGAGGTTTTAACTAAATAAATTTGATTAAATTCATTATTTTAAAAGCCATAATGGATATATTTAATGGATTTTACATCAATCTAAAATTTCATGATGTCTTGAAGACTCTACTTTTCCTTCGATGCTTGGGTTGGGGAATATCTATACAACATTATTTCTCAAACTGGGTAAACTAAAATCCTATTAAATTTATACATATGAGTTATACAATAACCATAGTTCAAACCCTCAAAAAAATCTCTTCCATAGAATAGCCATCAAGAGAGTTGTGGTATTCAAGGTTTTAGACACCATTAAATTATCATTCCTTTAATGAGTTAAGGTTTTTGAAAAAAAAAGTTTAGACATGATACCAATTTTTGGTCTAGGTAAGGATATAAAGAGGGATGGAGTGAATTTCCTATTAACATCATTATATAAATTAAACACAATTTAATGAAATTTAAACTATAAAACCCATTAATTAAACTTTAAAGTTTTAAAGAATAGTAAAAATAGTTAATAGGAGGTGACTAATTTAAAGAGTATGTTCACAAATAATATTTATAAATGGAATAAATTATTTGAATAAGTTATTACTGTAGAAATTAAATAAATAACATTGGTGAATTTGATAACAATGTTAAGTGGTCACCAATGAAAGGTTCATACATCTCCTCCACCTTGACCATTAAAGGATTTTACTCCATTGGGTTCAATGTTACCCAAGAAACCCATTTAAAAATGGAAATACACTACTTTAAGGAAAAATTAAGAATCCAATCCCCTTACACTAAGGGCCAAGAAATAACCAAACCCTTGATTTAAGGACAAGAATAAATTACCCCTTACATTAAGGTCCAATAAACAACCACCCCTTTCTTTAAGGACCAAGAAAGAACCACCTATATCTTTAATGTCTAATTAAAGACCCATAACATTTATTTAAGGATCAAGCATGAATGAGAAAATAGAAGATACATTCTTTTTTGAAATCCCTTGGATGCACATACTTAATCATATTTTGTAATGATAAGAGAAGAATTAAAAGTGGAATATGGAGTACCAAT
Organism: Viscum album; assembly: GCA_963277665.1. NCBI lineage: Eukaryota > Viridiplantae > Streptophyta > Magnoliopsida > Santalales > Viscaceae > Viscum > Viscum album. The sequence goes on along the minus strand of OY728139.1, from coordinate 1,520,911,408 downwards.
TGTAGAGGATAGCTTGTATAAAACAATAATGAATAAAAAATTTCTAGAGATGAAACAATGGCAGCATAAACTTGTAAATAGTGATCCATATACTTACATGAAGCCATAGGGGTGTATTTATAGACTTAGAGGGATATAAGAAGATTCATGAGGCCTTGGGGCCGATTCTAGCTGTTGGGGTTGAAATAAGGAATTTGGGGCCCATTATAATGGATAATTGTTTTATAAAATCTTTACAATATTGAAGTTCTAGTGGTTTCCACTTTCCATTTGATGGTACCCCACCAGGTAATTGCTAGTACCCACAAGTGAGGGTCTCCAAAATGAGACTTCATGATCCTATTTATCTCTCTGAATTGTATAATACCTTCATAAAAATATTTCTAACATTTAAGCACTAAAATTGATAAATAAAAATATTTGGAAACAAAATTCAATGTTCATGATAATTAAAAATCACCTAAGAGTTTATAATGTACAAAAATGTGGTCATGGACCTCTCTATGATGGACAAGGTGGTCCTTAAGGAGGTAGCTATGGTAGAGGGGTAAATGATGCACCAGGAGGAGCATATGAAGGTGGACATAAAAATTATCCACTTCCATCACCATTACCCTATGTATCCCCCACCATTGTCCAAGATCTTGTAGATAATGGTTAGACCAAATGAAGGTGATGTATGGTTATGTTTAAGTAGTTAACACTATTATTTGAGGAAAATTCAATGTATAAGTTAAATAATAACCCATAATCATACATACGTGAATGATCTAATCCACTGTTTTCATGTCCCTAGTTCCATATTTCGAGATCTAGATATACCCTTTATCATAGCAAATGTTTCTAGAGACTCATATTTTAACTGATTACGCACACATATATAGAATATGCAGTTTTTCTCTTAGTGGGAGTGAGATTTTTTGTGGGACCTAATGTGTTTTTTATGAATCCCTTTACTATAATCCTTAATATATAGTATTTATCCTCAATCTATACTTAGTAAAACTACTAATTTCATTTATTGGTGTGCTATCGAGTCGATGGATCAAGGTTTTCCTTCATGGTAAAGTGGTTCCTTTAGTCGAGTTTAGAAGAACATGTGTGTGGGAAGTTGTAGTCGATCACATATCAGTTAATGAATATATATTTATGTATGATGGAATTTTTGTAGGATAATATTTTTTAGTTTTAGAGGATTACATGGATGTATTCCTAGAAGAAGTACCTTGATTCCCCTTAATTGAAAGATCATATTTTTCATTAATATACAATCTAGGGAAACTATGATATTTATATATCCTATCAAATAGACGTGATAGAGATTAGGTATCTCAAGGTTTAGTTATATGAACTTATGAAACATTTTATAAGACTACGTGTGTCCCCCTAGGATGCTTTGGTGTTGTTATCCATGTAAAATAGATCATTCACCAATAATTTTATTAGTTCATGCTTTTCTTCATCAATGAAATCATCATTTATTATGTATCAGAAGATCAACATACTAAAAAGTTTGGGGTTTTATTAGAAATACATTGAGAAAACATACTCTATACTATTCTCTTGAAGTTCTAGGTTTGGATTTGATAGTTCCTCTTCTTAGGGAATGTCATCACATAGGGTGGAGTTGTTTAACACTATGTGATGATCTATCTAGTTGTTTTATAGGATCCGAAAATATTGTTTCTGAGGTATGGATATTTCAGGTGTTAGTAGAATACTATTAGAGATTTTTGGATGAATTATCCATGATTACATCCCCCATCACTACCATTACCTGAAAGGAGAATCCCATCATTTGTTTTATGAAATTTCAGATTGGTTTTCAAGATCAATTTAGGATATTTAGTAGTGCTCTAATTCTGATGTTTATGGATGAAATAGTTTAGTATAATGTGTTTTGTGATGCCTCTGGATCTATACATGCTTGTGTTCTAATGTAAATTCAAAAAATGGTTTCTTATTGGTTTATAAATTTAATACCTCATTTGTAGAATTATAGAACCTATGATATAGAGTGTGTATAAGTGGTATTTTCCTTGAATACTTTGATAAATTACCTTCTCACTGAGTGGTTTATAGGATACATAGACCAAAATAGAATCTAATAAATCTATACTAAAATAGATCTCATCCTTATTTAGAGTACTTGGTTAGTGTTCCTACATGACTATGGATGTAAAATGTTCGATACTCTAAGAATAGAAAACATATAGGATGATGTATTTATTAGTAAATCACGAGTTCAGTTGATGGTGGAGCCATATGATAATTTTGTAGTGTTTTAGTTGTCCTTATATAATAGTGGAGAAGTGAACTATCTTTGATTGAATATAGTGGAACCTATTATTCTATAGTTCACGAGGGAGCCCAGAATTTTGGGAAATAAATTACAAGGTATTGTGTGGCTGGATATCCTTCGGTGATGCACTGTATGAATTTTATTAAGGTAGGTAGAATGTAATCATCTTGTGAGGATGGGAAACGATATCTATTTCACTACAAGAGGATGTGTTGAGGGAGTTCCAAACTTCTCCCTTAATAGTACATCTTGGTGTGATAAAGATATACCATTAACTTATGCATTAGTATATTTTTCCTAGTATGAAGAGGAGCAATGCAATGTTTATCTCATAGTGAATTTCCTATCTGAAGGTGGAGGTCGAGTAGTAGGTTCTAGTAGGTTTTTCTCAACTCATTGAGGTTCCAATGTTCAAATGGGATGTTATACCAATGGGATTCATTAAAGGACTTCCATGTTTAGAAAATGGTATTGATGGGATTTGGGTATTCATAAAAATGTTTACCAAGTTTATAAACTTCATTCCTATTTAGGAAAAAATAATGCTGGATTGTTTTGGATGCTGGTTTGTGGATTATATTATCAAGGTGTATGGAGTGTATTCAATGATGATTTATGTCCAAGATTCTCAATTAACATCCATGTTATATAGGAACTTTCTAGAGTCCTTTTATATGTAGTTGTGGCTAAGTATGATATTTCACCCTCATATAGATGGGGAACTAAGAGAACCATCCTAGTTTAAAATAATATAACGAGAACTTACGTGATCAATTTTTACAAGAGCTACCAATATAAATTTACACTAATGGATTTTAAATACTAAAAAATCAAAACTTCCATTATTATCATGAAACTATTTGAGGCCCTATGTGGGAGACACTTTTGGTCAGCCCTTTGTTGGACATAAATTATAGAATCATTACTGATGGGGCCAAATTTAGTGTAGGTGAGGATAGAGAAGGTTCATGTGATCCTAGAGAAAATGATGATAGATCAGATCCATTAAAAGTTATATGTGAACTAACAATAAAGACCTTTGGAGTTCTAGGAGGGAGATCATAGATTCATAAAGGATTTTTTAAGATGAAATTTGTGTAATTTTTTCCATGAAAGTAACTTAGAAACATGGTTTATTAGGATGATCTAGAATCTAGAATAGGTGGTAGAGGTTTCATATGCCTAGAATTTCTGTTCAATTACACTAGGTTCCCAAAATCTTTCATATTTTATAAATAAGGGGGTACCTGCATGATCAATTTTACATCATCGACTTAGGTGAGTTTTACATCAAGGATGATGCCACCACATCATTGTAACTGGTGGTGATCAAGGATCAGAAGGATAAATCTTGAAGTTGTTAGAATATACCACTAGTGAATTTTGTTTGGAAGTACGAGAAATTTTAGGAGAAATCATGGAAATGTGAGTGCTAGATGCAGGTTCAATGACCTTACCTTTTTATAGATTATTATTTTTGGGGTAAAAATACATAAATGTAGGGATGATGTAGTGAAATGGATTTTTTCTCATAAATAACATTATAATTTGAAGAGATTCATTATAGAATTGTTCTATAGTTTTAATTGTGATCCTAAACCATGTTCCACGCTAATGGATGTTTTATTGCGAGGAGTGTGGTTCCCTCAAATTAATATAATGAAGGAGGTATGAGATACATGGAACCATTGGTTTTATCTTTCATAATTAGTGTTGTTCTATAATTGTGGGATTTAATATTTTACATATTTGAGGGATGGATGAGGATGTGTGATCTTTGGGTCATGTTTTCTGATGTTTTATGGATTCTTTCATGATGACTTGTATTGAACTTACATGGGGGTTAATTTTTGTGACGTTATGAGAGTTAACTATGTTTCTAAGGAGTTATACGGGGGTTTTATTTCACCATGGATATCTAGTATTGGACTGACTAAAGACCGTTATGGATTCATTGAACCTTTGGTGCCATGGGGTTGGTCAATTTTTTGGGAATTATTTAACAATAATTTTCATTGATACATGATTGGGATTGATTAGGTTTTTATTACATATACTGGTCGAGAACTATCCCTTGGATTTTATTTTCCTCTCCCAATATACCAGCCACTAGTGGTGTGCTTTTCGATCCCTATTCATCTTGTATGATTATTTTACTAATGATGAACATGTGGTAATCCCTTAGTACTCCCAGAGTATAGATTTATACAACATCAAAAAATAACATCTGATATAGTACTATTTGATCATTTATTGATTTTTTATCACATGATATAATTCTGAATATATATACTATTGTTTCTTATTTTCCTAATGATATCACATCTATAAATCACAATCAATTTATATTATAATTACCCTTTTAGGAATCAAAACATAGTTTATTATTTTAAAGTATTTTATATTGTGATATTAAATATTTCTCTCAAATACCATATTATTTTGGATGGACAGATCAAGTTAAAGTCATGCTTTTTTATGATGATTGATTATATAATTGGTGAATGATAGTAGAGGAACAACATGGGTATGATTTTTCTCTATAAAAATGATGATTGCAGTAATTTTTTGTTGTGTTGGGTAACATTTCACAATGATGAGTCCTGTCAAGGAACAATGCAGGGTCTTGATAATTTTCCCCCGAGACCTAATCATAGGATCATGCCAAAACAATCTAAAAAAATTTCAAAAAACCCTCCTTTTTAAATTGGTATGTAAGATAAAATTGAGTGGAGTGTGAAATTATTAGAGTTGATATTTATAGAGGTCACATGTTCTAAATTAATCATATGTAACATGTATTGTAGTATGTAATTTGGTTAAGTCATGAAGGTGATGGTTGGGGTGTGAACATGTGGATTAAGACATAAAGATGATGAAATTAGGAACTGTACATGGTATAAGGAGCTCTATTGGAACATGAAACCATTAGGTCATGATTGTTTGTAAGATAGTACAAATAATTCAACGAATGTTTTGATACTTAGAGAGAAATGAATTAAAATAATTTATTTAGGTATTTTTTTGTATCTTTTAATCCGTGGGTCGTATTAGGGTATTGGGATATCCTATCCTAAAATTTTCCTATTTAGACTATGATTGTATGATTATTTGGACCACTTGAGGCCGTTTATGTCATCTTTTGGGTAGGTTTAGTATTAATATATGTATTCATAATTAGTGGGTTCAATAATGATGATAGGTGCATTCCCTGAGGTTTGGTACTCACTTGGTTGCATGTTGATGATAATAAATTCTCCCCCATTGATTTTTAGATTTTATAACTCACCCAAATTAATGGGGTGCATTAAATATCCTAAAATTTTATATTTGATAATGTATATGATAGAAAACCACAAGCATGAACGAACAAAATAATAATATAATTTTAATATGACCATAATAACCTCGCTATTAATTTGGTGGGCCTAAATAGGGTTAACAAATTTATGAAATATATAAAAATTTCCTAATCAATGAAAAATTATTGATACATTCATTGTAAATAATCACTCAATCTCTATTAGTCATTTTATGCTAGAATAATAACTTTTCTTATAAAATGGATTTTATTTCCTTTTTTGAGAGAATATTATAATTAATTTCTTAAATTTCCGAATTTCAATTTAATAAAAATGTATAATTTTTTAAATTAGTATGTTCAAATTATCTTAGGATATTTTTATAATATTTTGAAATGTTTTATTTTTCAATGAATAGTAAAAGGATAATGAGTTGTTATTGTAAAATTTACTTTTACTTCAATTATTTTTAAATTATAATTATAATTTTTATTTATTTTAAAATATAAATATATTATTTTATTAATAAAATATCAACTAATTTATTTTGAATGAATTTTATACTATAATTTTGTATAAAAATATTTCTATACTAAAAATGTATTTTTTTAGAGAAATGTTACTTTTCATCGCGTTTTTTCGGTTTAATTTTCAATAAATTCATAAAATTATATGTTTTGTTTCATGAATATTGGATTTCTTATTTTGAATTAAGAGGTTTAAATTCATTAAATAGGTCCATTTTATTTTTAGTAATTATGAATAGTAGCCATAGTAAATATTTGTTACCATGATAAAGGTTAAATTGGATAATTAAGGCTAAAAATAATGTGCTAAAGACTAAAAAGTAACATTAACACTTGCCTTAATATTAAAACTTACATTAAAAAGAAAAAATGACACCATATTACATTTAAAAGTCTTTTATGTGTTCATATAGGGATAAAATAAAGTTATGAATGAATATTGATAGTTATTATAATAATTGTGAAATTATTATCATTATTTTAATTTATTTATAATTTTTATTAGTTATAGAATCACCTTAAATTCTTTTTCAATGTAGACACATTTTATATTCAATTAATAAAAAACTAAAATAAATGATTTTAAAAATATTAAAAGTAATATAAATTGAACGACTTAATGTGTTCCAAGAATTTTTTATATAAATATAACTTTTTAAACATGTTTTAATGGAATAGTTTTGAATTTATTTACTTTGATGTTGTTTTCTAAGTTAAATTAAATGAAAAGTATCAGAATTAAAATTCATGATATTTTCTAATAAATAATGTTTTATTAAAGGATTTAAAATTACAATAATTATTATATTAAGAAAAATAAATGGGATATGATTAATAATATCAAACATGGTCCATTTATGGTATCTTTTCTAATTTATAGCAACTTTCATGAACCCTAAATAATAAAAACAATTAATTTTGGGGCAATTGCAAAAAAGGCTAACATGGGTTAAAACAAAAAGTCAATGGAAAAACCCTCCCAGACCTGTCCAATTTTTATTATATAAGATTATTTCAGCTAATAATTAACTTATATCATAATATTATCAATTGTGATCCATTTGAATATAAAAATTAATTTATATTAATTTAATAATTTAAGAAATTCCAAGAGTACCCCTTCCCTATCTAATAAAAGAGAACATCCTCCCTTCTTATTCTACCTCCTTGAAATATTATTAAACCATGAAAATAAAAAAAATAGTGTCTTAAAACACTAATATTTTTTTATGTTAATGAAATAACATATATCCCTCTCCTCTTCCATAAAAGTGGAATCCAAACCATCGTTTGTATGTATGGTGAACTACCGTCTCACAAATCGATGTAATTCATTTTCCGTCACCTTCTCTTACAACTGGTTATAATGATAGATTTAATGTATATATATTATATTAATTAAATATTAATAATTAATAAAATATCATATATAAGTTACTTTTTTTCCTTTTAATTCATTGAAAAATTGCAACATCGGTTGTGAATATGTGTGGAATACGACCTCTGTAATGTGATGTGAAACAATTTTCAACACCACATAACTTGGATGATATATGTAAGTATATTGAAAGAAATAACACGTTATTAATTATTTTATAATAATTATTGAAATATAAAATAATAATTATCTTATTTCTATGTTGTTCTTTGCAAAATAGAGACATTACTCAAGCATACGTACGACCTCCCATATCCAGGATTGTAATATAATTCATTTTTCTTAAACATGTTTAATCATTTGTTATAAAATTTTAATTTATAAATAAAAATGATTATTATATAATGATTATTATTTTTCAGATGATGGAATAATAATCTCTTCCACCATAGTCAACCTACCAAAATCAGTTTGGACATATGAGATGAATATCATCAAACATCAAATGTAAACTTAACTAATTGAGTAAATTGAATATAAAATGGATAATAATAAAATAAAAAAAGAATAATAAAAATGAAAATGGTTATTAAAGAAATTAAATAATTAACATAATTTTATTATTCATGAAGATAAACAATGTACGTGAAGATTCAGACTCAAGGTAAGGTGATTTCTTTTAAAAATCAAGTTTAATGTATCCTTTCCATCTCTTTTTCTTCCATGTCCATATTTTTTTAAAATTATTTTATTGATGTATTTATATGGAAAAAAATAATTATAGGGTAATTTTTTGTCACTTTTTTACTTTCATTCAATGGTTTTGAAATGTAATTTTTTTACATATCTTATACGAAACGTTTTGACCTTCTTTACAAAAGAAAAAAAAAAGAAATGTTCTATTTTAACAAATATGACCACGATGAATTTTAATTTAATTATTACCATTGTTTTATATTTTTATTACTTTTTTTATTTAATGTTTTATTCAACAAAAATACTTCATTCCCTATGTTTTTTTAATTTCATTATAACCATTTTTTTAAATTTGTATTACATTGTTTTATTTCATGTTTTCTTCAATTAAAATACCTCATTCCCTATGTTTTTTTAGAAATAGTTTTAAAATAGAATGTTTATTTCAAATTTCAACAATAATTTCTTATGGGTGAAATAAATATTTGTATGAGTGTAATGTTATAAACATAAAGTTATTTTTTTATGATTATTTTATGGTTCTTAGGAATTTTTTGAAGATTTTTGTTTCTATTATAAACCATGGATGGTCAGTTCTTTTATAATCCATGGACATTTGGGTCCATGTTACCACTATAATGCATTATCTATAAAAGTTGACCATATTGGTTATTCCATTTGTAAGGGTTATCTAGAAAATGATGTCCCAAGTTACCTATATGATTTATCTATTCCTTCTATTGGTTTTTATATAAATATTATTATATATCATGGTAATCTAATGAAGTTATGTTTAAATTAAAGTATATGCTACTTCTTAAGGTTGGAAATTTTAACTTTGTGAAAAAAATTTCATGGGTTATTTAAGAATTCAAAGAAACCCTTATGATTTTTATTTTACTGTAAATATTCCTTATGAAATATATTATGAAATTATCCCTAATAGAAAATCGATTTATTGAGTAGGATATTTTTTAGTTTTAGCCCAAATATTATTTTAAAAAATGAAAATTATTATAAGTATTCATGAAATAACATGTTTCTATCTTCTTTATTTTATGTTTATTACTATGATTTTTTGTGCTCATACCATATTTTTAAAATTTTTATCATAAGGTATAATGATGGTTAAGAAAAAATAAGAAGTAAATTAAATGTTAGGAACATTATTCATGAAAATAAAACATGTTTCATTTTAAAAAATTTATATTATGGGAAAATAGAATTAAGTAGAAGTGTCCCATTTTTAATATATATGTTTTTTATGAATTATTTATGACCTAATTATCTAAAACTATAATCCAAAAAGATCTATGTGATTTTAAAACAGTGAATTTATTTTTAAATACACTATAATATGTTTTATTAATAGTTCAGTCCTTAGGGTTAATATTAAAGTAATGGTTAACATAAATATAGTGGTTAGGATATTATTTGATAAAAATCATAAATTCATCTACAACCACAATGATTTGTATGTTACGGAGAATAATTATTATTTTGGATAAATTTAAAGAGTTTGTGATAACATGGTTAATGATATATTAGTGTTTATCCTCTATATAAGATGGTTTATTATGATTTTATTGATATACGCACACTAACCCTTTTTGTTTTAGCAAATGGGAAGATCACACAGGAATCAAATTAACAATGGATATGATGGAAAATGTGGCTATTTAGTGAGTGAGAAATATAATGGAATGGGAAAGATAGTGAAAATTGTTGTGGTTGTTCTTAACAATCTTTTATGAGTAATGATTAACAACTTGAACCTAATTGAGTTCCCAATTCATCAAATGAATGATAAATCAGGATCTATAAATATTAAGGAGATGGATATCATAAAGTTAAATATATTCAACTAATTATTTGTTAGTAATACAGGAATAAGTTCCCATTAAAATGTTTTAAAGGAATGGGAAGATGTTTTGTATATGGTAAAGAAGGAAATAAATAAATAATCTACCATTGGAAAAAGAAGTGGTCATTTAACACCATGAAGGGAAATAAGTTATTTTATAAAGTATCAATTTAAAATTTTAAATGTGGTGAGTATGAGACTTAAGAAAATAAATTTCCTAGGGGGAAATCTAAAGAATAGGATTATTAAAACCATATAGATAACAAATAAAAATTCCAAATTCCATTATAGTTGATGGTGTGGAAACTAAAAATGACATATAAAAGGTATAGATTATATCTTGCCTTATATTTCGATATTTTTTAATCTTAGGAAATGATTTATTTTTTGCAGGAAGAAATAATTAATGAATAAATTGGAAATACATGTTTAATGGACTATGAATAAAGTTGAATGAATAAGGTTTTTACATATTGGGATTGATAAAGAAATATTTTTAATGATTATATTAATATAAAATAAATTTTTTATACTTGTTAAAAGATTAAAATTGATAGTATTTTTTTTTCATGTTTAATGTAAGGATAAAAAAACAATTAATAATTTTTACCAACACAGATGAATATCGTGAGACACAAGGCATGTTGAAACACTATGATATTAAAGATGTCAAGGATAAAACCAAATGATTAAAAATGAAGAACTGGGTTGAAATTGGTTGAATATAGTTGGAAAAAAACTTTAAATATTGTTTAAGTGATTCGTGATGTGTAACTTGAAGGAATAAAGGAAATGAAAAACATACATCCAATAATCCATGAAATGTGTTGGCCATACAATTTTCAAGTCGTGTAACACTCACATTGCATGAGAATGGCTCAAAGACATAAAATTTTCAAATTCCATGGGAATTGATGAGGAAAACATTTTTTGACCACTCGATAGCACATGGTCCACTAATTACAATTTATTAAGGAATTAATGCTCTTACATTACTATAAATAAAGGGTTAGGGGTGGATTTAAAGATATTGGTTGATGATGAGAAGCTTTGGACAATGGTTTGCTGCAGATTTATTTCCCTTCTTTTTTTAATATTTTTTTCTATGATGTATCCCCTCTCCAAAATCAAATATAATTCATCATACTCAGAGGGGTAGTTCATGTGAGTGGTAATTAAAGTTAGAGGCTTTAACAATTTCTATTATTGAGTTTCATCATTTATTGGATTAAAACTTTTCTCTTCCTTTTACTGACTAGTTTTGATTTTTTATTTGGTTTTTAATTATGAATTCATCTGCGATAAGGTTAGATTATTTTTAATTCAATTTCCATGGGAAAGGATATGTATCTCACTCCTTCCAATTCTCATATATTTTCCACAGAGAATATTAGTTTTGGGTAGTGATTTCGCAGTGATCGCCAACATGTGTAAGGAGTTGTGATAGGGAATATTCTAAATCAGGGAATAATAATTCCCAATTATAAATTTCTTTAATTTATCAAAATAAACTGTTATAATTCCATGAATATAGTAAGTATGGTATACCAATTTAGAATGGATTGGGAATTCCCTTACTATCACCATTTGAACAAGGGGAAGAGATGAATAAATATAGGAATCTTTCTCTTACCAGCATCTAGAATTAGAATTGGTAAAAATTGGATACAATTATAGAATAACACTAGTATCAATCAAAACCTTTATGGTCACCATGTTTCATAAATTGATTTAAAAATAATTAATTTAAACTACATTATAATTTCAATTTCTCAAACCAATAAAAAATAAATTTTCAAAAAATGAATCAAATGTGACTAACTATTTTGCATGAACTCTCCTATGGGAGAAAACCTAGGGTTGAATAATATGTTAACCTAAATAATAAAAATTATTTTCCCATTCCCCAAGAGAATAATGTGTCAGGTATTCAAGATTTATATTGTTGTGGTAGATTTAAATATGATCAAAAGTTCAAAATAATTAATAATAATTTCATTCTTTATGTGATGAAAGTACATTGTGAGAAATTTATTAAGTGTTGATAGATATTTAAGGTATATATATCCTTTATGTTTAACATGTAAAAAACTCATTTTAGAAAATATTATCTTTTCATTTTTTGACAATTTGTTTAAATTTATTGATAAACCATTAGGGTATATATGATATTTCATGATTAATTTTTTTAGGATATTCATCATATTTTTGGGAACATTATCGGAATTATATTGATATAAATTTAATAAAAAAAATAAAATTTAGAAAGTTCACAAGGCTTGAACCCAAAACCGAAGGTGAAATGTGCACAACGCCTACAAATGGCCAATGTGATGTCTTGGTTAGTATGAAAATTGTTTTAATGATGTGACATATAAATATTATATTGATTTGGGGAGCATTTATTTTATCATAGAGAAAAACAAGGTGATGAATAGTGATTTGTTGATTATGTGAATAATGTTATTTTGGAAGAAAATTGCTATATTTTGGGAAGAATTATTTGATTAAGGTAAAAATAATATTATGGGATTTTATTTGAGGCATAAATTTTGAATTATATATTCAATTAATATTTTATTTTAATGCATTTTTATGGTGAATCAAGTTATTTATAGAAATTTTTAGTATATGATGGAGGTTATATAATTTCGAAATATAATTTTTTTGTATGAGACATTAATAATGATTGATCTTATTTGGAGATAAATGTAAATTTATCATAGAATAATATGGGGTAAAATAATTCTAATTTTTGTGTTTGAATCTCAATCTAGAATAATTTGATGAATTTTAAGGACAATTATTTATTGAATTATTTGTATTGAAATTTGGGTATTATTGTTGAATTTTGAAGAATATTGTATCATTTCTTTATATGAAGTTTTATTCATTTTTTGAATTATTTAAAAATCTAAAGCTAGGAGAAATAACTTTTAATCCTTTAATAGAAATATGTGATCTTTTATAAATACAAAAATCATCTTGTATACTCATTGTTTGGAGAAAAAGATCAAATTATAGTAGAATTTACTAAAGGATGAAATTCAACATGTTATATAAGTATATGTTTCCTTATCTTCATAGTATATATGGTAAATAAATCCTCAACTATAGGTAAATTATCTAGAATAACAATATTATCCAATTACCTTAATTTTTTATAAATCAGTAGTCCTTTTCGCACATCTTTTGTGTATCAATTTGATGCCCTTAAATTTATATTAATCAATCATTGTCTTATTATGAATGATCTCAATAAATATACGTCATTATTTGGAATTATTCTTTCTTATAGGTCAATTTTTTCACTTCCCACTAATTTTCTTCTACTAGGAAACTCAGTTATGTGTTATTTCAGATAACCATCGTATTTCCCTTTCCTTCTTCTCAAGAATATATTTTATTAACCTATTTTATGATGTAAGTAATCAAAAAATGAATTTTAGAATTTTAAAACTTTAATCACTAAGTTCATTTTCAAACATATAGGATTCAATTTATAAAATTATGGAGGGGGATGTAACACCCAAATATTTTATGTTCAATTGCATATACGATACAGAACCATAAGTTTAAAAAACAAAAAACTATTATTATTTAAATAGGTCTATAATAACATAGCTATTAATTTGGTGAGTTTCAATATAGTTAATTAATTTATGAAATATATATATATTTCTTACTTAATAAAAAAGTATTGATAAATTCTTAGTAAACAATCACTCAATTTTTAGTAATATCATTTCATGTTTCAAAAATATGTTTTTTTCAAAAATAATTTTTATATCCTTTTTTGTGAGAGTATATTATATTAAATTTATGGAATATTTATAAATTTTATCTGATAAAAACTATATCAAAATTTAAATCATTATGTCAAAATTATCTTAGGAAAAGTTTTTTGATATTTTTCTAAAAAGTTTTCCTTTCAAGGAATAGTGAAAATAATTATTTTTTATTGGAAATTGTAGTTTCTTGTTGATTTATTTTCAATGTAAAATTACATTTTGGATTAGTTTTAAAATTTAAATAGATCAATTTTAAATAAAAATCCAATTATTTTCTTTTGAATGAATTTTAGACTATAATATGGTATAAAAATATTTTTATATTAAAAGGCATTTTTCTTAAATACAATTTTTCAGAACACTTAGTTGGTTTAATATTTAATTAAATTATTCCACTTACGTGTTTTTAATCATGATAAAAAAGTATTTTATATTTAGATTCAAAATCTACAAAATTTTTAAATAGGTCCCTTTTAAGTATTATCATTATTAATAGTAACTGTAGTAAATATTTGTTTTCATGAGAAATGTAAAATGCTTAAATTAAGGTTAAAAATAATTTATTAAGAACTAAAAATTAACCCTAACACTCAGATAAATTTTATTTTATAATTTTATTTCTATCAAAGTTATCCAAACACTGAATATATTAAATTTTATATCTATATGGCCATGATTCTCACTATATAATATTTTAAGTAAATAAAGAGGCAAAATGTCACTCTCTAACTATTAAAAATATCTTATGTGTTCACATATGTACAAAAGGAATTTTTGAATGAATATTAATTTTTATTTTTATAATAATGGAATTATTTACATTATGTTAATTTATTTCTAATTTTTAATATTTATATAATTACCTTAAATACTTATTCAATGCTAATAAAATATTTATTCAATTAATCAAGAAATAAGAAAGAGGATTTTAAAAATATTTAAAGTAATTTAAATTGAATTAATTATTTTGTTCCATAAATTTTATAGACACATATAACATATTATACAGCTGTTAATGGAAAATTTTCAAATTCTTTTTTCATGTTTTTATAAATGTCAATTTAAGTTAATATTTTCAAAATTGACATTAATGATATTTTATAATAAATTATGTTTTATTAAATGAATTAAAATTCCTAAAAAGAATATATTAGGCTAGGTTAAGGATAAATGGTTTATAATATCAACCATGCTCTATTTATGGTACTTTTTTACTCTTATAGTAACTTTCATTACCCCTAAGGAGTAAATATGTTAATAGCATAGTAATTTTCTAAAATGGTTAACATGGGTCAAAACAAAATGATATGGGTGAAAAAATAACCTAAACATGTCCAATTGTAATTTTATGAGATTATTTATACACATCTATATCCTATATTAATATATTATTAATTTGGTTCCATTTTAAAATGAAAATTAATTTATATTAATTTAATTCTTTGAGAAATTCCAAGAGTACCCCTCGACTCTCTTATAAAAGGGTACCTCCTCTCCTATTATAGTCACACATGAAAAAAATTATATTGGAAAAAAAATCCCAAATAGAATCATTAAATCCATCCACATGTCATAGTTGGCATGGTTTGATCAAAAACCCATCTAAGGAATAATTTTTGTGTAAATCATAAGAGGTTGTCTGAAGAATATGTATTGTTCTTTACCAAGTGTTTTCATTTTGTTTCTTCCTCTACCTCCTTAAAATATTATAAAACAATGATATAATAATAACACTATTTTTACATATACCATTATGTTTTTATATTAATGTAATAAATTATATCCATCCACTCTTCCAACAAATGGGAAAGGAAACCATCATCCGAGTGTATAGTGTACAACCACCTCACAAACTAATGTAATTTTTCTTTCATAACATCATGTTAAAGTTTATTTTAATTATGTATTTAATATATATTTTTTATTAATGAATAATTTTTCATTACTAGAAGATGATATATCATATAGGTTTTTACCTTTCAACTCACTGAAAAATGATTATGTCATTCGTGCGTGCATCTGGACTACCAACTCCATGAAGTGATGTGCTTCCTTTTTCATCACTACATCATATAGATTATATATATAAGTATATGTATAGATATAATATGATATTTATGGTAATATTATAATTTTATAATGATAAAATAATACTTAATTTCTTATCATAATGATCATTGAAAAATGGAATTGTTACTCATGCATACGTATGACCCACCGTCTCCATGATTGTAACATAGTTCATTTTTCATAATAATATTTCATGATTTGGTTTAAGAGTATAATTTAGATATAAATATGATAATTATTTAATAATTATTATTCTAGAGATTATGGAATAATGACCACTTTGACCATGGTCAACTTACAGATGTCATTTTTGACATATGATCTGAATATCATCAAACAACTGACAAGAAGTTAATAAATAAATTAAAATCAAATATAACATGGTAATAAATATAATAAGGAGTAAAAATAAACATAAAAATGGTTCTTATGAAAATAAATAGTTAACATATGTTTATTATTCATGAGAATAATGAACATATGTGATGGGTCAGATTAAAGGTAAGGGATATTCTCTTAAAAATATTCTTTTAATGTTTCTCTTCTAACTATTTTTAATCAGAGCATATATTTTCTTAAGATTATTTTATGGTTGTATTTATTTAGAAATAATTGAATTATAATATACATATTAATCTTCTTTTATTTTCTTTTAAAGGGTTTTAAAAAGTAATATTTTTATATATTTTATATGGAATATTTTACCTTTTATTAAAAAAGAAAAAATGAATGTTCTATTTTAACGTATACAATGAAAATGAATTTGGAAACCATTATAACCATTATTTTATATTCAGAATAATTTATGATATTCCATGATTTTTTCAAAGAAAATGGCTCTTTACGTTTTCTCAAGTTATTTAATTTTTTTTAAAAACATTGATTTCATATTTCAATATTTGTAAATATATATGGTTGTAAAGAATATTTGTATGAGTGTAATGCTAGAAATAGAAATATTTTTTTGTGTGATGTGAAGGTATCAGGGTGCATAGAAGAATTAGATAGTTTGGTAATTTAAAATTTTTCATCACCTGAGTGACAAAACGTGTCTTCTCTAGTGATATGAGCACCAGTAGTTTTGAGGATCTAATGTGAATTATTGAAAGCACAAAAATTATATTGAATTTGAACCTCATTCCAAACCAAAGTAAATGAGACTGAATCTTATCAATAGTGAATTTTTATTGAAGTATCTAAAGACAAACTCCTTTATATTGTTTACACACACTCTTAGAATTTGTGTTCACATTGTTCTTTAAATTATGGGTTCAAGCACAGAGCTCTGGCGATCTCATTGATGTTGTATTGATAACCATAATCCATTTCCATCGATCTGAGATGGAATACCTGGATTGAGGCTTAGAGTATGACTCTCACTATCTCTAGAAGGTGATAAGAGAGAGGGGTTCTCAAATAATGAGCATAATCAATTCATATGAAATGATCCTCTCTTCTACTTGTATAGCGGGATGATCAAACTACTCGAAAGGCTTCCCTGGCCCCTAGAAAAAAAATTTATACTAAATAATAAATAAATAAATAATTATGAAGAAATAAACTGAATCATAAATATTATTTATATTTTATTACATACCTATAATATATATTAATTATATCATGTAATAAAACATAGTCAGTTAACTCAACTTATAATTCGATCTAATATTAAATGAACCTGAAATATTATTATAATATTTGTTGGAATAATTTTATTACTTGTATTTACTAATACAATTTTAAATAAATAAAATCAATAAAATCAATAAAATTATTCTTTACCAAAATAATAATAAATTTATTTATTTATCGATGATCGTTGGCTTGGACAACTCTCAGAACCCTTAGGGGGGAATACCATGTCCTATTTACCTATTCAATAGAATTTGGAAGATTATTGATTATTATATTGTTTGTGACCCTCTATTACTTTATCTTTATATAATTTAATAGTATTCATAGACCAAGAGTGAAGTCTAAAAACACGTCATGACCCCTAAAGAGATATGGAGTAGTCATAAAAATGGAAACCAACCTATGAAAATATACAACATAATATAATATTTTTGTTTTTAGATATCTCATTAATATGAATGCACACTTTGTTCATTGTCCTTTCTTGCCTTATTTTTTATCTAACATGATAGATTTACCATTTACTACCTTTGGAAAATGATTTATGAAGGCACTAACATCATCATAAACTAGGATTGATATATATTACTTCCTCAACTCGAAAGTGAAAAATTCAATCTTGATCATTCAACCAATGTCATACCACAAATGACACACCTAACCCAAGCTACATTCCACTATTTTATTATCATGATTTTTCCTCTCATCAATATATGAAATAAAATGGGGGCACATTTATAATGATATCAATTTAGGAGACCAATACATATTTCTATAGATACGAATAACCAATGAGACTGAAACATGTGGTGTTACTTTTGTCAAGTATATCCCAATCATCTCACCTACTATATATCATGATTTTCAATCTTCATGAGAAGAAGTGGAAATGATTATGATCCCCCAACACCTAATATTCAAACATCAACAATGTATAGTTAGTATGATGTTTCTCTTATATATGAAATTTTTTTAATATTACTTTCATAATATCTTAAGGTTCTTATTATATACTAGGATCTACTATGACCTTTTGATATGAAAACAAATCTATGGAAATTCCCATAAATAGTGGAAGTGAAAATGTCTACACTATAATGTGAAGTATACATCATGTATAACTCATTATATACACGACATCATAATCAAAAAGTATTTTTTTATGTTTGTTCAAGGGAACCCAATAATACAACACTCCCACTTGAAGTAAATCCCAATTTATAAAAATCCTTGTTATCTCTCACATGATTAAGTTCATGTTTCTATTGATTCATGAATTTAGTTTTTGGGCCTGCAACATCACTATTGTATAACTATTCTATTATGTTCAACCTCACCTCATTAAGTAAAACTTCTCAAGATATGTGATGCTCTAGTATATCCCCTTTCTTACACTTTCAAAAATTAAAATATTGTCTAGTATAAGTGATAGAATTATCATAAGAATAAAACATTACATAGTAGGTCCAACACCAAGAATTGTAATAAATATTTTTTTTAATATTTTGCTTCATATCTATATCCCAAAAGCTGCAACATAATCCGTATTTGTAGGTATTGTTACCACTAGATTTTATGAGCTTATATCTCTCATTAACTTAGCCTGAACATGATATTAGACCACAATGATCTAAAGAAGACTAGTTTTTGTCCCATTAAAAACTATCATATCTTACCCTCCACATACTAGGTGTATATCCTTTGTAGTTCTTCAAGTATAGTTGGATAGTTCTGAAAAATTCCCGTGCATTTATCTTGGATATAACTGATATTTTCTTATCATTAAGTTTATGTTTGAAATAACATTTCTAGTAGATGTAATGGAATTCATGATGGATCTTTCAATGAAGTATATGAAACTTCAAATCACCAATATAATATCCTCTTATTCCCATGAATGTCTACAAGGATACATTTATTTCATGTGACATTGGTAACAATTATGTCTTGAATAATTCTAGCATGTATTTTTCAATACCTTGTCAGTATATCTACGATTGACTAGGTCTAAGAAACCATTAGATCTACCTCATTATATCATGTTCTCTAGAAATTAGGTTACTACTATAATTCAATATCTGGTGATATTTTTTCATTCAGGTCTTAACTAATAGTTATACCCATAGTTGTTTTCCATATGTTACCAAACATATTTTATATAAAAAATGACGACACTCCCACTAACCTCTTGTAGACACATAGTAATGATTCATTCCAAATGAATATTCTATGATCTTGTATATTAAATTATTCTTAAACTGGATTTGAGTAAATTTCACTCTTTATTTTCATTTTTTATGCAACCATCACTTTCTTGTTTAATATTATAGACACCATCCATGATTGGTGGTATTAACATCAAATTATCAATAATATGATCATAGAAATTATCTATGAAAATTAAAATTCTATTGAAGTTAAGAATATAGATTTAGTATTACCAATCTTACCTTATTGGTACCCTTCTTGTATTATCCATGTATTATCTAAAATTATTACCCACCACAATATTCAAAATAACAATCCCCCTGTACTTTGATACATGGAATCCATGATTGAATTTTGATTAATCTTGTAAACATTATCTAATCACCATATAATGCATTATTCTAGGAATTATTATTCTCAATTAAAAATTTATCACCAAACATAGTGAATATAAAACCATTACCATGGTTTTATACTTCTTATACATTATGTTTCCTTGGAACATTCCTCTTCCGTGAGCTCTTGTGAAACTTTTTCCTATTCCCACTACATGTGTATCTACAACATTGACTAAAACCAAGTCATTCTTGCTTATATTATCTCAAGTAGAGTTGTGTACCCTTTTATAGAAATATATTCTATCACTTGGATACCAATTTTATATCTAATATAATTTTTTAATAACATTATAACATTTTAGAATAATTACTATAGATGTACTTGGTGTTTTTCTTGATGCATGTTTTTCGATATCCTATCAAACTATATGCATTTAAACACATGTTATTATTGTTTAAATGATTCCCATTTTAATATAACTCATATGATATCCATTAGTTATGTTATTTTTCATATGGTTTCTGGATAATTCCATTATTTTCATTGATATTATTGAAAAATAATGGAATTTTGTACAATGGATATATGTACCAACATTGATTCTCCTTTCACTTACATCATGGACGAGTTTAGGAATTAATCAAACCTAATTTTTTTATCAATGTTAACATGTAACCCTCATCATCAATACTTCTTATTATCAGTATTTATTTGATATGGATAAGGTAATGTAGATTTAATAATTACTCCATACTATATTATAATGATCGATGAATGATTGAACATGATATTTGTCGGTAGATGAGCTTGAATCAACTCATTTCTTCTGATCGTTCATATACAACTCTCTTTCTTGTTACATAATAATAACCTAAATAAATTTATATATGTACATTTACCACTATCTTACCCATTAAATTGTTCACTCTCTCTATATGAACTAATTCTGAAATCTTTGTGGAGTAAGTTTTTGCTAAAGGTTTCTTTTTCTAACACTAAATAAGTATATATTTTGATAATACATATGTTTTTTTATCACCACTTTTTCTAAATACCATACATTTTATTTCCTTGATGGACACTTTTAGTGTTACTTGATAGAAAATTATCTATCCACAAATGGGTATATAAGTATTACATTTTATATTCATCATGTATTTCCTAAGATTCATGAAACAATAAACTATTGGATGTGTATTATGCTCCAAAACAACATTCATTACTAAACTAGAATAATTAATACTTATTTACAAATTACATGTGAGTTAAATTTTTCTATTATACATAATAAAATTTATACTTGAACAATTTACATGGAAATTATAATTTGCAGGCTTCTCACCAATGACTTAGAAACCAACCTTTCTTAACTTCTAAAAGAACACAACTTACTTGTTTTAATGTTTCTATACATACATGGTTACTATATTTCTATATACATATGTGATAAGAATATTTTATTTAATACTAAAGAATTATTTTAGAAACAAAACTTATAATTGATGAATATACACTAAAGAAGAAACAAGTACTTTCTTATTCAATTTAGTTTATTATATTAATCTTTTATAGAATTTATTTCTTTTTATGAGAACAATTAACCTCATGTTTAGTACCTATTTCATTTAAGGATGTTGTAAATGTTCCTTTATGTGTCACTATTTCCATTTTCATTTTTTCTACTTGTTTTTGAACAATTTATCCCTAATAACTAAATAATATAATTTCTTTAATTATTATTTGTTTTGAGAACCTTCATTAAAAGGTAAAAAAGAATTTTCTCAATACTAATCATTTTATAATCTTAAATGAGGCTATACTATATTGGCATAAATTATATAATATTTGGATATTTTGAAATATTGTAACATTCCTTTGAATTTACACATAACTAGTGTGATAACCACATTCATATCTTGCTTCAATTTTTCCTTGCATGCTTCTGGGAGATGAGAATACTAGAAATATAATCCATACCCCAATGCATTATCCATAACTCACATATAAAATTGATGATAACATTATTCCATAACCATCTTATGCATCATACATGATTCTCCTATAATCATTTTTGACACCCACACTTCCTAAGGTGGCTTAATTGGTACTGGGGACACCAACAACTTGAATTTATGATGTTATGGTATTGTGTGCAAGTGGATGTACTACTCTTTGAAACACATTCTTAATGGGACATAGAATTTTTCCAAGATTATCATAGTGTGTCTTGTGTAATTACTTTCCAAATCAATAAAAAATAAATTATAGAAAATTAGTAATTTTATCTTGATTACTGATTAGATATTACCAATTAATTAAATCATTATCTACTAATATTTTATCAAATTCCAAAAAACCTCTGTAATAAAATCAAAATACTCTATCTCTTGATTAGACTAGTGGAAAGTATCCATGAAAATCCCCTCATAGTCTACAATCTATTGCTACACCACTACTGGTAGATTTTATGGTAGGCGTTTGATTGGCCAACTACATTAACTTGCAACTCCTTGATATATTGAGTGAAGTCCCAGTTTCTAAAAATATACAAATAACATACTCAATGCTTTCCTCTGAATATTAAAAAAGATATCTATGGATAATAATTTATTTCCAAAATAAGTTTAGTCAAACTGTCTTTCTTATAAGAACTCCTCGGTTATAGGAGGCACCCTAAACTATGGCTGACCAAGCACCCTGTACATGTGGTTTTTTCAAATTCGAATGATGGAAGGTAGTTTGTGAGTTAATATTTCATTTGTTATTTTGCATATTTTTCTCGAAGAATGTAATTTATGTCTATTAATATGTTAACATAATGTTTTCTCACTAAAAACTAAGACTTAATAGAAAAACATCCATATCTTCTTTATGAATTTTACTATTTATTATTTTATGTGTTTTCCCATTGTCATGAAAATGCATTAAATAACAAAAAATTACATAAAGGAAACAGAATAACCAACTAGCCTTGAGAATTTAATATCAGTTAGTCCATTTAATCTCAATGGACTAACCACAACCTAGGGGTACCATACCTATGTTGTATCATGACTCATCAAGTAGATCATCCCCCTATTTAGTGTGTCCACTTCTCATCGGTATTTCTCCTCAACTTAGCATGGTTTGTTTTTTTGAAGATAGTGTTTCTTTGGTTAAATAAGCAAAGAATTATTAAAATTAAAAGTCAATAATACATGAGCCTAAAATATGGTATTAGATTACAATCCTTAATGTGAAGGGGGAGTAAGTCACCAGGGATATGCTTTTGAAAAGTAATTCCCTGACTTACACCTTTATTTTCAAGCCCACCCACAACAACATTCAATTCATAGTATGTACAAGTGGTATTGTTGTTGATATATTGGAGTTAATGGAGGAACTCTATCCATCGAGTACTGATCGACTAGGCCAGATGAACCACCCCATTCTAAAGTGCTTGGAAAATAGTATTTGAGTCCCTCTCAATCCATATATTTTTCCAACCTTGGTGTTTGGCATAGGAGATATCATGAATGGCACCCATCATTTTAGCTTCTATAGAAGAGGCGATACCACATCCTCTATGAATACACCCAAGGATTGGACCAAGATTATTCCAATAGATGGACCTATATCCCGTATGTCCTGGATTTCTTTTGGAAGCACCATCAACAATAACTTTGATCCATCCAGAAGGTGGGGGCTTCCAACAAAACAAAAAAAGTGCTCTGCAGTCGGGGAAAAATTCCATCAACCTGTAGTCTTCTCAGAATCACTAAATCCTTCAACGTGTTGTTGTAATTCCCCTCCGAAATCAAGGAAAATTCATGAATATAAATGAGAATTTGAGTTTGACCTGCATTGATGTTGAGTGAGAAATTACTGTGAAAAATTGCATTTCTATCATGCCAGATAAAATGAAAGAGGTCAACAATGGAAGCATGGAAAAGATTTTTGAGTTTTGGAGAGTTATACATATCCACACAATGATTTATCTGAGAATTAAAAAAGTCAATAATCATCCATATGTAATCAAAGAGGTTAAAAATATAATTCCAAAGGGAAGTGGAGGTGGCACAAGAAAGAAATAAGTGATTAGTATCCTCTTGATGCTGATTTCAAAGATTTCATTTGGAACAAATTCTAATCCCAAAATATTGTAATCACACATCAGTTGGGATCCTATTATAAGAGACATTCCAAATAAGAGTAAGTTGTGAAGGTTATATCTAAGGCTTGTCGAAAATCTATATCCCACTAAGGTCATTTCCAACGTCAAGTAAGTAATGAGTGTAAATATTATTTGAGTCTAGGATTCCATTATGATCATGATCTCATATAAGAAAATCATCCATGTTTGAGAATGTATAGTTTTCAACCACATGAATGAAATTCACATGGAGGTTATCAAATTCTGAATTAATGACATCTCAGATGGTCATATTGATATTTTCAGGGGTTTGATCCAGGATCAACATAGATAAAGGGGAACTAGTCTAGTTGTCTAACCAGAATCACTTAGAGGAGTCCCTAGTAACCATCCATCTAGATTTGGTCATAAGGTTGGCATATGTTTTCTTAATGTAAGGCCAGAAGGAGGAGTTAAGAAAATCCATGTTGCCTGTTTTCAGTTTATTAAGGAACCGATTTTTGATGAAGGAAAAAGAAGGATAATCATTGCGAATCATATTCCAGGTAATTATGGATTAATGTGATTAATTAACAAGTTTCAAATTATTAATTCCAAGCCCCCCCCCCCCTGTTAAGAGGATTGCCACAAGTAGACCAATGAATAGTCACATGATTCCTGTCTAAAGTACGATCAGACCCAAAAAAATTATTTGAATATTAATTTTTTTAAAAGACCAACATGCCATTTATAAACCATCATGGTGTAAATAGTTTTGAAGAAAATAACCAACTTTACAAGGTAGATTCTCCCTACCATAGAGAGAGTCTTCTCCTTCCAAGAGGAGAGTTGATTAATAATTTGATGAACAATGTTATTGAAATTTCTTGATTTGTTCCTGCCCCAAAATATGGGGAATCCAAGATAAGTGAAAGTAAAATATCCTTCATTAATACATAAATTATTGATAATATTGGTTTTTCTATTTGTTGGAATGTTTCATCCAAAGAAAACAGAGGATTTATTCCAACTGATGACCTGGATCGAGACCTCTTCATAGTGAGAAAGAGCATTTTTGATAGTTTTGATGTTTCTTTTGTCCCCTTGTAAGAAAATAATAAAGTCGTCTATATATAAAATATTTGTAGGTACATTAACATTACTTGAAGCATGTATGGGTGTAAGTTTATTTTTTTTATTCTAGGTGAGGGAGCATACAACTTAAATAATCCTCCGCACTAGAAAAAAGAATGGAAGAGTGGAGATCAACTTGTCTGACACCTTTAGTGAAGTTTAAATAGCCTATGGGAGAGCCATTTATTAAGATAGAAATAGAGGTTGAGTGGAACAAAGTTCTAATTTTAGTTATGAAGGAGTTATTGAAGCAAAAACCTATAATCAATTTAAATAAAAATTTCCAGTCCATGGTATCTAAATATTTCCTGATGTCAAGTTTAATGGCTATATTACCACCTCTATTTTTGTTGTTTAAGGATCTAGTGGCTTCAAAGGAATGAAAAATGTAGTCTTGGATGGATCTTCCCTTGACGAAACCAAATTGATTTCAAGAGATAATTTTTTCACTGATCTTGGAAATTCAGTTGGCAAGATGTTTAACAATGATTTTATAAAGGGTGTTGAAAAGGTCTATTGGCCAAAAAAGGGGAATCTTAGAGGCAATTTCAATTTTGGGAATCAAAGTGGGTAATTACGCATTTAACCCATGTGGTAGAAAAACAGAAAAAATAAATATCTCACTTGTTTGAACACATAATATTGAATGAAATCCTACTATTCTTGGAAGAATCCATTATTGAAACCATTAGGCCCTAGGTCACTATCTGGATTCAATGAAAAGACAATGTCTTTAATTTCATGACCAGGAAAAATGGTTAAAACAAAATCTTTATCTTCCTCAGGGACCAATATCGAAATAATGTCATGAAGTAGATCCTTGTTGATGAAAGGTACATTTAATAAGGATTCAAAATAAGAAACAACATTATTAGAAATGTCCTCACCCTTATCCATAAGATTGTATCCATCCTTGAGAGAGGTTAAAGGTCTACATGATTTTTTATCCATTTTAAGAGAATTATAAAATTTAGAATTTCTATCACTATCAAATAGCTATTTGATTTTGAAGGCGTGTTTATGCATGTTGTTCTTAAAGGAAAGGAGATAGTTGAGTTTCACCGATATGTTAATCTCATGGGTCTGATCTGAAGGAAAGTTCAAGTTGGTGTTGTTATTTTGGAGTTAGTGGAGGTCATTCTAAAGAATCAATATGTCATTATCAATTTTTTTTAGATTTTACACTACACCAACTTTTAAGCTTTTTTTTGAGAAGTTTGAGTTTGAAAGTACAAGAAAACACGTCATTGGATTGTGTCATAGAGGACCAAACCATTTTAATAAGATTAAAGCATTAAAATTCCAAGGGTCAGGCTTTGTTGAATCTAAAGGGAAGAGGGGGTTTCATAGTTTTGCAAGAGATATTGAACATAAAAAGATGGTGGTCAGACTGCATTTTGGGGAGAGTAGTAATGGAAATGGTGTCCCATTTTTCTAAATCTTGATCATTAACAAGATCTCTATACAATTTACTAGAAAAAACTCTATGATATTGTCTTCTATACCATGTATATTTTTCACCAGTGAGAGTTATTTCTATAAGGTTTTTGTTTTCAATAGTAGCCTTAAATTATCACATAGATATATTTGAGTTTCATGGACCAAGTTTCTCACAATTATCCAGGATAACATTAAAGTATCTAATAAAGAACTAGGGGTTATGTATGTTAGATCACACATTAGATAGATAAGACCAAAGAGGTCTCCTATATTGATACCTGTTTCACTACAAAAGATTTCACTTTTTTCAACATGGGTATATCTGTTGGTAAAGGCATATTTTCTATTAGAAAACGTTTTACCAACCCATATGTCCATGTCACTAAATTGTTGGTAAAAACTATCGCTAAATGTTATTGTGACAGATAAAATGATTCTATTGCAATTATAATAATACCAACATATAATATATATTTTTGTTACAATGTTTAACAATATATTAATATTACTAATATACCTGTTGGTAAAATTATTAACATTTATAAACAATGCCAACACTTAATATTTATTCGGTAAATTATACTCAAAATGTTAATATTCCAATATTTGTTGTTAAAATTTTATATTAAATTTAATAATATAATTATATATAATATATTATTATATTTATTATATAATAATTAAAAAATTTGATTATATAAACTCTAAAAAACTGACTTTATTTGAAAAAACACATTTTAAATATAATTTAAATACATGTTCAAACGCCATGAAAAGACAAGAAGATCTAAGAAACATATTAAAAACATGTTCAAACGTATTAAAACACTATAAGACTTTACATGAAACTCAATGAAACTTTGTCGACAATTTATCTCTCAAAAACATCAAACGTTACAGTCATGTAATCCTGATCACATCACATGAGCTATCTTCTACTGTAGTGGATTGGGACATGAAAAACATCACCATCAACCCTTTGATTTTAGTAGACCACCCTTCTACACATGATCTATACATGTCCCTTCTCCCTCCACTTTAAATGTAAACCACCATGAGCAGCAACACCACAAGCAACATTCTGATCACACGAACACAAAAATTAGAAAATAGTGTTAATTTAAATGCATGATATAGAAATAATAACATATGATATAAAAATAATAACACATGATATAAAAATATCATCTAGTGACCAAAAAGAGTATAAAAATAGTAACAATAAGGTAATCTAACGAAATACCACAACAACCAAAATATTATCCCTCAAGACCCCAACAAGAATATATAACCAATGACCAAAAAAATTTCGTAACACATGATATAAAAATAATCAGTGAGCACAACAATAGAAAAATGACTAGAAGAATTAGAAACTGAAAAAAAAAATGAAGGACCACATTAACAGAAGATATCCAATAACCACAAAAAATGAAAATGACAACACATTATATAGAACTAGCAAGAAGTTTATCTAACATGTGACCACAAACCATTGATAATGACACTAACTTGGTTGGATGTTGAAGGAGCCGACAAAGTGTGTACCTTCAATTGCATTGATCAAAGCATAGTAGCCCTCAAATCATCTGAGTGGCATATGTCTCTAGGTTAGGAGGGAATCAGGTTACTAGATGTATTTATCTACTACATGAGTATGATTTCATAAATATTCTATGCTGCCAAAATTTCACAGTGTCATCATAGTATTTATACACATTATATACATTATTTCCAATGGTGAGTTATAAGGATTATATTAGTTTTATAAGAAACCATGATTTTATGTACCCTAAAAGGCCTCCCATCCCTTAGTGCATACTAACCACATCTATTCTATTAAATATAATTTTCATAGTCTGATCCAATGAGGTGTAAAATGTATCCATACATAACCTAATAGATCTCATAAAACCTCATTTAATCTCATTATCCATTTTAGAACACTTTTAACCATTGAATAATTCCAGAGAAATGTCTAAACCAAGAAAGAGATGTTTTGATGTTGAAAATTTAGGGTGGAACCTGAAGGGAACCTCTTAAACATTACTCCTCATCTACTCAGGATTGCATAATAAATCATCCAAAACCCTCCTTTGAAGGACCGCCTACTCTGAATAATGATACACCATCTTAAACACACTTGTATTCCCGGAAAAAATCACTTAAAAATATATAAAATCATTTTTTTCAACAAAAAATCTATAAACACCTTGAAAACCCCCTTTAATAATCATTAAGTAAAATAATCACCTGAAGCTTCATTGTCAACCAAATTACATGATTTAAAGAGTTGATCTATTTTTTTTCTTGAACTATTTTTTCCTCCAACTTCAATGTGCCTTCACTTAATGCATACCAACCACCTTCAAGTTGGGACTATTCATTCTAGTTTTTTCAAGCCTTACCATGTAGTATTTTCTAGTATTGTAACATCTCATGGCATATATATAGATCCTTCCTTCTTGAAACATAATATACATCATTTCCCATAGATCTTTGACTGTACTTCATAAAAATTTATCACTTGCATCATCCTCATGTGGTGGTTGACTCATTCCCAGCACAAACGTTAGTTCAGAATTCCAATTAAGCATGTGTGGATCCAAAATGAAAAGTACAAATACTCATTTTTTAACAAAAATTACCTAAAAAAATGCCATGTTTAAAATCATAATCAGTTTTCTTCATACATAATAATTATTTAGGGTCTCTTTTTCAACAAAATCCAGTTACCACACTTGAAAAACTAAATAATATCTTAGAGATACAAAATGTTTTCTTTCCTAGGAACTCCCCGTATGAAAATAAATGTTCATGCGATTCTAATGATAGTACTTGATACCATGCTTAGTCACCCATTATCCCGATCATCGTATTGATACTACTCACTGCTTATGATCCTTCAACACCCTAACCTAATGCAGTAAGATCACTCCCTAGTGACACAGGTGAAATCTCAGGCTTTACATAGTAGCTCAACAAAGATGAAGGTATAGTAAAGTATCACTACATCAAATACCATCATTAAAAGAATCCCTTAAATATAATAGAAGAATTTTAAGTCTACTATCTCTATGTTTGAACTATCTTGGGACCATTCATGCAAGAACAAAGGGATGCATACATAAAATCAGGCAGTGCATAATAAAATCATGAAGCGAATAATCAACTTATATATGATAAAAAATATAGGTATATTATTTTATATGATAAAACATACTCCCAAACATAGCAAGAACACTCTTATACTCTCAAAGTGTTCATATACACAAAGGCAGCAAAATAAATTTCATTGGAAGCGGGGATACTTTCATTATGTTCCGCAGATGTAGAAGAGCATCCCCAATTACTCAGTTCTTCACAAGAATATACACAAAACACCACAACAAAAGTAATAAACAAAAAACCAAAAAAATTATGAATGTAATGTAGTTTTTTGAAACAGCATATACAATAAAAATGTGAAAACTGAAATATGATAACTCTATTATTTTCTGGTTCACTAGCTAGGCTTCAATAACAAGGGTTTGTGCTTCAGTAGCTGGTGTTTCTCCCTAAGAATTGAGTTGGCATCTGATCTAGTCGTCGTGCCTCAGTTCAATGATTCTCATCCCCAAGTCTAGTCCTTGCATTGATTATACTCTCTTGGACTTGTATGATGAGTACAAGGTGGTGGTATTTCTTGCTAATCGAATTTCCTATGGTGATACCACCAAGTGGGGGTAGTGCACATCCGGATCTTTCCATGGCCAAAAATTATTCCCTCAACTGGCAACTTTCCTTTTTTTGTCTTTCACTAGCCCCTTTCTATCTTCGATTTCACTGTTATGCAACATCATCGACACTACAATGAAGGATCTGGACCCGTGCCAGCCCCTGTCATCTCGTTCTCAAATAGATCTAGCATTTTTAATCCTGACATTCTTCTTTGGAGATGATCTCCTACAGTCCTTGTTTACTTTCTCTCATAAAAGGTCCAGGATCTTAAACATGATGAAAGAAACTCATGCACTTGTGGTTAAAGATTTTGGATAGGTTTCAGAAGATGATGATGGTGAATGTAGGTCGATTGGAAGGTGGTAAAGGATGATTGAGATTAGGGTTTCTAAGAAAAAATTTAGAAGTCTGAACTAGACTTCTCAATAATAAAAATTTTTTTATTTATTTTATAGATATAAAATTTATTGATCTAAAAACATAGAAATATTGTTAAATTATTTATATTTTAATTCTATATATAAAAATATTTTTTTTGAAAAAATAATGTTTTGATATTACATTTTTAATAAATATTTCCAATTTGGTAAAATAAAAATTATTGTCTAATAATTTATTCTAATATGTTTTCACAATGCTGAAATATTAATTTATAATTAAAATTAATAACAATAGATTCATTTTTTGGTAAAATAGTTCTTACTATTAGTATGATAATGCAACACATTTTATTGTTAGTAAAAGACATGTTCGAATAAAACAATTAATTTCAATATATATATCTGTTGGTAAAACAAATTTGGTACATGAAATTAATAAAAAAAACAATCTGTTGAAAGTACTAATTTATACCATCAAATATATTAATTTTCACTAAATATATTTTGGTATAAGTCACTTTTTTGAAGTATTTTTATCATAAACAAAGGAAAAAAATAGATGCGTATTGTCAATCGAGAAATCACATGTGAACACTTGATCAAAGATTCGAAATATGTTTATATTGTTCAAACACGATATAGAAAAATTTTTAAGTGGTTCAGTATTGGAATTATTACGGTTTGTACCTATGAAAGAGTAACAAAAAAAATAGAATTGTAGTAGTTTTATTGAGAAGTTGATATTAGGTTCAGAAATGGAGAAAATAAAATGACGTTGAATACTAAGCATTACTTTTAAAACATTAAAGGTGTAAGGGTTATCAATACCCTCACAATTATAGAATAAGATCTTCATTTAAACTGGTGTTATGAGTTAGCACTCCCCTTTTTCTTACCATCTGAGCCATTTTTTCTAGTTGATCTATGAGGTTTATTAGACGTATTTGGCCTTATGTTTTTGTGCATGTTGCCTTTAGATGAAGGCGAAGGGATAAAAGTATTTTTCATATCATGATTTTCAAATGTGGTTACAGTAATATTAAGTATACTATCAATATATTTTTTATTGGAAGAATCATTAACTTTAACTGTATTCAATGACAAAGCATTGGCATCATGATAACAATTACCCTTTTCAGCGTGCAATTTATCATTAAGAATACTATGTGTACCTGTAATTTTTTTTTCAAGTTGTACCTGCTATGAACAGTCCAGTCTCGCACCCTCGATAGTCATGACCTGTTTAATTTTCAAGTTGGGAGAAAGGGAAGTATTAACTGTGTTGGTATCCATACCTGTGGTAACTGTGGGGGAGTAGGTCTGTCCATAATTTCCCTCCATTTTTTCTGTAATATCTGTAGAAATTGAAGGCTATGGAAGATGACCCTCCCTATCCAAGTGCCAAGAAGCATTGAGTGTTCTCCCCCTATAGAAGAATCAAAGCAGTGATTTGTGACATTTTTCAGAGTGCAGGGTGTAGTAAAAGTTTCTTGTTGAGAGAAAAAATCCAAACTAGAGGCAGGGTAATAAGGTTGATCATGGATGTCAACATGCTTACCTTTATTTCATTCATAAGAGTGGGAGAAATAACCTATAGTATAGTCACTGATTTGTATCAGCTGTGGGGTCTGCGATCGGTGAAGGAAAGGTTACATCACTGGCCATTGTTTTATTTTGTTTAATGAATTCAACCACCTCACCTTACCTGTAACTCAAAATATTATTTTTGATGAGAAAGTACCACCATCCATAGAAATTAGTTGCATTCTTTTGATTGGTTTATAATTTTTTGTCTGATATAAAAGTTAAATGTTTTTTGAAAAAAATATATTTCTAAAGCCTATAATCGTAGTCCTTCAATATAATAATTAAACTTTTAATAATTGAAAGTCCACAAGTTTTCCATAACAAAAATTTTCGATGGACATAACTTGGTCGTCCAAAATCAGATCATCACACTGTCTGTTCTATTGGGACTGAATGAAAAAACTATAATTAAATTTAATGATAATTTAAATATATTGGCTCAAATAATTCACTTGATCACTAATACCAATTGAAGGGATTGTGGCATGCTACAGAAGCTGGTGGTCTAGGTTAATTAAACTTTTTCTTTATAGGAACAACAAAATTTATCATCTATAATGAGATGAGACTCTATGTGGTCTAAGGATATTTTGTGAATTATTTAAAGCATAGTGATAAAATATAATGTGAACTTCATTATAAATTGAATCACACATGACTACAGCTCATTTTTAGTAACCATTTCTTAATGAATTTGAAGTCAAATCTGTCTAGATCATCCACACATGCACTAAGAATCTGTGTGAACTTTGTTCATCGAATTCCAGGTGCTATTGTGGAGCTCTAATGATCTATTCAATGTCGCGTCGACCAACATAATACCTTACCTTTAATCTATGATGGCGTACATAGATTGTAACTCAGATAAAGAATCCCTCTCTAAAATGATATGGTAGAGAGAGAGTCCCTCATTTTGCTGGAATGAACAATACACAAGAAATAAGCCTCTCCTGTTTATACAGTGGGATGATCATATTACCCTAAAGGGTTCCTATCCCTATAAATAAATCACCTACTAAATCAGAAATAAATAAATAATTATGAGGAACTAAACTATGTCATAAATTTTATTTATATTTTATCACATAGATATACTATATAGTAAATATTTTTCATGATTAAACCGAGTCATTTAACTCAACTCGTAATTGATTCCAATATTAAACAAACTGGGAATATTATTATAATATTCATTCAAATGATATTATTCCTCATATTTACTTATGAACTAGTAAATAATTTTAATAAATAAATTATATCAAATTATTCATTACTTTAATATTAATAAATTTATTTATTTATCAGTGACTATTGACTTGGGAAACTCTCAGTCCCCATGGTGGGGCCCATGATTTCCAAATTAGATATTCAATAGAATATAGAAGATTCTTGGATATTCTATTGTATGTGACCCTCTAGGACCTTATCTTGATATTAGTGAATAGAATTTGGATACAAAGAGTGGCATCTAGTAACCCATCAAGTCCCCTAAAGAAATAAGTTATAATCATAACAATGAATACCAACCTATGAACACATATTATGTAATATAATAATTTTGTATTTATATATCTCATAAAGAATGATTGTAGAGACCCGAAGCTTATCGTACATGGACATTACATTACATTTGCGGAATACTTAGTACATAACAAAAACACACACACAAGGATCGTAATAGTTTAGTGTCTTTGGAAACTCGGAATAAAATCTTCTAATTGTGGTGGAAGATCTTCAACATCTCCCATAAATATCTTCCTTTTTATACCTAAAACCTTTCTTTATATCCTGGGGAAAAGAAAACATAAAAGGGTGAGCTCAAATGCTCAGTAAGGGTAAACAAAGGAAATATCAATCACATAATTTTCATAAGAACATAACATTTTTTGGAAATCTTAACCTGCAAAAGAGAGCATAATTTCATAACATGGGATAAATCATAGTAGTGAAATGAAATCATAACTTAAAACATTACTCATTGTGGCATACACACATAATCATAGAGAATCATTTCTTGTTAGTCAAGACTCATTGCCAAGACTATCTTAGTGGACAAAGTCCCTTTCTGAATCGAGTAATCCTCGATTCAGTCCTGTTTCACTGAACCGGTATAACCTACCATTCCAGCCATGTCTATCTCATGAGATATGAAATCTTTACCCAATGCATTGGAGGGAGATATAGGTCCCACCCATCTCTTAATTAATCCTTTCTTATGTGTGCCACAAAATCATAAATCATACATCATCGCATAACCCATGTAATAAAAATGGGATTCTTAAACAACATGACATCATAAAACCATTCATATAAGATAAAGGAATTCATAAACATAATTCCATCACAACATAGTCAAATCAATGTAAAAATATGGATAGAAACAGAACCCTTTATTATCTTATATGGAAAATAATTTTGATAAAACACTTGAATTGAATTCTTGAGGAAAATATCCTTTCTTCTTCAAAATCAATTCGTTTTCACAAAACATCATGAAATTTTAAAAGAAAGAGATTTTATTGAAAATAGTCATGAAATATTTTAGAGGAAGCTTCATGAAAATAAGGCTTTGTAAAACAGTAGAAATCCGTTCGTGCCGTATTAAGTTAAAAAAAAACATTCTTCGTACTTTTGTCGGAAAAGTCAAAAAGTACCTCGTACGAAAAACGACAAAAGATTCCTTTCATACGTATTACTAAAAACTCACTGAAGGGTAAAAATGGATTTAAACAATTTTAGGTGGATGGAAATAATATTACATATTGAGTAAACATGGATGTGGATGATAAAATACACCCCAGTAAATACTTACGAATAAACAATCTCGGATAAAAATGAGATTGTGATATTTCCCTTACCTTAGGTCCGACTTGCTTTGTAAGGGTCCGAACCTCCTGTATAATGATTTAAATCATGTTATTGACTTATTACAGAATCATATTCATTGTTATGATATCATATATGGTTCACTTATGACATTATATTACCCGTTCTTTTGTAAATTCCATGTTAAAGAAGCGTTTTGGGTAAAATCGTTTCATTTATCGTAGGTGTTTTGACTTGTTGTTCTTGACATCATTATTACTTATATCATGATTTACTTACTTCAAGAATATAAAATATGATTTATATATCATATATATTCAGTATATATATATATATATAATAGATAGATAAATAAAATGAAAAACACCGTTCATGGAGACGGTAGTCCATACGTACGCATGAACGCTGTTTTACTTTCCTTATTGTCTTGAAATGGAAGTAAGTAGATGGCATACATATATATTTATACATAAATCCAGTAGCTTTAAAATGTCATATATTTCATTATCATTTCTTATATATACTTTATAATCATTCTTAAATGGTTAACATGGAGAATGAATCTCATCGCGTCGTGGAGACGGTAGTCCGTACGTACGCACGAGCGATGATATCATTTCTATAAATATTGAATTGAATTGGAGTGGATTATACAATATATCAGAATCAATATGATGTTGTAATAATTATGTATAGTTATTCTTTACACCATTATACCCATCCATGTAAGGTGGTGGTGGAAAATAGATTACACCACGGCGTGGAGACGGTATTCCGTACGTACGCACGCGCGGTGATTTCTTTTTCCGTAGGATGGATAGATGGTGAAATAGGGTTGTTTAATACTTATAATAACATATCAGTATATGAGTGATACTTATGTTATTACTTCATAATGAAACAACCTAAGAAGAAGAAGTGGAAGAAGAAATAAAGATGAAAGAATTGGTAACGGTAATTACCTCTTCTTTGAAGTGCCTCTTTGAGACCTTTTCTTAGGGCACTAGAATTGGTCTTTGAGGAAGACCATAACCTCTAGGATGTTGCTAGGGAAGTGGAGAAGGGATTTTGGCAGGGGTTGTCCGAGCTTGAGTGCTCAAATTGGTGTGAGGAGGAGGGGGAGGAGGTGTCCTTTTATAGGGGAGGAGAGGGGCACCTTAGGAATATCTCAAAATATTATTTTATATTAAAGTCAAAATCGGTTTATAATGGTTCCAAAGGGTCTTATTTCGAAGCTAAAGTGGGGATGGGTCGAAATCCTATCAACCAATAGAATTTAGACAAGTTTAGGATATTATTTTAACCTTATCAATTAGATTTAACTCTAAGTTAAATAATTTAACTTTTACCATGTCTTTTTGTTTTCTTTCACAATATGGTTAATACACATACTATAACATTCCAAACGAACCCCAAATTGTTTATTATTAATATATATATCCTTAGCTAAGTCATTTGGCCGAACCTTAGATTTTTAGGAATAAAATAACAATTAATAATATAATATTTGATTTAAAAACTATTTTGTTTCAATTTTGACACTATTTCATATATGATTTTTGTGAAAGTCATAACAGAATTATATGTTCGAACAAAGTTGATTAAATCATCACTAATATATCATAGTAACCTAGAAAATTAGTGGAATTCATAAAAAGTCTTAAATTACATTTATTTTGGTATTTATATTATCAATTATGTCAATATTTCATTAATAAGATAATTACTTCATCATCTTTGTGTCATAAATAAATTATATTATTTGATTTCTAAAAATTACAAATAAAATACCATCATGTAGGAAATCTTTTTAGCTTTCTAATGAATATTTATAGTCTAATTTATCTTATGTATAACCCCATATTAAAAATGCTTTACTTATTAAACTTTGATTTTAACTATTTTAACCCTTCTTTAAATAAATTAATAATAAATGTCCTAATCTAATCCAAGTGGGCCTAAATGGTCATATGTTATTCCTAAGTTTGTTTTTGGTCGAATTACACTTGTCCAATAGAATTAGGACATGTGTTAGGGTAATATTAATATCATATTTACCCTTAGTTACCCTATTTACTATTAACCGCGGTAAAAAAAAGTAAAAAGTTACTATTCACCAAAAATTATTTTCATCTCATTGAACCACATTTTAGTCCTTGTTATTAACCGTGTTTCTCGGATTTTCGAAATTCCATTCACAGAAGCGGTAAAATTAAGTTTTATGCAAAATTCAGTTTTTAACCTACCACTTAGTGGTTTCACTATTCATCAAAAATTGATGTTTTTCAGAACAATGCCAAAATTTCATCCCAAGCTATATTTCATATTCCGAATTCAAAAATGAAGTCTATTTTACCAAATTCATAACATAAAAGTTGCATTAATTAATTTTATAATTAAATCCCACTGTTAAAACAAATAGCGTGTTTTTAAGAAACAATATCTATCAAAAGATTGACACTTGTTTATGTCTAGTTTAAATGTGAAATTACGTCCAATGACCAACATTGTATTAAATTGTAAAAATATATTCTAAATATACTTTAAAACCACTCAAATTAATGATTTATCACTATTAATTATTTCGATTAAAAAAGTTGTTTTTAATTATAATTTAGTAATTTTCACTATTCATCAGAATATGAAAGTTATCCGAAAAGTACCAAAATTTCACCTTAGGCTAAATTCGATACTCCGAATCCAAAAATAAGGTTCATTTTGAAAAATAAGATTTACTGGATTTCAAAAAGTGGTTATTACTATTCATAACGGCTAGTTTTAATAATATTTTTATAGCATATCGTTGTTTAGTGAAACTCGGTATTGCGTACTACACACGCTATCGAGGAAGGTCGCGATTGCGTGTAATGCAAGACAAGTCAAGGATGTGTGTTGTGCAAGCTCCTTTTGGTGTAGCGTACAACACAAGACATTAATAAAATTAAAAAGAATATTTTTTTATAAAATCTTGGGCTGTTACATTCTACCCCCCTTAAAATGAATTTCGCCCTCGAAATTCGTCGGGGTTATAAATGGTTTACTATTTGAAAGTTTCTTTAATAGAAACCCACATAGTAAAAGGGAATACCAAAACTTGGCTTTAAAAAACAAAGTATGAAATGTAACGATTACCCAAATAAACTAATCACTGGGTTTCCACATAGGTGAAAATATGGATATGGAAGAGAAATCTAAGCATCATGTTCTGATGGAGAGTGGTAGAGAACATGGCTATGGAAAAGCCAGTAATCACAAATCCATAGATTTGTGATGATATAAGGTACCATCTGATTCATCAGGTATAAGATAACTAGGACAACATTTTTGGTTTTCAAGATCATTTCCCTAAAGTTAAAGAATTTGAATTAGAATAAATACTTACTTTATTTTGGTACAATCTCACTGTTGTTCGTGCCTTTAACAATTTCCACTTCATCTCTTAAATAAATGAAGTTGAATTTGTTATTCGTGAAGTGTTAGCAGATCATGTGATAGAATGACGGGTCATTCCATCTGTTTCAAACAAAAGGTTAGCAAAATTATATACATAAGTCGATCTATAGTGAGATTAATCACATATGGACTTATACTTCATATATCATACTGCTTAATATAATAAAACTAGTTTCTACTAAACAGGGACTTCCTGTAGGCTAGTGGTAGGCGATAAAGGCCAGTCGCACTTCGGTTGTGGGTTCGATTCCTACAGCCTTGTCCGAAGCGATGGGCTGTCGCCCGTCCTGTAGGTTGTCCCTTTTTCTAAAACTTCGTTACTATAACATCCCATCAATAATATCGAAAATCTTCTATCCTTAAACAATACTAACTTATGTCCAACATAATCCAGTCTAATCTTTAGGCTTATACATAATACTGCAGTCCACTCTCATAATATAGTGACATCGATTACCAGAGATTTAATACTGTCGTTGATCCCCACATATCATAAGATATGTCTTGTTGGTCACATTCCAAACATTCAAAGTCCTTAATCGTGTATTCTCTTGAATACCTTAGTGAAAACATGAGTGCAGTTAAAAGTTAACACTTTCCACATACCAAAATCCTCAAAATTCTATATACTCAAACCATGATATCACTTAGTCCTTATATCAATCATGAGCTCATGAATACTGTTAAATAATTAATTTTCTCATTTTCCCTTCATTATGCGCATAATATCTCAATCACTTTGAATACCACATTAGACCAATACATAAATATTCCAATACTCCATGATAAAACATTATTTTGGAATCCCATTACATAAACACTTAATCATTCCACCACATCATTGTCATATTCAACATCGCCAATAGTGATCGCATGTGACTTCCCTTTGTCCTTTGCCTTAAGTGGTTGCTCATGTTGATCATCACTAACCCTTGGATTAGGGCAATTATTAGCATAATGCCCCATTTCTTTGCACTTGAAGCATTGAAGTGTTGGTAGTGCGTTCTCTACAGTGTTTTCTTTATTCACATCATTAGAAAACCTTTTTCCATTACTTCGACACTCAGCTGCTCGATGACCTTCTTTTCCACACTTAAAACATTTTCTAGTCCCTTTAAGACAATCTCCACCATGCTTCTTTCCACACTTTGTGCATAAGGAAACATTCATCTTCTTTTCACCATTATTCTGGGATTTCTCCTTGAACTCCATCTTTCGTTTCTTGTCAAAACCATGAGATGGATATGTAACACCAACTTCCATTTCTACCTTGATAGCACAACGCACAATTTCTTCATAGCTACTGAAGTCTCTTATAGCTAATGCCCTTCGAAGACTTGGTTTTAAGCCACTGAAAAATCGATCAACTTTACTTTCAGGTTGGATGATAATTCCAGAAGCATACCTTGCAAGTCTTGTAAAATTTGCTTCATAGGTACCAACATATTCATCATCCCTTTGCTTCAGTTCAAGAAACTCTTTCTCCATCTTTTTTCGAAGAATACAAGGGAAGTACTTACTGAAAAACAAGTTCTTGAACTCGTCCCATTCCATGGACTCAATTTCATCTCTTGGCCTCGTATTCTTGATAAGATTCCACCATTGATCAGCTTCACCTTCCAAAAGATATACTGCTAAGATGAATTTATCATGTTCAGAACATTGAAGAACTGAAAATATCTTTTCAGTAGTACTAATCCATTGTTCAGCAACTAATGGATCAGTAGACCCACTGAAAGAAGGTGGACGTTGCCTCATGAAGGACTCAATAGAATATTGTTCCCTTCTCTGCTCATTTGGAAGTCCAGAATGATTCATAGCTTGTGTAAGTATAGCAATAAGATTTTTCACTCCATCTCCCATAACATTTGTTTGTTCAGGAGGGCAATCATTGCATTGTCCATTGCATTGATCAACACGGTTCCTTCGGGTTCCAGCCATCGTCTAAAACCCATAAAGAATAGTGTGAGAGGCAAAAATCATGCTAGGGAAAACAACATAATAAAGGGGGAGTACCTTCAATATCCAACA
This sequence comes from Viscum album, assembly GCA_963277665.1. Taxonomy (NCBI): domain Eukaryota; kingdom Viridiplantae; phylum Streptophyta; class Magnoliopsida; order Santalales; family Viscaceae; genus Viscum; species Viscum album. Next base: position 1,520,870,614 of record OY728139.1, on the reverse strand, counting down.
TCTTAGGTTTAATTCTATGATCGTTAGCGTAATTCTATTACTATAACCTATACGTATACTTAACCTTAGAGACATCCCTAGACATACCTTAGAAATATCTCTAGGGATCTCACTAACGTTTTCGCATCCTAGTTTCCAAAGGTTGACTAAACCTTTCCTCTGATACCAACTGTAGAGACCCGAAGCTTATCGTACATGGACATTACATTACATTTGCGGAATACTTAGTACATAACAAAAACACACACACAAGGATCGTAATAGTTTAGTGTCTTTGGAAACTCGGAATAAAATCTTCTAATTGTGGTGGAAGATCTTCAACATCCCCCATAAAGATCTTCCTTTTTATACCTAAAACCTTTCTTTATATCCTGGGGAAAAGAAAACATAAAAGGGTGAGCTCAAATGCTCAGTAAGGGTAAACAAAGGAAATATCAATCACATAATTTTCATAAGAACATAACATTTTTTGGAAATCTTAACCTGCAAAAGAGAGCATAATTTCATAACATGGGATAAATCATAGTAGTGAAATGAAATCATAACTTAAAACATTACACATTGTGGCATACACACATAATCATAGAGAATCATTTCTTGTTAGTCAAGACTCATTGCCAAGACTATCTTAGTGGACAAAGTCCCTTTCTGAATCGAGTAATCCTCGTTTCAGTCCTGTTTCACTGAACCGGTATAACCTACCATTCCAGCCATGTCTATCTCATGAGATATGAAATCTTTACCCAATGCATTGGAGGGAGATATAGGTCCCACCCATCTCTTAATGAATCCTTTCTTATGTGTTCCACAAAATCATAAATCATACATCATCGCATAACCCATGTAATAAAAATGGGATTCTTAAACAGCATGACATCATAAAACCATTCATATAAGATAAAGGAATTCATAAACATAATTCCATCACGACATAGTCAAATCAATGTAAAAATATGGATAGAAACAGAAACCTTTATTATCTTATATGGAAAATAATTTTGATAAAACACTTGAATTGAATTCTTGAGGAAAATATCCTTTCTTCTTCAAAATAAATTTCTTTTCACAAAACATCATGAAATTTTAAAAGAAAGAGATTTTATTGAAAATAGTCATGAAATATTTTAGAGGAAGCTTCATGAAAATAAGGCTTTGTAAAACAGTAGAAATCCGTTCGTGCCGTATTAAGTTAAAAAAAACATTCTTCGTACTTTTGTCGGAAAAGTCAAAAAGTACCTCGTACGAAAAACGACAAAACATTCCTTTCATACGTATTACTAAAAACTCACTGAAGGGTAAAAATGGATTTAAACAATTTTAGGTGGATGGAAATAATATTACATATTGAGTAAACATGGATGTGGATGATAAAATACACCCCAGTAAATACTTACGAATAAACAATCTCGGATAAAAATGAGATTGTGATATTTCCCTTACCTTAGGTCCGACTTGCTTTGTAAGGGTCTGAACCTCCTGTATAATGATTTAAATCATGTTATTGACTTATTACAGAATCATATTCATTGTTATGATATCATATATGGTTCACTTATGACATTATATTACCCGTTCTTTTGTAAATTCCATGTTAAAGAAGCGTTTTGGGTAAAATCGTTTCATTTATCGTAGGTGTTTTGACTTGTTGTTCTTGACATCATTATTACTTATATCATGATTTACTTACTTCCAGAATATAAAATATGATTTATATATCATATATATTCAGTATATATATATATATATATAATAGATAGATAAATAAAATGAAAAACACCGTTCATGGAGACGGTAGTCCGTACGTACGCATGAACGCTGTTTTACTTTCCTTATTGTCTTGAAATGGAAGTAAGTAGATGGAATACATATATATTTATACATAAATCCAGTAGCTTTAAAATGTCATATATTTCATTATTATTTCTTATATATACTTTATAATCATTCTTAAATGGTTAACATGGAGAATGAATCTCATCGCGTCGTGGAGACGGTAGTCCGTACGTACGCACGAGCGATGATATCATTTCTATAAATATTGAATTGAATTGGAGTGGATTATACAATATATCAGAATCAATATGATGTTGTAATAACTATGTATAGTTATTCTTTACACCATTATACCCATCCATGTAAGGTGGTGATGGAAAATAGATTACACCACGGCGTGGAGACGGTATTCCGTACGTACGCACGCGCGGTGATTTCTTTTTCCGTAGGATGGATAGATGGTGAAATAGGGTTGTTTCATACTTATAATAACATATCAGTATATGAGTGATACTGATGTTATTACTTCATAATGAAACAACCTAAGAAGAAGAAGTGGAAGAAGAAATAAAGATGAAAGAATTGGTAACGGTAATTACCTCTTCTTTGAAGTGCCTCTTTGAGACCTCTTCTTAGGGCACTAGAATTGGTCTTTGAGGAAGACCAGAACCTCTAGGATGTTGCTAGGGAAGTGGAGAAGGGATTTTGGCAGGGTTTGTCCGAGCTTGAGTGCTCAAATTGGTGTGAGGAGGAGGGGGAGGAGGTGTCCTTTTATAGGGGAGGAGAGGGGCACCTTAGGAATATCTCAAAATATTATTTTATATTAAAGTCAAAATCGGTTTATAATGGTTCCAAAGGGTCTTATTTCGAAGCTAAAGTGGGGATGGGTCGAAATCCTATCAACCAATAGAATTTAGACAAGTTTAGGATATTATTTTAACCTTATCAATTAGATTTAACTCTAAGTTAAATAATTTAACTTTTACCATGTCTTTTTGTTTTCTTTCACAATATGGTTAATACACAAACTATAACATGCCAAACGAACCCCAAATTGTTTATTATTAATATATATATCCTTAGATAAGTCATTTGGCCGAACCTTAGATTTTTAGGAATAAAATAACAATTAATAATATAATATTTGATTTAAAAACTATTTTGTGTCAATTTTGACACTATTTGATATATGATTTTTGTGAAAGTCATAACAGAATTATATGTTCGAACCAAGTTGATTAAATCATCACTAATATATCATAGGAACCTAGAAAATTAGTGGAATTCATAAAAAGTCTTAAATTACATTTATTTTGGTATTTATATTATCAATTATGTCAATATTTCATTAATAAGATAATTACTGCATCATCTTTGTGTCATAAATAAATTATATTATTTGATGTCTAAAAATTACAAATAAAATACCATAATGTAGGAAATCTTTTTATCTTTCTAATGAATATTTATAGTCTAATTTATCTTATGTATAACCCCATAGTAAAAATGATTTACTTATTAAACTTTGATTTTAACTATTTTAACCCTTCTTTAAATAAATTAATAATAAATGTCCTAATCTAATCCAAGTGGGCCTAAATGGTCATATGTTATTCCTAAGTTTGTTTTTGGTAGAATTACACTTGTCCAATAGAATTAGGACATGTGTTAGGGTAATATTAATATCATATTTACCCTTAGTTACCCTATTTACTATTAACCGCGGTAAAAAAAAAGTAAAAAGTTACTATTTACCAAAAATTATTTTCATCTCATTGAACCACATTTTAGTCCTTGATATTAACCGTGTCTCTCGGATTTTCGAAATTCCATTCACAGAAGCGGTAAAATTAAGTTTTATGCAAAATTCAGTTTTTAACCTACCACTTAGTGGTTTCACTATTCATCAAAAATTGATGTTTTTCAGAACAATGCCAAAATTTCATCCCAAGCTATATTTCATATTCCGAATTCAAAAATGAAGTCTATTTTACCAAATTCATAACATAAAAGTTTCATTAATTAATTTTATAATTAAATCCCGCTGTTAAAACAAATAGCGTGTTTTTAAGAAACAATATCTATCAAAAGATTGACCCTTGTTTATGTCTAGTTTAAATGTGAAATTACGTCCAATGACCAACATTGTATTAAATTGTAAAAATATATTCTAAATATACTTTAAAACCACTCAAATTAATGATTTATCACTATTAATTATTTCGATTAAAAAAGTTGTTTTTAATTATAATTTAGTAATTTTCACTATTCATCAGAATATGAAAGTTATCCGAAAAGTACCAAAATTTCACCTTAGGCTAAATTCGATACTCCGAATCCAAAAATAAGGTTCATTTTGAAAAATAAGATTTACTGGATTTCAAAAAGTGGTTATTACTATTCATAACGGCTAGTTTTAATAATAGTTTTATAGCATATCGTTGTTTAGTGAAACTCGGTATTGCGTACTACACACGCTATCGAGGAAGGTCGCGATTGCGTGTAATGCAAGACAAGTCAAGGATGTGTGTTGTGCAAGATCCTTTTGGTGTAGCGTACAACACAAGACATTAATAAAATTAAAAAGAATATTTTTTTATAAAATCTTGGGCTGTTACATTCTACCCCCCTTAAAATGAATTTCGCCCTCGAAATTCGTCGGGGTTATAAATGGTTTACTATTTGAAAGTTTCTTTAATAGAAACCCACATAGTAAAAGGGAATACCAAAACTTGGCTTTAAAAAATAAAGTATGAAATGTAACGATTACCCAAATAAACTAATCACTGGGTTTCCACATAGGTGAAAATATGGATATGGAAGAGAAATCTAAGCATCATGTTCTGATGGAGAGTGGTAGAGAACATGGCTATGGAAAAGCCAGTAATCACAAATCCATAGATTTGTGATGATATAAGGTACCATCTGATTCATCAGGTATAAGAGAACTAGGACAACATTTTTGGTTTTCAAGATCATTTCCCTAAAGTTAAAGAATTTGAATTAGAATAAATACTTACTTTATTTTGGTACAATCTCACTGTTGTTCGTGCCTTTAACAATTTCCACTTCATCTCTTAAATAAATGAAGTTGAATTTGTTATTCGTGAAGTGTTAGCAGATCATGTGATAGAATGACGGGTCATTCCATCTGTTTCAAACAAAAGGCTAGCAAAATTATATACATAAGTCGATCTATAGTGAGATTAATCACATATGGACTTATACTTCATATATCATACTGCTTAATATAATAAAACTAGTTTCTACTAAACAGGGACTTCCTGTAGGCTAGTGGTAGTCGATAAAGTCCAGTCGCACTTTGGTTGTGGGTTCGATTCCTACAGCCTTGTCTGAAGCGATGGGCTGTCACCCGTCCTGTAGGTTGTCCCTTTTTCTAAAACTTCGTTACTATAACATCCCATCAATAATATCGAAAATCTTCTATCCTTAAACAATACTAACTTATGTCCAACATAATCCAGTCTAATCTTTAGGCTTATACATAATACTGCAGTCCACTCTCATAATATAGTGACATCGATTACCAGAGATTTAATACTGTCGTTGATCCCCACATATCATAAGATATGTCTTGTTGGTCACATTCCAAACATTCAAAGTCCTTAATCGTGTATTCTCTTGAATACCTTAGTGAAAACATGAGTGCAGTTAAAAGTTAACACTTTCTACATACCAAAATCCTCAAAATTCTATATACTCAAACCATGATATCACTTAGTCCTTATATCAATCATGAGCTCATGAATACTGTTAAATAATTAATTTTCTCATTTTCCCTTCATTATGCGCATAATATCTCAATCACTTTGAATACCACATTAGACCAATACATAAATATTCCAATACTCCATGATAAAACATTATTTTGGAATCCCATTACATAAACACTTAATCATTCCACCACATCATTGTCATATTCAACATCGCCAATAGTGATCGCATGTGACTTCGCTTTGTCCTTTGCCTTAAGTGGTTGCTCATGTTGATCATCACTAACCCTTGGATTAGGGCAATTATTAGCATAATGCCCCATTTCTTTGCACTTGAAGCATTGAAGTGTTGGTAGTGCGTTCTCTACAGTGTTTTCTTTATTCACATCATTAGAAAACCTTTTTCCATTACTTCGACACTCAGCTGCTCGATGACCTTCTTTTCCACACTTAAAAACATTTTCTAGTCCCTTTAAGACAATCTCCACCATGCTTCTTTCCACACTTTGTGCATAAGGAAACATTCATCTTCTTTTCACCATTATTCTGGGATTTCTCCTTGAACTCCATCTTTCGTTTCTTGTCAAAACCATGAGATGGATATGTAACACCAACTTCCATTTCTACCTTGATAGCACAACGCACAATTTCTTCATAGCTACTGAAGTCTCTTATAGCTAATGCCCTTCGAAGACTTGGTTTTAAGCCACTGAAAAATCGATCAACTTTACTTTCAGGTTGGATGATAATTCCAGAAGCATACCTTGCAAGTCTTGTAAAATTTGCTTCATAGGTACCAACGGATTCATCATCCCTTTGCTTCAGTTCAAGAAACTCTTTCTCCATCTTTGTTCGAAGAATACGAGGGAAGTACTTACTGAAAAACAAGTTCTTGAACTCGTCCCATTCCATGGACTCAATTTCATCTCTTGGCCTCGTATTCTTGATAAGATTCCACCATTGATCAGCTTCACCTTCCAAACGATATACTGCTAAGATGACTTTATCATGTTCAGAACATTGAAGAACTGAAAATATCTTTTCAGTAGTACTAATCCATTGTTCAGCAACTAATGGATCAGTAGACCCACTGAAAGAAGGTGGACGTTGCCTCATGAAGGACTCAATAGAATATTGTTCCCTTCTCTGCTCATTTGGAAGTCCAGAATGATTCATAGCTTGTGTAAGTATAGCAATAAGATTTTTCACTCCATCTCCCATAACATTTGTTTGTTCAGGAGGGCAATCATTGCATTGTCCATTGCATTGATCAACACGGTTCCTTCGGGTTCCAGCCATCGTCTAAAACCCATAAAGAATAGTGTGAGAGGCAAAAATCATGCTAGGGAAAACAACATAATAAAGGGGGAGTACCTTCAATATCCAACATCTTAGGTTTAATTCTATGATCGTTAGAGTAATTCTATTACTATAACCTATACGTATACTTAACCTTAGAGACATCCCTAGACATACCTTAGAAATATCTCTAGGGATCTCACTAACGTTTTCGCATCCTAGTTTCCAAAGGTTGACTAAACCTTTCCTCTGATACCAACTGTAGAGACCCGAAGCTTATCGTACATGGACATTACATTACATTTGCGGAATACTTAGTACATAACAAAAACACACACACAAGGATCGTAATAGTTTAGTGTCTTTGGAAACTCGGAATAAAATCTTCTAATTGTGGTGGAAGATCTTCAACATCTCCCATAAAGATCTTCCTTTTTATACCTAAAACCTTTCTTTATATCCTGGGGAAAAGAAAACATAAAAGGGTGAGCTCAAATGCTCAGTAAGGGTAAACAAAGGAAATATCAATCACATAATTTTCATAAGAACATAACATTTTTTGGAAATCTTAACCTGCAAAAGAGAGCATAATTTCATAACATGGGATAAATCATAGTAGTGAAATGAAATCATAACTTAAAACATTACACATTGTGGCATACACACATAATCATAGAGAATCATTTCTTGTTAGTCAAGACTCATTGCCAAGACTATCTTAGTGGACAAAGTCCCTTTCTGAATCGAGTAATCCTCGTTTCAGTCCTGTTTCACTGAACCGGTATAACCTACCATTCCAGCCATGTCTATCTCATGAGATATGAAATCTTTACCCAATTCATTGGAGGGAGATATAGGTCCCACCCATCTCTTAATGAATCCTTTCTTATGTGTGCCACAAAATCATAAATCATACATCATCGCATAACCCATGTAATAAAAATGGGATTCTTAAACAGCATGACATCATAAAACCATTCATATAAGATAAAGGAATTCATAAACATAATTCCATCACAACATAGTCAAATCAATGTAAAAATATGGATAGAAATAGAACCCTTTATTATCTTATATGGAAAATAATTTTGATAAAACACTTGAATTGAATTCTTGAGGAAAATATCCTTTCTTCTTCAAAATCAATTTCTTTTCACAAAACATCATGAAATTTTAAAAGAAAGAGATTTTATTGAAAATAGTCATGAAATATTTTAGAGGAAGCTTCATGAAAATAAGGCTTTGTAAAACAGTAGAAATCCGTTCGTGCCGTATTAAGTTAAAAAAAACATTCTTCGTACTTTTGTCGGAAAAGTCAAAAAGTACCTCGTACGAAAAACGACAAAAGATTCCTTTCATACGTATTACTAAAAACTCACTGAAGGGTAAAAATGGATTTAAACAATTTTAGGTGGATGTAAATAATATTACATATTGAGTAAACATGGATGTCGATGATAAAATACACCCCAGTAAATACTTACGAATAAACAATCTCGGATAAAAATGAGATTGTGATATTTCCCTTACCTTAGGTCCGACTTGCTTTGTATGGGTCCGAACCTCCTGTATAATGATTTAAATCATGTTATTGACTTATTACAGAATCATATTCATTGTTATGATATCATATATGGTTCACTTATGACATTATATTACCCGTTCTTTTGTAAATTCCATGTTAAAGAAGCGTTTTGGGTAAAATCGTTTCATTTATCGTAGGTGTTTTGACTTGTTGTTCTTGACATCATTATTACTTATATCATGATTTACTTACTTCCAGAATATAAAATATGATTTATATATCATATATATTCAGTATATATATATATATATATAATAGATAGATAAATAAAATGAAAAACACCGTTCATGGAGACGGTAGTCCGTACGTACGCATGAACGCTGTTTTACTTTCCTTATTGTCTTGAAATGGAAGTAAGTAGATGGCATACATATATATTTATACATAAATCCAGTAGCTTTAAAATGTCATATATTTCATTATTATTTCTTATATATACTTTATAATCATTCTTAAATGGTTAACATGGAGAATGAATCTCATCGCGTCGTGGAGACGGTAGTCCGTACGTACGCACGAGCGATGATATCATTTCTATAAATATTGAATTGAATTGGAGTGGATTATACAATATATCAGAATCAATATGATGTTGTAATAACTATGTATAGTTATTCTTTACACCATTATACCCATCCATGTAAGGTGGTGGTGGAAAATAGATTACACCACGGCGTGGAGACGGTATTCCGTACGTACGCACGCGCGGTGATTTCTTTTTCCGTAGGATGGATAGATGGTGAAATAGGGTTGTTTCATACTTATAATAACATATCAGTATATGAGTGATACTGATGTTATTACTTCATAATGAAACAACCTAAGAAGAAGAAGTGGAAGAAGAAATAAAGATGAAAGAATTGGTAACGGTAATTACCTCTTCTTTGAAGTGCCTCTTTGAGACCTCTTCTTAGGGCACTAGAATTGGTCTTTGAGGAAGACCAGAACCTCTAGGATGTTGCTAGGGAAGTGGAGAAGGGATTTTGGCAGGGGTTGTCCGAGCTTGAGTGCTCAAATTGGTGTGAGGAGGAGGGGGAGGAGGTGTCCTTTTATAGGGGAGGAGAGGGGCACCTTAGGAATATCTCAAAATATTATTTTATATTAAAGTCAAAATCGGTTTATAATGGTTCCAAAGGGTCTTATTTCGAAGCTAAAGTGGGGATGGGTCGAAATCCTATCAACCAATAGAATTTAGACAAGTTTAGGATATTATTTTAACCTTATCAATTAGATTTAACTCTAAGTTAAATAATTTAACTTTTACCATGTCTTTTTGTTTTCTTTCACAATATGGTTAATACAAATACTATAACATGCCAAACAAACCCCAAATTGTTTATTATTAATATATATATCCTTAGCTAAGTCATTTGGCCGAACCTTAGATTTTTATGAATAAAATAACAATTAATAATATAATATTTGATTTAAAAACTATTTTGTGTCAATTTTGACACTATTTGATATATGATTTTTGAGAAAGTCATAACAGAATTATATGTTCGAAACAAGTTGATTAAATCATCACTAATATATCATAGTAACCTAGAAAATTAGTGGAATTCATAAAAAGTCTTAAATTACATTTATTTTGGTATTTATATTATCAATTATGTCAATATTTCATTAATAAGATTATTACTGCATCATCTTTGTGTCATAAATAAATTATATTATTTGATGTCTAAAAATTACAAATAAAATACCATCATGTAGGAAATCTTTTTAGCTTTCTAATGAATATTTATAGTCTAATATATCTTATGTATAACCCCATATTAAAAATTATTTACTTATTAAACTTTGATTTTAACTATTTTAACCCTTCTTTAAATAAATTAATAATAAATGTCCTAATCTAATCCAAGTGGGCCTAAATGGTCATATTTTATTCCTAAGTTTGTTTTTGGTCGAATTATACTTGTCCAATAGAATTAGGACATGTGTTAGGGTAATATTAATATCATATTTACCCTTAGTTACCCTATTTACTATTAACCGCGGTAAAAAAAAGTAAAAAGTTACTATTCACCAAAATTTTTTTTCATCTCATTGAACCACATTTTAGTCCTTGATATTAACCGTGTCTCTCGGATTTTCGAAATTCCATTCACAGAAGCGGTAAAATTAAGTTTTATGCAAAATTCAGTTTTTAACCTACCACTTAGTGGTTTCACTATTCATCAAAAATTGATGTTTTTCAGAACAATGCCAAAATTTCATCCCAAGCTACATTTCATATTCCGAATTCAAAAATGAAGTCTATTTTACCAAATTCATAACATAAAAGTTGCATTAATTAATTTTATAATTAAATCCCGCTGTTAAAACAAATAGCGTGTTTTTAAGAAACAATATCTATCAAAAGATTGACACTTGTTTATGTCTAGTTTAAATGTGAAATTACGTCCAATGACCAACATTGTATTAAATTGTAAAAATATATTCTAAATATACTTTAAAACCACTCAAATTAATGATTAATCACTATTAATTATTTCGATTAAAAAAGTTGTTTTTAATTATAATTTAGTAATTTTCACTATTCATCAGAATATGAAAGTTATCCGAAAAGTACCAAAATTTCACCTTAGGCTAAATTCGATACTCCGAATCCAAAAATAAGGTTCATTTTGAAAAATAAGATTTACTGGATTTCAAAAAGTGGTTATTACTATTCATAACGGCTAGTTTTAATAATATTTTTATAGCATATCGTTGTTTAGTGAAACTCGGTATTGCGTACTACACACGCTATCGAGGAAGGTCGCGATTGCGTGTAATGCAAGACAAGTCAAGGATGTGTGTTGTGCAAGCTCCTTTTGGTGTAGCGTACAACACAAGACATTAATAAAATTAAAAAGAATATTTTTTTATAAAATCTTGGGCTGTTACAATGATGCACACTTGTGTCACCATATTTTCTTTCCTTATTATTTTTTGATCTAACTCGATAAATTTACCCTCAAATACCTTGGCCAAATATTTATGAAGGTACTACCATATAGATCAACCAGGATCAAGATATATTACATATTCAACTCATAAGAGACACATTCTATCTTGATCTATAAACAATTTCCATACCACCAATGATGCACCCAAAAGGAGCTACTTATCTATGATTTCACTATAATGGGTTTTTCCTTGCATCAAATTATTTGATCCAATGGAACACATTGATAATGATCTCAAGTCAAGACACCAATACACATGTTCATAGACAGGAACAACCAATGTCACCTTAAAAGTGTGTTGTTCCTATTGGAATGTATTTCCCCACTATCTCACCTAACTTAGATCAATCGGTGAAAACTTAATGAGAAGAAGTCTCAATGCTTGTGAGCCCCAAACACTTGATAGTAAAATATAAATAGTGTCTAGTTAATTTTATGTATCTAGACCATATTAAATTTATTTAAAATTAATGTCATAGTATCTCTAGATTCTAATTATAGAATAGGATATAATATAACCTTTTGATACAAAACAAATATAGGGGTAATACCATTAAAAAGTGGATGTAAAAATTCAAACACTATAATGATAAATGTACATCATGCATAACTCACTTTATATATGGTATGGTAATCAAAAAGTATTGTTCAAGTTGGGTCGAGGGAATCCACTACTAGAACATTATGATTGTATTATCATCCATGGGAATTTTGTAGGCTGTTTGGTTCCATTTTAAACTAATTAATGGTCATTCCATTATAATCCATGGATGGGAGGGTCTATAATAGCCCTCCAATGCATTGGGTATGAAATTCAACTATATTGGTTTATCCATTTGCATGAGTGGTATAAAAAATGATGTCCAAGTTACATGGATGATTTAGCTATTATTTCTATGGGATTTTATGGAAATATTATTATTTCTCAAGGTACGATAATGAAATTATTGTTAAATAAAAGTATGTGCTACTTTTTAAGGTTGGAAAGTGTAATTTTGTGAAAAATATTTGATGTGTTTTTCATGACATCAATAAAACGTTTGTGATTTATAATTTTCATTATATATTTTTTATGAAATGTTTTATTAGAATATTTTTTATGAAATGTTATTTTTAAAGTATGAGAATATTTATTTTTACATGAAATGTTATTTTCAAAAAGGAAATGTTTTATAAGTATTCTTGAACTAACAAGTTTCATTCTTCTTTTTTATGTCCATTAATGATAGTTTTTTCTAATTTCATGTTTTTAAGTGTTTTTCAATGTAATTAATGATGATTAAGAATTAATAAAATACAATTTTAAATTAATGATGATTATTAATGAAAATATAACATGTTTTAGTTTAAAAGTTTTATATTATGGTAAAAATGGATACTGAGTTGAAGCATAAACTTTGTAATTTATGGGGTTTTTATGTAAGAGGTAATACTTTATTCTCAAATAAATAGGAAACTAAAAGATATTTAGGAATGAAATATGTGAATTCTTATCTAAATACACTAGAATAAGTAATTTTAATGGTTGATTCCTTATAGTATAGGTCATCTATGGTTTGGGAATAGAATCAACCCTCCCTTTCACTTGACGAAGCATTAGTCATCCTAAGGGTAAATAGAGTTTGGTACTCCCCCAATGTTTCATTAATAACAATGAAACATATAATCTATTTTTGGGGTATGATAATACCTTATTCAACAAACATGTTTGATAAATAGTGGGTTCTCAATCAGGGTTTCAATACTCCCACTACTAATGCATAACCAGGTAAGGCATAGGTACCCAACTGCATCCAGTGTGACGAAACGATTCTGGTTTAGCTAGATAGTTCATACCATGGTTTTTTAAGATGTATGAACATTTTATTAGCTATGATGTTATGAGAAGTAGTCAGTGATATGGGTTATGTTACTTGAAAGTATATTTGGATGTTTCATCATTTTGTTCTTCTAACATGAGTGGGTTATCCTTTTCATCTATAGTTTTTAGATAACTAGGAAATTTTTTTATTACCTAATAGTTTTTAGGTATTCCTACTATGTATGTATATACACAACCCTACATGGGAATTTTTACCACATGTTTCATGTCTTATACAGGTGATAGATATCTTGACGGTGCACTTGGTGGTTGTTATGATAGTGAGGTAGGGGTTTTGTGGTACCTAGAGGTGACTGTAGCATAAAAAAAATCATGTGTGGTGATAGTTCATTTTAGATATCGCTTTTCCTTAGATTATTAGGGTTGACATTCCAATTCTATAGATTATTGTGAATTTATTTTCCTAGATTCCTTATTGTTTATTCACTTATTACTCCTTTTTGGATCTAATCATGGGTTTCATGAATTATTATACATTTTGGATTTTTATTTAACTAGTTTTTGATTATTGGTTTCTAATTTGGAGATTGGTGGTTATGTACCTATAATTTAGGGAACATCCTCTCATCTTATGAGATATTACTACTCTATTCAAGTCACTTTCCCCTTATTGGAGGTGGACTGGGGGTGGTATACTCATCTTACTGTCAGTCCATGTAATTCATTAGTGGAATGATTCATGTTAGATAAATTTCATGAAAGATAAAGAGTTTCTAGTGATAGAGTAGGGGAACCTGAAAATGCTAAAAATATAATAATTTCATTAACATTTTGATTCAAATGTAAAAATAATTAATCCCTTAAAAATTATGGAATGAAGGTTAGATATGACTCTTTGTCTTAAGATGTTATCATGGGTGTTTCATTTTGATATTCATAATTATGTGGTAGTGAAAATCAAGGAAGTGATGACTAAGTTAGAGATGATGGATTCAAAGGGTGGACATGTATTTATTCATTGATCCTAGACTGAAGATTCCTTTTTTTTATTTTCAAATAATCTGCTTTAAGGCTGAGCGGTAACCCCGATAACCAAAATTCATGTGCGGGATACAGAATGAAAACAGCAAAATGAAATTCAAAATTCAAAAGATACCCATAATTCAAGGAGTCCTCAAGCCTTGAGAATCCCAACTTTCAAGGTCACGTCATGTCACCTCCCATACCCACCATCGTCTTTCCATCCCATCAACACCGTCATCGCGATCACAACACTCGTCGCTGGAGAAACATCGCCACCGTCAAACATCGTAACATAATAGTCCACCGTTCACATGTAAATGTCAAACTAGAATGCCAGAGACAGAAGAAAGTGGGTCACCGAAAACCAGAAAGCTGGAAACGCATCGTCACCAAAATCACGCACCACTCCATCGCATACCACCACAGAAGAACACCATTATAGAGTACCGAAATTTGATGTTGCTTCCTGGACCAAACACCTTCGACACCGAACCAGGGCGTCATTGTCGTTGTCACCAAATCATGAGCATCACCGTTTTGGAGTCGACATCATCAGCCGCTAAACTATTGAACACCACCGACAGAGGCCACAATCGCTCCTCCTCGCCTCAATCATCCAGTAATAGAAAAGATACCACTGATTAAAATGAACCAAAAGCAAGAACGACGACCAAAAAAAGAACACAAAACTGGGGAAAACCATAAAGAGGGATGGTAATGAGACCGTGAAGAAGACTAGGTATGCAACCCTAAAAGGAACCTTGAAGACCACAAACCAAATGGCCCAAAACCTTATGTACCCATCGCTCCAACTCTGACCTGGAGAGTAGCGGTGGAACCCTAGGTCAGAGCAGGTTTGGGCAGCCGAAGATGACGGACCGACTCCAGTTGCGGCTGGAAACCCAACGTCCACCGAACCACAATCCCAAAATCTATAGGTTAACTCCATAACATCCCGACCTGGAGAGGCATGAAGGAACATGAGACCAGAGCAGGTTAAGGCGATGAAAGGAATCCAAATCACATACCTTCACTGGAAGAACCAGAGAACCGCGGAGAAACAGCAGTAAGTAATAGAGGAGAGGAAACCCTAGGGGAACGAATTGCGTCGGAACAGAGCTGAGGAGAAGAGCCGGGAGAAAATGGGAGAGGATGGGCCTTGAAACCATAGAGGAACAAAGAAAGAAAGGAGAGCGCTCTTCTCCAAGAGAGTTAAGAGCGATGCAATGTGTTTCCTTGATCCGAGGGAGATAAGAATTTCTCTATATAGAAGAAAATGATTTTTGATAACTCCCCACACATGGATAGATAAAATATGAATGTTTAGGTTCAACTCATGGTTTGATATAACTTAGTTGTTTCTAGTATGTAAACATGACACACTTGAAGCATGATTGTCCTCATGATCCAAGCATGTGTCATTAGTGAGGGAAGCTTAGTAATCAGAATATGTTATACAATTACTTCTCGTGAGACTCTAGTTTTAGAGGTTTTAATAAGATAAATGGATCAATTATTTATATGGAGAAACTAAATTATATTAGATCTTAATCACTGGTGGTGAAAGATAGAAATCCTAAAAAATCCCATGATTATAAGATTTATAGAAAAAATTTGTTATACATCATGCATAAAATGAATTTGAGTTATTCTTAATGATAGTGAGAGTTAATATATTTACTACTTCCACTATATTAATTTCTATGTTTTAAATTGTTGTATTCCACTAATTTATATCAACACGAGTATTAGATGATATGAATATTCATGTGTATTTTATTCATCATTCCATTAATTCCAAGATTTCTCTTAGAGAAAATGTGAAATAGGGTCATTGTTGTCAATAATTATCCATTTTAATTAGTGATGTGGAAATTTTATGATTCTACTTGGTCTTGGCGATGAACACATACAATTAAGAAATAAGAATCAATTAAATAGTATAGTTCAAGTCAAATTTCAACTATTATGAGTGAATTTTTTTTATTACATTTCCTAATGGGAATGTTTTTACTTTTCAAGGGGAGTGATACATTCACAATAATTAGGTAAGGATGGTTGTTTAATATCTAAGAACATTGACATGTTATTTATATGGGTGATTTATTTTATCATTGGAATCCAAAAGACTTCTATCATTGTTTTCTATAGTGAGATATTTCATATACGTGTTTATGAAATACTTCTCTAGGCTACCACTCGAGGGGGAAATTTGGTTCTCTATTAAATTATTTCTTGGGATGTTTCTAATCACATTTCATTCATATTTTTCAACTCCTATGGGAGTAATGATATTTACTGATAAAACTTTAATTGAATTTTCCTATGCTGACTTGTAAGGGGGGAGATATTATGATAGATTTCATAATAGATTTCTCCAAGTCACTACAAATTAATGATTTGTTATGGGTGATTTTGATCGAATCATAATGTTGTCTTATATCTTTCTTATTCATGTGATGTCCTTAGTGGAATATCTATATATTATACATGTGAGGGATGTGTTTAAGATTCATATAGATACTTTATTTATTGTGTTAGATACAAATCCCCTATTTAGAATTAGATCTCTAGTGGGAAAATAGTTTTTATATTGCATTTATAAATTCAATTTTTAATAATTGATGTTGTATTTTATTTTTGACATTAGATAATTTTTAAAAGATTTAAAAAGAGCACTTAGCAGGTTTTCCACATTGTTTTTGAAATAAAAATTATAAAAACAATTTTCTATCTTGGTTATGTCATAACCTGCATATAAATCATTAAAAAATGGAAAATCATTGATCATTTTTTATAAATTTATTGGTTCATGGGATTTCACCTACACCACATTCCAATATTCTTACTAAAACTCCCTAGGCCATCAATATCTATCATTATTTATCACCTTGATCATTCTTGTCTCCACCCTCCCTCTTTTTCATCTCCATTTTCATTGAAATTATCACCTTCACATTCATTATATTCATTTTTTCCATTCATAGTTCATGTTTTTCAGGAATCTAAGGTTTTTTAATTTGATAAAGTTATTTTTTTATATTTTAGTTTGATTGATAGAATATTTGATTAATGTGTGGTATAGATCATAATAATTTACTAATTAATGGGTGTTCAAGGCAAGTTTAATGAATTTTATATTCGATTAATTATTTATCTAACGGGTTCTAAGTCATCTAAGGTACGTTTAATTTTATTGAATAAATATTCAATTGGTGTTATATTTGATGAGGGATTATTTTATGAATCGGTGTCTTGTAAATATTGCATTGATTTTTTCACAGAATCTAAATTATGATTAATTTACAAATCATTTTTTTCTTGACCTGTAAGGTATGTTTAATTTAATGAATGGGTGTTTTTTATTTTTTATTTTTTTATTTTCTTACATTGAGAATGCATGTTTTCTGTTTTTATGTTCATCCAATAATTATGTAATGGATTATATAATGTTTTTCCTTTTATGTCACTACCCCCCAAAAAATCATCATGAAAAGACTACTTTATTATATTAATATTTGGTAAACTATCTCAATTAATATCCTTAAATCAAACTTATTTGTCTTACAATGTTATCATTTGGAAAAACCAAATTTACTCTACTGCATGTGACTTTGCTTCAATATATTGAAACATATTCTCACAACGTGGTACTCTAAAAAACATGCCTTCTTTTATGTTCTAATATAAATATAACAACTCATTATTTATCTCTAAGAAATATATTATTGGACATACCTTTAAAAACAACAATACTCTATTATCTTTATTATTAAACACTGACATGCTTATATCTATCATGAATTTTTTAATATCATGTTTTCTCACTATATAATGTTAGATATTATATATGGAATTTTTTAATTTTTTATATTTAATAATAACAAAGGAAATTATAGAAGTATTTCACTTAGTTCATTTCACTATCGTTATCATATTTTTTATTTTCTTATATTTTTTACTATACATAAAATTTTCTATCAAAAATTATATTTTAATTCTAAAACATGTCGGAACATGCCAAAATATATGTTAGAACTAAAACAATCTAAGTGTTAAACAAATAATTTGTCCATTTATATTAAAATATTTATTGGTTTTATTTTTTTTATAAAATTAAAATTAAAATTAAATTTTAATATACTGTAACTTATATTTAATGACTAAATTTTTTAAAATGTGATAATGAGTCATAATTTGATTAATATAATGTTAAAAAAATGAATATGGGGAAGGAGTTGATGATTTTTTTTGGAATTTTCCAAACAAAATGTTCCCAACAATGAACAGTTTTTCTACTCATCTTTTATATATTTAAATATGAAAAATTTGAAAACTAGAGAAATAAATGATCATTCAACTTTTCATGGTTTTAATCATAGTTACATTCCATGGATTTGGCATGGTGAAATTTGATATAATTCAATATATACTAATGATGATGATTTCCATGATAATGAGTATAATAAAATTGATGAGATGATTCTTGATATTAGATTAGTGGTAATTTAGATGGAATTGATGATTGAGTGCTGCTATGGTGATGATGAAAAATCATCATAGACATGTTTTATTAAATTTATGGGTTTATAAATATTTTTAAGATAATTTAACTTGAAGGGTAGAAATGGATTTCATGACAATAGTTTTATATAGTTTCTAAAAATGTAAAAAGACATACTTCCTGAAGAAAAAGATCTTTTATACTAACATTATAATGTGGGGGAGAAAATTTATTAATGGGTTTGTGGTAAAAGAAGATATATGCCTTCCCAACTGACTTTGTTCTATATATTATGGAATACAAAAGTTTTTCAGAGTGTCCAAAATATGGTACATCATGATGAGGCACCCCATACATGCACTCCTGGATATAGTGCTAATAATATATTCTTTAAAAAAATTCTTCGATACAAATTGAGATGGACATATCTTTATTTGAAATCATTTTTATAAGTTAAACATTATAATAGAAAAATAATGTAACAATAATAATATTGGATGGTTTAGTGTCTTTAATAACCATTTACATAAGAAACTTATTTAACAAAACAGGTGTTCATTTCACCATAATTTAATGGTAGTAAACTCCCTTATATACTTCTCATAAGATAAAATTATATTAATAATATGGGTATGGGAAACATAACAAATAGGTGAGACCATGTTCTCAGTAAGGGAATTCATATAAAACATTTCATCAAGGGTTTTATCATAGTAATATAATACAACATGAACTTGAGAGAAATATATTATTAAAAATAACATAGAATAATAAGTGTTGTCCATAAGTCATCAATCAAGGACATATAGTCTCAAATGAACAAAAATGTATGATAAAAAGGAGTCCAAAATCAAGAGATAATAAACATGGTCCATTGAGCATAATCATAGGAATAAGAAATAAAAATATGATATAATAATAGGAATAGGAAATTGAAATATTCTGGAAAAAGTTAAGAGAAATCTTATCTTGACACAATCTTGGGAAAGGAGAAAAACATGATCAAGTTGACACAAAGACATCTAAATAAAACTATATATGATCATGTACACACACCACCATGTGAAAAAATATATATGTATTCATATCTAAGAACCATCATGTGGTCACATCTATATGTGATCATCTTCACACGCCATCATGCGAACAAACTGTAACACAATTATGTCTATGCACTATCATCTGAAAAAATCAAAACATGATCATATAAACACATGAAATTATAATTTCATGAGAAATAAAAATATAACTAATGAATTAGAGGTAGATATAATACCCCATCATTTAATAATCTATACATATGAGTTCCAATTGAAAATAATCATTCATCACATAATAAAGAACCTAAGGGAGAAATGGGTTTCATAATATATGCAGATGGTATCATCAAAACTGACCTCAAGAATGTAATTAATTGATGCCAAAAATCCAATCACCAAAAAATAATATTTTAAAAGATAATTAAAAGGGTGATTCATGAAAAATAATTTCTAAGTAATTAACCCTTAATATATAGACCAGAAATATTAGTAAAAACATAAAAGAGTTTTTAGAAAACATGTTTATCTTTGGTTTAAAATAAGAAATTATTATCACATTGAAAATTAATTTTTGAAAATTTGATGTGAATTTTTTTTAATTTATTTACTTTGAAATGTAACATTTTACAGTGGATATTTTAAAAATGAATAATTATTTGGAAATGTTGAATTGTAAAAAATGAAAATAGTTACCTTTTAGAAAAACATTAATAACGAACCCTTGAAAATGACACAATGGTGATAAAATATTGAAGTGAAAACATTATAAAAATTATTACTTTTAGAAATAATTTTCAATAATTGATATTTGAAAATATATAAATGTTACCAATATTTAATGTTGAGTGGAAGATAAAACATTTGATTTTGAAGTGATGAAAATCTTTGGAATATTTTGAAACAGATCTCATAAAAAACCACATCATAAAATGATGTTGTAAAATTTCATTTTGATAATTAGTTTTTGAATATAGTGAGGCCAAATTATTAAACACATATTTTCATTTTAATATAATAAATGAAAGTATTTTTTGAAAAAAATGTTTATATGGAGGAAAATATTTCTTTAGAGGATATGAGTTTATTTCTTAAAAACATTTCACTCATATGTGAAATAAAATCATCAAAAATTAATCATTGAATTTAAAAAATCATTTTAATTAGGGGGAAAGATGAAAAATCTTATGAAATAGGAAATAGAATAATTTATTAAACTTATTAGAATGATGCTTATGGAATATTATTTTAACTCAAATAAAGGAAACTAGAGTTAACCAAATCCCTTACAAATATCATAATTACAAAATAAAGGGAAATTCAGAAAAGGTATTGAGTTTCAGAAATGTAAATCCCCAAGAAAAAGTAAAAAAAAATATATAAATAAAATGGAATAATGTTCCCATATTATATTAAATTTGTAAGAGAATAACATTCATAAGTCAATGATTGAGAAATGGGTTTCTAAAAAAACCTCATAACTTTTGAAATTTAAAAAAATGGATGGTGGAACATGATAAGTATTTGTAAATGATTTATATTTCATGAAAAAATACAATAAATAAAATTCATGGTCAAAATATACACCAAAAAAGTAAATGAGTGTTGAATGCACATCAAATCTCAATCAATAAAAAATGAGATGAAAAAAACCATTACCTAGGGTAATGATTCATTTTTTATGTGTTCTAGAATCATGGAAAATAAAATTAAGTTTATTGAAAACATTATTATGAACATTTTACATTTATATTTTATTTACCAAGTTTAATTTATTATCATAAGTTATATATTTTTTATATAGTTTTAACTTTTTGTGGTCATTTGATTCATTTATGTTGATTTCTGTGAAACTTCATTGGTATGTTGACCATTGTCAAAAGTGTTGTAAAATTAATTAATAATATCCATAATGGTATATTTTTATTTATTTTATTATTCAATTATCAATAAATCTATATAGTTTATTATACTTCCCCAAAATGGTCTTATATTAAGAAAGGTTCCTTAATATGTTCATTTTATGAGGTTAAGACTAATATAAACTTGTCTTGTTTATAACACTTATAAAATGTATAATATAATATTTCTAAAATATTAATATTTTATTAAAAATTATTATTGTATATTAAATAAATTTTCAATTTTATCCATGTGAGGGAGTAATGTAAAATGAAATATTTTCTTTTATGGAGGTCCTAGTCCACATGTATACATATATGGCACTCTCATATTTTATAAAACATGAGGAGATATAAAAATAAACTAATTATAATTTAATAATATTAATAATTTTATAATTATCATATTTTCTTCATTAAATATCTTTTTTGATCGTCCATATACGATGTTTGTGAAAAATAAAGTACTTTATGAAGGTGGAAGTCTGCACAAATGCATGATGATGTCTTTATTTTTAGAATTATTTTGGAGGGAGTTAAAAAATGGATATTAAATTACTATAATAAAACAAACTCATATTAAAAACATTTATTTTATCACAATTTCATGGGTAAATATAATATTATTTGTTAGAAGAATAAGAAAACTAATTGTGTTCTGTTGAGAACATTATATATCCCTTTTGATGTTGTCCCTTGGGTAACACGTTAAGGATCCATAGATTAGTCATTTGGAAATAATATTGATTCCAAGACATGGGTATATGGTTTAGGAGATATTAGGGTAGTTTATTGGTAGATATAATTCTTTGGAATGTGTGTATAAATTTTATGTATGTGATCCTATTTTATATGTAAAGAAAATGACACTTTAAAAAATACCAATTATTGTTTCAATGATTAAATAAAACTATTATAAGGTCGATGGATCCAAAAAAGTGAAATAATGAAATTTTAAGTGATATAATTTTGATAAAGCACCCACATTTCATTTTTAAACTTCTCTAAAAATATTTTAAGCCTTTTACCACTAGTTCTCTTAAATTTCACAATTTTGATTTTTACCATCATCACTAGTTTCTACCCAAGAAATTTATGTTTTTAATAAAAATATAAAGTAAACCCTATCAAAAAATTTGGATTTTATAAAACTAAATTTATGATCTATATTATATAATAAAATTTATAAATAATATAAAATTAATATAGAACATTTATTATATAAAAATAGTTTTAGTAAAAAATTGTTTTCTTCAATACAAAGAGTTATTAACATTTTATAGAATTATCTTCCAAATAAATGAGTGATAATATAATTTAAATATTTTTTCACATGATATAAAATTAATTATATAAAATATTTCAGTTTAATTTGTTAGATAAATATTACACAACCTTAATAAAACAATTCTTAGAGAATAAGCTCTTCCCCATTATCATGGTCATTAACATTAATTTTATTAATCATACTTTTATAATTAAAAATGAAATATAAATTATTACATAATATGAATATATTGATAAGAAATATGAAATTAATTTTTTAGATTTAATTTCTACACGTGAAAAAAATATTTTTTAATCTAAGAGAATAAATGCATTTTTATAGTAAAATATTACTAAATATTGCAAAATTTTAAACATAGAAACTACAAATTCAATATAATATTTTTAAATAATTTATTTTAATTCATGATTATATATATATGTTTAAATATTTCAAAATACTTTAAGACATTATTTTATTATGATAATGCAATAAAAGTGTTTGTATTATGAGAATAGATTTTTTTATAAATTCAAATAAAAATCACATATTTTAGAAAAATCACTTATTTTAGAAAAATAAATGTATTTGACCTGAAGATAATTTTTAAATGATGAATTCAAAAATGAAGTTAAAAATTTAAATATTAAAATATATAAATTTCTCTTTTAAATGAAAATATAGTAAATAAAAAAAGTTGTAAAAAAAGTTCTTAAAACAAGAAGTGTTCTTAATCATATTTTGTATGAAACTATAATACAATAAATTGTTTTATTTACTATATGATTCATTTTTATATTTTTCTAATAAAATTCATCTAATATAGTACCTCTCAATTTATTTTTGTATTGCATGTGAAACAAGCTATCAGATATACTATTGATATAGAAAATATTATTTTCCAAAATCTAAGGGCATTGCATTCTCCCTCACATAAAAAAATTATGTTCTCATAATTTTAACTACAACTCACAAATGAAATAGTTAGGGGTGTCTATAAGATTTAAATAACACAAAATTTATTTTTTAATGAGATATTTATCTTACTATCTTAGATAATACTAGTAAATTATTTTTGAAATTTTTTTATGACTTTCTAGAGATATACCATTCATGAATTCATTTTTTTATCCTATTACTAAAAAATAATTGATTATTTTTTTTTATAATTATATATAATTAAATCAAAATAAATTATCTTGTGAAAACTAAATATTAATATGTCTTCTCTAATTACATATTCCTTCCAACCAATGATACTTTCTGTTCAACTATGTTGTAATTAGTTCCACTATTTATCCCTTTAGACTAACCTAGGATGTCCATGGGTTTTCAGCTGTTAGATTTAATAACCTAATTAATCATTGAATTCAAATATATTTAATCAAACATAATAGTTCATAAATAGAACTAATCAAAAAACAAATATAACTGGGAGTGTATAGTCAGGTGTGTAGTCTTAAACCCACTCATCGTGCATCGAGTAATGATAAAGTCGATACTCACCCAACCTTTTTAAGGGTTATTACCCATATGTGATTTTTTTCAATGGCCACATCCACTTTTTAGTACCCATATTGGGATGTAATTTCTAGGAGAACCACATACTCTCTACTTTACAAAATCTTCACATCATTATATTATATGTAGGATTATCCCAAGGGGTTTCACTAAAGTTTTCTAATCCTAATCACCAAAATAACTAAAATAATACTTAAAAATAACTAAAATTATTTAAAAAATAAATAAAACCTGCTATGATACCATCTAAGGTTCCCCAGACATACACTTTTGGATCTAGTACTAAAAAAAATTCTTTAAACACTAGTTTTTTATACAAATAGTGACGAACCTATCATTATTTTAAAACATTTCCATAAGTTAGACATTAAAACTCACAAATCATCTCACATTTTAAGAAAAAAATGTTCAGTATCTTTAATGATCTTTTACATAGGTAATTAATTTTAAAAAATATTTCATTATTTCTGAATAATTGAACCACACTAGACAACCTTCTAGACTAATCATAATTTATGATCATCTTTATAACCTGGTGAAGGGAAAAATTAGAAAGGGGTGAGATAAAATTATTAGCTAGTTAATTCTTATCAACATTTAATTAATGGTTAGATTATTAGAATTTGTGAAAACATGATCATGGGAAAAATATCTTATTAAAAGGAACACTTAATAATAATATTTTCACATATTTCATTAAAAGGTATATATAATCTCAAATGAACAAACTTGTCCATGGAAAAGTGTTTTTAATCATGAGAGAATAAACATGTACCATATAGAATCATCATGTGAATATTTCATAAAAATATATTATAACAATAATCATATAAAATTGTAATATTGTGAATCAAATTATCATAAATCACGTACAAGAGTAATCTTGTGAGCAAAGTGAAACACAATTATAACCATAAAAAATCATGTGAACAAGTATAAATGTAATCATCTCTATTCACCAAAACGTTAATAGATCTATATATGATTATTTACACATATTAATTTGTGAAAAAATATATATGTGATCATGTTCACACACCATTATATGAACAATGAATTATATGATCATGTCTATGCACCATCATGTGTACAAATTATAACACAATCTTATACACACCCAACATTATTATCTCATGAGATATAAAAATATAACCCATGCATTGGAGGGTTATATAGGAACCCACCTATCAATCATCTATACTTATGAGTTCCATTAATATAGTTATTCATAACATAATAATGAACCCAGAAAAATAAAAATTGTTTCCTAACAATTATAGATGGTATCACAAAAATTTACCTCAATAATTGAAAAGATTGATACCCAAAATTAAATCCTCAAAAAAAATTATTTTATAACAAAATTTATTATGTGATTCATGAAAAATAATTTAAAAATAAATAACCCATTCATATATATATATAGATATTTTAAATTAAATAATAAAAGATTTTTTAGAAAAAACATTTATATTTGGTGTAAAGTAAGAAGTTACTATCACTTTTATTAGTCATTTCTAAAATGGTTAAGTGAATTGTTTTTAAAAAAATAAATTTAAAAAATAAATTTAAATATTATAACCTTGGAGAAAATTTTCCATGAAATCAAAGAAATATAAAAATGAAAAATTAAAAAGAGACATAAGAATGAAGAGTAACAACCACTTTAAAGATACAAGGAAACGAGTCTCTTGGCTAAGAGAAACTTCTTAGCACTATTACACTTATTAAGAAGTTGAAAATTGTTTCGAATTATTCCATTACTTATTTTTTTTGTATTTATGGGATTAAAGTTCATGGAATTAAATGTGAAGTTAATTCTTAAGATGATAAATTAATGATTAAAGTGGAAGACAACAAGTTGGAATTATTATTCAAGATCTGATAAAAACATGAATTGTTCCACATTATTGTATCATTAATTTGAACATATTTAATACTTCCTAATGAAAGTTTCCAAAAGTTAAAATATAAGTTATGACACACCTTTAGGGGGACCAAAAATAAAGGATATGATATCAAGGCTTATTCCTTGATTATCTAGAAATTCATTTCATCTCTATAGAAGTTGAACACATAGGTAACCCAATTACACTTCTTTACCTTGTATTGATTATATAAAATATGTTCATAAATTGGCAGTGTTGTGTTATGTATAATCTCATTTAAATGGGGAGTAAAATATCCTTTCACTTGAAATTTATGATATTTTTATTGAAGTGTGGTATAATATTTTACTCGATACACATGTTTGATAAAGCCCACATATTCGTGAAATTAATATGGTATGGGAATGATATCAATTTAATTGTTGTTAATAGACGACAAAGACAACATTATATATATATATCATGTTTTCTATATATGGTTTTCACATATAGACTTAGAGTATACTATCTAAAGCGTCTTTTCTAAGTGAATGGTTTGGTACCATCCATATTTAATAAAACATATAAGTAATTTAAAAATTATTTGAAAGGAAGAAAAAACACTTACATTAATCATTTTCTTTTATTTTTGATAGGGAGGATAAGGGACATTTA
This sequence comes from Viscum album, assembly GCA_963277665.1. Classification (NCBI taxonomy): domain Eukaryota; kingdom Viridiplantae; phylum Streptophyta; class Magnoliopsida; order Santalales; family Viscaceae; genus Viscum; species Viscum album. Next base: position 1,520,843,648 of record OY728139.1, on the reverse strand, counting down.
AAATAAAAATAATTTATTCACAAAAAAAATATAAAGGGGGGATCCATGAAAAAGAAGGAACCATGCACAACCTATGTGAAGTAGATCCATAGACACACAACTAGTGTTTATAACACTATCATCATGCTTTGTGAAGAAGAGAGTTTCAAAAAGCCACTTGGGAGAACTAACGGGTTTTTATAACCACACTGTTATATGAAAGAGGATGAAAACTCATGCACTTACATAAATTTACTGAAATATTTTTTTGTGAATAATTTTAAGAGAAGTGGATAGTGTGTTCAATAAGTTACAGTAGGGACTTGATTTGAATGAAATTTACATAAATATGATGAAATGAATTTATGAGGTGTATCTAAGGTGATATATAAATATTTAAAGAAGAATGTGGAATGTTTATGAGCACATCCACACATGATGAAACCCAAACAAAACATGGAAGCACAAACAAATAATAATAATTAAGATGAATTTAGTGTGATATTTTTTTCTTGTGAATTTCTTAAAATAACCATTAATAAATTATATTGAGGTTTTTCGGGTTTGTTTCTTCCATAAAATTACTTTTCATATTGAGTTAGAGAACTACATTGATAAAAAGATTATCTACCTGAGCATTTTATAAATTAATGAAGAATACACCATGTAGTTTTTTGAAAAATTCATTAATTGAACATTTTTAATGGCACTAAGATTGAGAGGAGTTTTAATATTCCACATATTGAAGAGAAGTGGGATGATGTTCATAAAATATTATTTATTTAGAAGCAGTCAAATACCTATAATAGAGGTAAAATGTTATTTATTTGATCTGAATACCTCATATGTAGTAGATATATGTTCTTGAGATGCTTATTGAATATCATTTAATAGATGAAAGTGCCAGTACAAACAACACCATTGAAGACAAATGATACCAGTATAAAGAACTCCACTGAATTAGGAAGTTTATTTATTTCCTGCATGAACATTTTTTTTCCAATTCTATGCATTTGTAATCAAGATATAGTGATAAGAGAGTCCATGAAAAAACCATAGGTTAATCATGACAAGGAGTATGTTTTTGTACTAAACCTTGTAAAAATGTTTGTGTGATACTATTTATTTAATTATATGAATTGAATGTTTACGTGACTATTGAATTCACACAACAAATCTATTCATCTTAAACGTGGTATAGGTTCGAGAGTAATACAATATAATTTAAAATAATGTATAAATTTTCTAAAATGTTAGGTACAATGATTCATGCTACTCTCAATTTTCCTACATGGACCATATAGCCTCTATAAGTGGTATTAGAGCATAGGAATTCCTCTGATGGGATCAATGTTTTTATCCCCAGTTATTTTTATAAGGACTATATAAAGTTGATATTAAGAGTTTATTCTGAAATACTGCAACTGTAAGACATGTTTTCAAATCCTATTTAAGAATATATGAAGGCCTATTCTAAGACCTAGAAAAATAGGAAGAAGAGGGAAGAAAAGAGACTAAGAAAAATATCAATGAAAGAAGAGAATGATTATCACTCCTTTATCTAATTTGTTGACAATTATCCTTTTAAAAAAATTGTCCCAACATATGGGGAGTATGAAGTAGATTTGTCAAAAAAAATTTATGACTTCTAATCTCAATTTTATAGATATATAATGAATTTTCATGAAGAATTAATTTTATATATACATTTTTCTTCCAAGGAACTTTTTGATAGAATATAACATCTCGAAGAGGAAATAAAAAAACAATAGGATGTAGTTAGTAAGAAATTATAAAGGTGAAATTTTCTTACAGTCCTCATTGAAGAAAAGGAAAACTCTATGACTATGTGGAATGAAAATATTTTAATAATTAAATAATAATATCAAAGGAATGTTTATAATAGAATTGTTACTTGACATGTTTTTAGAGAAGCAATGAATGAAATTAAAACATTATTCAATGTTTCAAGTATTTTAAAAGATTCATATCTTGAAGGAAAAACTTGTAAGATAAAAGATATAGACATTTTAAGGGAATAAATGACTAAAAATGAAGATTATATTCAGAATATCCATGATCTAGAATAATCACATAAAGCTACTATCATTTTCAAAGAAGATATATTGGATGTAAAATCTATGAGAATAAAAGACCATGAAATCTCGTTGAATTAAGTTAGAAAACAACTTGAAGATCATATTGTTAGAATAAAAATACAATGTGAAGTTATATGGAAATTAGTTGAAAATGAGATTTTTTCCTTCAGCATGAAAGGTCTTTAAATAGTGATTTAATTGACAAATTGGAAGGGGATGTGTGATGTAACATTCCAAGATACTAAGAATAATAATTATTACATGTATATATACTAAGAGATTAAAACCCCAAAAAGAGATGTTTTTATAAAAACTACTGATGAGACTCAGGTCTCTAAAGAAACTCAGATTAGTGGAAAGAATAAATCTAAATCATTTATTGATCAACCATGAAATAGACCATGGAAGAAGGTAACCTATAACCCATTTTGTTATATTCCAATTAATGAAGTCTCATCATCTTGTAGAGGTTCGAATCCAAAATTTGGGAAGATTTGGTGTGATATAAATGTGTATGAACCCAAACAAACATTATGGGTGGATACTGTAAAGATCAATAAAAATAACTCCCAAAATATTTCTACAAATAATTAAAGGAAAATTAAGAAATAATAAGGCACTAAATCTTGTCAGTCATGAAATACATTTGTTGTGGCCATTTACTTTCATCAACATATGTATAATGAATGGCTATTATATACAAAAAATAATTATAAAAATGACCACATCTATTGAAAAAATTATAGAATACTTTAAGAAAAACAAATCTACTCTTGATTGAAAGATTTTTATTCATCTATTTATTCTGCTTTGGTTTTGTAGGTTTTTAATTTGTTCACGCCTAAAAATAAATTTAGGTATTTTTAATTTAAAAATTCTAAAAATATATTTTAATAATTAATGGTCGGATTCCAAAATTTCTAGTAGAACTAATAGTATTCATTGAATCACTTTATTTTAGTTGTAGTTCTAGTCTGACTAGACTTAGTTCCAGGACGATTCTAAATTTTCCTTTCCTTATCTGTATAATTATATTATGATTTATTTTTCATTATCATTCTAGTATCAATCCTTGATTATTTGGTTGGTTTATCATAATTTATATGAATCAAATGTTTATATATTTTGTCCTTTAACCGGAACTAGATGATGAGACTACTTTAGAAAAAAACACAATTAAATGGGTTTTGGGTTATGTTTTTCAATGGGATTATAAAATGTTGATTTGGAAATGATTTTTATTTATTATTTAAACCAATGTAATTCTCTTTAGAGACGTGAGTCTCATCAAAAAAATTTATAGAAACATACATTTTTGGGGTTTGAATCTCTCTATATATTTGGGTGGTATAATTATTATTTTAAGTAGCTTGGGATTTTCCAACATGTATCTCCTTTAAATTTCACAATTCAATATACAGAACAATAAACTTCATAATGAAGTAAATATTATCTTTTTCAACTGATCTCAGTTTTTCTTCACATTTCCTGTTTATTTGATTATTTTGATCTTCATGTTTTTTGATACCTTCATTCAAAGAGCTGTCAAGGTCATTAATTCGTATAGCTCTAACTATAAATTGGGATTCCTTGAAAATGATTGTATCTTTATGTAATTTTTCTTGTTCATGGATCTTATGAATATAAACTTCAAGAATCTTGGTATTTTATTCCATTAACATGTCATCCTCTTTTATATTACATGTCTTTTCTTCAAGATAAGCATCACTAAAATTCATTGAAATGTTAAAAAATGCTTCAAGTTCATTGATTAATTCTCCAAAACATGATTATTCACAATTTTATCATAAATATTCCATTTAAATTGTTATTCAATTATTGATTATTTTCAATCAAAAGATTCATTTATTTTTTAATTGCTTCAATAAGTCACATGACAATATTTCACCTTCTTAATTTCTTACCAAATTAATCCTTTTTGTATTCATCGCCTCTTTGATCTGTGATCAATTATCAAAGAGTTTCATGAAAGAAAAATTTATATATGAAATCAATTGTTCTATAAATTTTTTCACGTGTCATTAAAATTTATAGTATAAGTATTGATAAATTCTGATAGACTCATTCTCCTCATACTCTTCATGGCTTGATCTAGTTTCCTTAAAAGGATCATTGTGAACTAATTTGATAAAGGATCACAAATCATTCTCCTATTTCTTCAGGATTTTTGGAAATCTATTTGATTACATATGCTTCTTATTCAATAAATATTCTCCCAATTTGACAATAAAATAAAAATGTTAAGTGGGGAATATTTCTTCTCTTCTTTATTTGAAATCTCCACGAACTCTTTAAAGAGAGGAATGCTCTCACATGGTTTTCTTAGAAAAAATACATATGTTAATAAACTCTAATTCAATGTGGTATAACCCAATGTATAAAAATATATTGATACAACCAGGGATGTATAAGATATCCATGAAATATCATGCATGTCAAACCATGCTTAAAATGTCTCAATTTTAATCTAAAGGGTTGAAAATAAATGAATTTATCAATGAAATTATAATTCATTCACAAATATCAACAAACACATCATAAAGTTCAAATGAAAAAGAGAAGTGCACAGGGCATATGGATAAGTGAATAGTGGATAGTGCATGTTTGTATGCACATGTGATTTCATAACTAATTTAGATACCCAGAACATGAAATTTAATACACATAATAAAATAGAACATATAAATGAATGTGCTTGTGTTTCAGATTTCATGAAAATTTTTCATGAAGTAAAATTTATTTTAGTTTGTGGAAGTTATTATTACATAAGATGTCATTGAAGAATTTGTTTTCACCACTTGTACACATTTAATGTGAGGCTAGGGAATCATTCCTAATGAAGAATTCATGCATGGGAATTTGTTTAATTGAGGTAACTGATCAGTTATAGGCGATCAGATAATTGATCCATACCAACAGACCATACCAATGGTTGTTGAATATACATTAAGAGTACACAATAATTTTATATCCTACAAACTCATGGAGGAAGATCATAGAATCATCATACATTTTTTTCATTAAATATAGTTGAATACTTCCATTTGGTGATGGGAGTTAGTGAAGTCATCTGGTTAGATCTTGGTGAAAAAGGAATCTCTCGATTGGAGCTGGAGTAAGTATCCTTTAAGATGGATCAAAAATAAAAAACTATCACTCATTTAGAGCATGAAAACAAGTTTTTTAGTTGGAGTTAAATGAAATTATATTCACTTTTTTGATAATTTAGAATATATAAATGGGGTAAATAACCAAATGTAATAAGGAGTAGGCTTCTTATAAAAACTTTTAAATAATGTGTGTTTCTCTCTCTCTCTCTCTCTTATTATTTTTCACATGAGGTGAGATTTAGATATATTATTAAGTGTATTGAGAACCTTAAAAATATTGAGAGTTTGAATTTTAATGAAAATGAATGTATAAAAAGAAACCACTGATTCACACCTCCCCTCTCAGTGGTCACTAATGCATGGGGAACTACATGTGGTATTAGAGTAATATTCCCTCTAAATATCCATGAAATTATTTATTTTGTGAAGATTTCAGAAAATGAGTGAGAAACCTTAGATGGATAATTATGGAATGACTCAGAATAATATGAAGAAAATACTGGCAAGGAAGATGAATAGGAATCTGTTTTATAGTTCATTAAAACATGTGTTATAGTTTTAAGAATCACTACTTCTAGGTGGTTTCCTTTGGATTTATTCATGGAACCAGAAACTTCCAACAGTTATTTATCCAAAGGGTACCTACTTTCTAAAGGCAGGCATTTATTATATTTGAAATTTATGAAACTTAGGAACGTGCATTGGTCAAGAGGATGGGAGGTCGGACTCCTCACAGACTTTAGGGGGGAATTATTGTCTACTTTGGGACTCTCTTGGTAAATTTGAGATATTTTCATGAATCCTTACTAATTTACCATGTATAACATAAGTTTCCCTTGGAAGTTTCAATGACTTATTAACATGTGTAAAATTTAGAATCATCAGTATGCATTCACGGTTCTTCATTAATGGAAATATTGATATGAATTCGAGGTTCCCCATCAATTGTATCCTATAATATACTATTTAAAGATTCTTTTAATCATTGTTACGATGATATAGGCTTTTAAGCCACTCAGTGGGGCACTCTGGAATTTACCGTCATCCAGGGAAATGAAGGTTTGTTATGATATTGGTATCGTGCCTATAATATGGGATACCTATGTTTCCTTGTGAAAGGAATCTGAACCCTCATAGTTTGGTTCTGCTTAATGGGACACATCATATGTTTTAAGTCCATTTGATAAGGACCTCTTAGAAGAAGGTTCTTAGTCAAAACATAGTGTGAGACTTATGCTGAATCAAGCCAAGGAACTTAGAAAAGATATGTGTTTCCATGTAAGATTAGACCATATTGGGAATATAGACCAAGGATAATATGGTTGATTTGAATTGTTGGGTTTGAACATCAAGGAGGATTCCTATGTATCCTATATGGATGGGAATCAAATCCAACATAGTTCGATAAGTCTCATATGAGAGTATATTCCTTTGAGAGAAATGAGTTTGGACTTCCTGAAAAGTATTACTTGGTGATTTAATGGTTTAATTTTGGGGGATTATTCCTTAATAGGATTCCCAAATTAAGGAAATTAGGTTTGGATTCCTGAGAAAGATATCCAGTGATCTCAGCCCCTAAGAAGGATTCCTACGTATCTTGGTTTGAACAGGAATCAATGTCCTTGTATTTCATTTAGTCAGGAGTGCTTGTGCATATTTTGTAATCATCACTAATCTCTAAGCCCACGTGAGTCATGCTCGGTGTGAGAAACAAGAGGAGGTGAAAGATTCAACAATTAGACATACACTTTTCCTCCTCTGCTGGTGGAAGAGGGTGCACCTATGGCGGCGAGAGTGGACGAGGCCTGAGTCGACCCAAGAAGAGGGTAAGGTGACGAGCCCTCCCATTATTCACATTACATTGGACAACAATCCAATGAAATAAAAAATAGATGAAGGTCAGGGGATTATACTAGGATGGATTCCCATGGCGAAAAATCTTAGTGGGAGAGGGAAAGGGTAACAAATGTCCCTATGCCCATCTCCCCTCTGGTCTTTGGCACCGAATAAGAGAGGAGAAGCAATGATGCTACATCATGTAAGAAAAGCTAAGGGCTTAGGCCATGATGGTTTCCCTAAAATTGATCCTTGTAGGGGAGGGATACTTCCTCTTTGTTTAAAAGGAAGAAAAGTAGGTGTGAACCGTACCTTCCCTACTAGAGATCTGAGGATCCGGGTCGTCTCTTTGAGAAGGGAGAGGTCAGGACCCAAACCCTCCCCAAACTGGGAACTCCCCAACACTATTCCGGGAAGAATGGTCCATGTGACTTTGGATATACAAACCCATAGACACTCTATGAACCCTAACCCCATTGTGAAACAAATGTGGGAAACTTCTGACTGTGGAATTACAAACCCTAATAGGATACACGCTAATGTGGATTTCTCAAATGTTTGATAAGCTAAGAGGTTTTGGTGGAGGTCTCAACAAAATCCCTTTTAGAAAAGGGAGAAAAGGAAGAAGAATCCTTTCCATGAATATCTTTTGATGAAGGATTTATGGCTTTTAAACTGAAAAGATTAAGTAAATCAAATAGGGGGACTCAAGTAGATAAGCGTGGGAAAGTATGGGCATGCAAGTATACTTGGGTGACATGATATTTTCTTAAGAGATGAACAACATGTATGGTAATACTTGGGAACAAATTGGCTCAAGCCTTCAGGAGTATTCACAAGTAGTCTTAGAATTGGAGTGCTCACGTTCATATGAAAGTAATAGGTGGCGCATAAGTGTTTCGAATTTATAGAGGGTGGGAGATTTAGGCGTGCAAGTGTTATGGTATTCAAACACTAAAATGACTTATGTACAATGAACCTACTTTAAATCCTCCACTAAAGGTGTTAAAGAACTACCTTTAGAGTTCAGTAAGACTTAGACGAAGTACTAGGGCGACCCAAGCAGCAATTGGGATTCAGGAAAATTTTTCCATACAAATGGAGGCCCTGAGGGTCTATTTATAGGAAAATATGGGACCCTAGGCAAAAGGTGTTTGGGAATGCAAGTAGGCTGCATGAAATTTTTCTGTGCGCAAGTAGGCTACACGTTGACGCTCTTTTTGTATGACTAAGGAAACCGAAAACTCATGTGCTTACAAATCTTGATTTTCTTCATGTATTTTTTCCTTTTCTTTGTAAGGGGATTTCCTTTGTAAATTTTTAGAATCTTTGACAGAATGGAGTTTCAACAAAATCCCCCCTCAGAATTGGATCTAAAATGAAAAGAGGATCCTATACTGAGGTAAAGTAATGAAGCAGAAAGAAAAGAGCACTAGGGTGCACAAGTGTTATGTCCATTTAGCAACTGGTCATGCAAGTTTGCAGCACGCAGGATTTTGGAACATAGGGTGACATGCCTCGCCTATATATAACAGCTTCACTTCCATGAAATTCATTGAGACTTTCAAAATTTCAACTCTTGGTGTGCAGGTATTATTTTACTTAGACGCATCTATTTATCCATGGTACTTCTGTATGTTTTTTAGTTGCGTTCTATAGGTGGGGTGCCATACTTTTGCGCCAAATTATACTTGGGTGACTTAATGCCTTTGCCGATTTTTTTTTGAAAAAACACCAAAAATGAAGTTTCTTTAAAATTTTATTTCTATCTTTTTGCAGGTTCAATGGCTCCCAAGAGAATTGGAACTGCTGGTGAGCTCTCCAGCAAGAGGATTGATGACATGATGAATGTCATTGGCCATGATTACTTTAACGTTTGTGACACCACCCTTCCAGATTTAGAAAACTATTTGAAGAAGTATCATTTCATATTTCCTTGAATCAACTATCTGCCTTTGTATAGCTATGACCATTTGCAGGATGTTAATATTCTAGATCCAAAGAACTATGTCACATATTCTTGGTTTCAAAATTATACAAACTTCCCATCAGCCAATGTTTCTATTGGGGACTCATTTTCTAATGATTGAACAGTAGAGAAAGATCATATTATTCATCATAGCCCGTGTGCCCCAGATTTGATGGCACACACACCTGAGCTGTAGACACACTGTTATTCATCCATATTTTGGGATTCTAAAACAGATCAGTCCAAGGGTTGGAATAAAACATGGGATTTCTGCCCAAGAGGAGGAGTAAAACCTGCATGGATGTGAGCATACTGGGTTTGTAAGACCCGTTCAGAATTTACAGATGACTTGAAGGGCATCGAGATTTATGGGGCCGTTTAAGTTGGAAAAACTTATGTGTATAGGAATGATGATTTCATTCCATAATTATTATGTCGATGTATCCCAGAGACTAATTCTATCCATTTAACACAAGGAGAGGTAGGAATCATCTTGTGGGACATCTACAAGATTTATAGAGATCCAATCCTTGGAGACATGTATGATGAGTTTATTTCTCTCAAGGTGACATATAATGACCCGGGGAAGACACAAGCTTTGGTTTGTGAGTTGATGAAAATATTTAACAAACTCAAGAACACAACCACCATGATGTCTTGCACCAGGAAGGATATTCATCTAAAGGAATGGATGTAAATATTTTTGATAAAAAACAATGAAAATGGTCCCACTTACACCTGTCCAACTAGCCTTCCAAGGGTACAGAAGAGAGGTACCCCTAATACTTTTTGGGAAAAATTGGAGAAAGGAGAATTTGAAAAATTGGGATATGAAGTCAATCCAATAATTTCAGCAAAGAAACGTCTAGATGGTTTCCTGGACATATTTCTCAACATGTATTTATTACCAATCTGTGACTCTAAAGGATGTGTGAGTCTAGGAACCTTTGTTATTATAGCCAAGCTGGCATAGAGATGTATGGTAGGGTTGGCCACTCCTGTTTTGGATAAGACTCATAGGAGTTTTCTGCACATTTACAAAGGGAAGTCTCCCTTTAGAATAGAGGGACCATTCTAGGTGTTGTGGGGATGGATCGCTTCTCACATCAGAATTTATGTTGTACAAAGTGGAGTATAGGTTTTTGGAAGTTCTTTCCGACTATCTATTCAGGAATGTTATGGTATTTCACCCTTTTCATTTAATGATTAAGACATCAAGGATAGATTTGATCATGCATAAGGATTTCCATTTCTTTCCTTATGAGAATCCACCTATGGGGAAATTCGTTGATGATGGGATGAACAATTTGGAACTGAGGGAATATATGCTAGCTTAAAGAGATGACATGTTGGACACCAGAATCGATAGAGAAATCATATGTGTGGCCTATGTTCCTTATAGATTTGCGCATCAATTAAAATGTCTGCAACAAAATATTGTATCCCCTCAAGTGCATGTTAGATTAGAAAAACACCGGATGGTTTCCCGGAAACTATGGTTGTTGACATCTATGGAGAGGACTGGGGTAGTGTTTAATTTTCCCATCACTGATGTAGTAAGAATATTGACTATCTGGTATGCCTAAAACTAGGTTGCATATTACCCTGAATGGGTATTAAATCATGTTGTCCCTCGAGTGGGGGTGAAGAGAAGTAGCAGGAGGGTACCCCTTGGTTTGGAAGATAATTATTCATCATCAGAGGCCGAATCGCAAGAATCAGAGGGTGGAGGTGATGATGCTCCAAATTCACTGAAGAGACCTCATGCCAGATATAACCCTCCTGCTAGAATTAAGAGAGAAACTCCATCAATCCCTACTAAATACGTATCGAGGTGATCTGGCCACCATCATTTTGAAGTGCAACTAGTTCCATTTTCTCATCTCTTATCCGTGACAATGGGTATTGGGAAGATACTCAAATCCAAGGTGGTAGGATCCTCTTAATAATCCTATAATATACATTCTAAATATATAATACCATAGGATATTCAAACATGGAAGATTCTGTACTGGGATGCAGAAACCATGTGGATGGATCTACGTGAAGGAATGCAAATTCCAGGAGTAGGGGTTTTGTGAGATTCTTTTGATATTCATTTATGGATAATCCTAATGAGGTGAGGACCTATATTCTAGAGCTAGAAATGCTCATATATTCCACTGATGAATCAATTACTACCATAAATCGGGTGATGGAAATGATAGATCATGGTACCACCGAAGGGCTTAGTCCTTCATTAGACGAAGAATGGCGTGAATTTGTAGATCCTGAAAATGTAAGTTTCCTTTTTCTCACATTCTCTTCTACTTTAAAATTTGAGTCTTAGTCAAAACATTGTTACCTAGGAGAAATATCATCTTAAATTTCAGCTGGTTAAAAAGAAAAATGATGTTCCTTCACCACAGTATAAACATAGAGGAACTACTCTAGGAGCTATTGGATCACCCCGTGAACCGGGAGAAATATCTCTGGGCCAACATGCCATGGAGGAGGAAATAGAGAGAGTATTGGAATCTCCAATACCGGTATTTTGAAATGATGACACAAGACCTCTTAAGAAGGCAAAGAAGTAAAAGCATTGATGAAAAAGATCCATGGTTAAGCCCTTTATTGGTAGTGGTATGCTTCTCTGATAATCATGAATTTTAGTCCTTATTCATAAAAAGTGTTTTAAACTTCTTAGAATTACATGGGATTATTATGTTTCTTCATTGAAAGAAACTTCTTATAAAGTTCAAGGAACCATAGAGGGTCGTACTGAATAGACACAAATTTCTGTATATCTAGTGGTTCCTGAAGAGGCATTGAAGCCAAAGGAACTAGAATCTGTTCCCAGCACTGCTCATGTTCCTGTTATCAAAGGAGAGAAGGCTTCTGGAAAATCAACAACACTTCATAAGGAATCAAATGTAACAACAACTAAATTCCATTCTGTGATACTTTTAGGTTCATCACATGCACCAGAACATCTGGAAACAACTGATGTTGACCCCAAAACTCTTGCTGAAGAATCTACTTAGGGTCAAAGGTCGCCAGAGGAAGGTTGCAAAGAAAACACCCCAAGTGCTCCAACGAGTGAGACCAACTTGGGATCTGAGATATCACTGGATGAAATGATGAACCTTGACATAGATTTTGAAGAAGTATTAGAAAATGATAATATACCACATGATTTAAAATAATTTGAAGTTCCTTGTATATAATTAACTAGATGCGAGTTTTCATTATTCTTCCTGTTAATATTCTTATGATTAACTTTCTAACCATGGTTGGTTGAAATATGTAGTTCCATCTAAAGAAACTGCTACCACAATGATACATGAAGGAATTTTTGATATTGATATCAATCCTATAATTACATAGAAATTGTCTCAAGTGAATCTTGAGAAAGAAGATACTTCTGAGATTCATTCTGAGGATCCTGAGCACATTAAACATAGCATTCCTCATTCAGATACATCAAAAAAAATTGCTAAAACTGAGAAAATTGGAGAGGTGTCTTCTCAAGATGTTGGCCTACTATTAGGTAAGAGATATTGATATTTTGATTTCATTCACCTTTATTATATCTTGAATCTGAACATAACCATAATTATTTATTTACCATATAGGGATATCAACTTCAATGGCTAGGTATGGAGGTCAAGCTTCTGCATCAGTCCAAACAATATTGGAAGGTGGAGTAGCCATTGTCCAGGAAGGAACAAAACATGGCACTTATTTAAGTGCATTAGTCCCAGAATATATCCCTCCTTATTATAGTGATTCTGAATCGGACCTAGAAATGCATAAGACTCTTTATCATTCACGACACAAGGCAGGGAAAAACATCTGGAAGATAATATCTAGAATTCCTCTTAAGGAACTTCCTTCAATAATTCCATGACTTTCATCTCTGTTTATCACACTAGGATTTGATAGTTTTGAATATCGTGAAATTCATACTATGGTGAAAGAGATTATTTGAAGGAGATAACAAGAGAAACATCTTCGGCAAGACTTGATAAAATCCAAACTATCAATCAACATTGAAGAGTTTCAAGTAGCATTGTCCCAGGATGAGGCTAATCATAATGCAAAATTGATGGGACTGAAGCAGACATTTAAAGAAAAGACTGTTCATCTGCTTCGTCTTCAACATGAATTAGATGTCATCACAGGGGAGCTTGACAAACTTTATGGATTATTAAGATAATCTCAAAAATATGGTGCAAATTCCATTTCAAATGCTAAATAAGCACATCATCATTCTAAAGAGATAGGAGATGGTCAAATAAATGAGCTTCAACATGCAGCTGACGAGGCTCAAGAGGCTATCAAACAAATGAGGAATTGTATATAAATACTTTTAAATTTTTTTCTTTCTAACAAGAGAGAGACTCCAATTTGTGGATTCTCCTCTGTGAAAAATTTTCATAAATGAAATGTATTTTTTCTTTAATCATTTTTGTTTTCACTTTCACTAACTGCCTTTGTTTTACGTAGGCCACTGGTCCTAGTAATCATAGTTTTTTTCTAGGGTTAAATGGAAAATCCCACAATCATCATATCAATTATGTTTTTATTTCTCAATATTACCTAAACCATAAAAAATGTACGTTTAGTGAGATGGGATTCGACTTTTTTTGGAGTTCCCTTTGCGAGTTCTCAATCTGGTGAGTACCACATCTCTTAGCAGTTTAGATTCATGCATGTTGGACTACAAAGGGATATTATTTAAGGCCAAACAACTTTGACCATAAATTTGAAATTTGATTCCAAACAAGACTATGTGGCTATGAATTTCTTTAATATTATTTAAATATTTCCAAGGGGAACCTTGAGCCATGATTTTTATTGTCACCAAATTTAAAACCTGTATTAACATAAGGGGAGTCTCTTACAATAATGAAGTTACCATTATTTAAGAAAATCATTATGGGGATTGTGTTATACAGGGCCAACTAGGGCATATTCTGCATAACCAAATAGTGGCATCTTTTTGCTGACATTCCTGTTATGTAGGAAACTTATACAAGGCCACCTATGGGCATGTACTTCATAATCAGACAAAAGAGCTCTCAAAATTTTGACATTTTACAACTGATAAATAAGGGAAAATAAAATTTGGGTGACTCAAGACCATAGTGGGTGGTTTTTTCAAGGAAAGGAATTTTAATAAGGAAAGGTCTGCTTTATGCCGACATATGTCATGAATAGGAAAACCATTTATATAAAAATTTACTGTATAAGAAATGGTTAAAATTTATCAGAAAGGGGAATTTATGATATAAAACTGTGCAGTTTTAAGTCATGTAGTGAGGATATTGTATTGTGCAGTTTTAAGTTATGCTGTGAGGACATTGTACTATGCAGTTTTAAGTCATGTAGTGAAGACATTGGGTGGATTTAATATAAGGTCTTTAACTCTGACCAGAGGTATGAGACTCTCCAAATTTCTAGATAATTAGTTTATAAATATACTACCATTCCCAGGTATGGAATGGAAAATTGTAAACTGTAATTTAAGAATTTATGAATCCAAAGGATGGTATGGGAAAAGGGATAAAAGAATTAGAGGAATTTGTTTCCAAGAACTAAGTTACCATTATTTGACAAACCTGTTATGGGAGTTGTGTTATGAAGAGACTAATAGGGAATATGCTGCATAACCAAATAGTGGACTCTTTTGGCTGACATGCCTATTATGTATGAAACTTAGTCAAGGCCACCTAAGGGAACATACTGCATAGTCAAGAAAAAGAGCTCTTTGAAGTTTGACATTATATTGCTAAAAGGTGAAGAAACTTTATGGAGATTCATATTTTCCAAATAATAGAGTTTGGTTAATGGGTAAAGGTACCTGAATACGGAGAGGGTATTTCCATCCAATATTTCCAAAGAGTTGGAGGAATAAGACTCCTATGGTCTGACCCAAACATAGAAGATATGGTGTCTGTAGTTTTAGGTAATACAACTAGGACCATAAATGCAAACAATATATGATATATGGTGAAGTGATTCCAAGGTAATTTCATATTGCATTGAACACATGGAAAGGAAAATGTGTAAACTATGGTATTAAATACTTTCATACTGGGAGAAAGATAATAGGACTAGTATACATGAATGACTGTTTTAAAATACAGATTCTTGTATATTGTCATCAATGTTTGAAGGGGAAAAAGATACTATAATGAAGAACGAAGTTACGATTATTTAAAAAACCTATTATGGGGGATATGTTATGCGGGGCCAACTGGGGTATAAGCAACATAGCCAAATAGGGGCATCTTTTCATCGATAGGCTTGTTATGTAGGAAACTTATGCAAGGAGACCTAAGGGAACGTACTAAATTGTCAAGAAAAAGATCTCTCAGGTATTAAAAACTTTGTCACCAGAAACCGTAAGAAATATTTTTAAGATCTGGAAATATTAAAGATTAAGAGTGTGAAATATGGAAGGGGGTTATTTTCAATCCACATGAGAAGTATTTGAACCAATATTGGCCATGAGTTTGACATCCTTTACATATATCTGACTCATATATAAAATGGATACTTTCTTTGTTTCCTCTGAATTAATATTGTGATGTGTAGTTTAAATTTATGCCTCGAGGACATTATATCGTGCAGTTTTAAGTCATGAAATAAATACATTATTTAACCAAATAATAAATTGAGACAACTTATTTATATAGAGAAGCCTTTTACACAATTCTAAAGCCCACATGAGCTATGCTCTGTGTGAGAAACAAGGAGCAGTAAGGGTTTCTTTTACAATATAAATGTGACACAAGTGAAGAATATGGTTGTTTGATTTCCATGCAATTTAACATCATGTGGTAAGGATGAAGATGAACCGATGTGAAATGAAATACATTTTGTAACTGGATTAAGGGGTAAAACCCAAGTGTCACTGTGTGTCTTGCTAGGGAAATAATCAAGTCATACTTAATTCTTAAAACATTCCCTATACAGGTTTGATTATTATATAAGGAATAAAAGGTTTTTTTATCAAGAATGGGCCCAAGATTGGAGATCTAGGTGTCTCTACGTATCTTAAGTAGATTATAATCAAGTCGTACGTAGTTATTTAAACAATAATTCCTCACACCAATCGAGTTTAACATGAAGAATGGGGGATTTAACATATTCTAGAAGAGTAATTAAATTTAAGACACAAGATGGTATTAATATCAAATCATGTATCTTAAAAAATCACTCTCTATAGATATAGTTCATATAGGCGAGAAAAATAGAATTAAAAATTTTCTGGTTGCGGCTGGGCCCAAGATTGGATATCCAGGTGTCTTTACATATCCCATTGAAAATGAGAATGAAGCCACACATAGTTCTTAAAACAAAGTCCCTATTCAGATCTAACTTAGTCATAGGGAAGAAAGTTACTCATGTGCCACTAAGGAGTAGCAATTATGTCCATGATTCTTGCTTATCGATGCTCCTAATGTCAAATAGAGAAAATTTTAGTCGCATAGTTTAATGTCATATAACGAGGAAAAACGATGTCATGTAGTTTAACGTAATGAAACTAAGACTTTTTTACTATGCAATTTTAAGTCATTCAGTGGGGAAATTGGGAGGGATGTGTAGTTTTTAGTCTTTTAGCATGGACAAATGGTTTGTGTAATTTACATAATTTATTTCTTCAAGATAATTGCATTGGTTGGAGTTTTAATGAGATCTCCATCCATTAAGATTAAGGTATAATCTCTATTTGAGTAGACCTTATGTATAGAATAAGGACCTTACCACTTTGGATCAAGGTTTGGAGGTTTCATCCCTAGTATCATTGGAGTCCTGAGGACTAATACCAATTCTCCTTGAAGAAATGAATGGTGGTGAAATTTCTTGTTAGAAGCTCATGCTATTCTATTCTGATAGACTTCTATAAGATGAAAATTATGAAATATTCTTTTGTCTAATCGGTACAACTCATTAAACCATTTCCGAGACCTATCATCTTTAGATAACTGATCACAGATTGAAACTCTGAGTGAATGAAATTGAATTTAAATTGGAAAAAATACTTCAGTTTAAAATACAATTGAATAAGGAGTTTCTTGGGCGGAAGTATGGGTAGTAGTACGATAATCCCATAAAGTATTCAAAAGTTTATCAGGACATGATTTCATATCTTAATCCACCATATTCTATATTATATTTTATAGGGTCTTATTGAAGGCATTTATCTTTCCATTGGCCATTGCATGATATCTAGATGAATGGTTGGATTTGATATTATGTTCCTGATATAACTTTTTTACCTTAGCAGAAAAAAATTGGTGACATTGTCCTTGAAAATAGTATGAGGGACACCAAATATGGTGATGATATTAGTTTTGATAAAAATAACAATTTTTTGGCTCTGAATTCTTTGAGAGGTATTTCCTCATCCCATTTAGAGAATAATTTAGTAGTAGTAAGAATATACTTGAACTGCTTAGTTGTGGCTGGAGGATAAGGTCCTACTACATCCATTCCCCATGTGGAAAATGGAAATAAGTATTTAACTGTATGTAGAAACTCGGGGGGTTGATGAATAAAGTTGGCATGCACTTGATAGGGATGGCATTTCTTAGTGAAATATGTTTAATCCTACATTACAGAAGGCCAAATGTACCCAAGCCTTCAGATCTGATCAGAGAGTCTGTGCCCAGACTGGTGGGCACCACAGGCTCCTGAACGCACTTCTTTCATGATAGCTGATGTCTCTTCTCCCTCAATACATCCGAAGACAATTCTATAGAAGCCTCATTTATAAAGGATCTTATGGTGATTTGGACTATCATAAAGAGTAAAATTGGCCGCTTGTCATCGGATATGTTCTTTTTCAACCCTATTCAGTAGAAGTACTTTATTTTGATGATATTCCATGATGGGCGTTCTCCATTCTGTGGTATGACCATATTGCTCTGAAATAGGTCTAATTTCATTAATTTCCTCCATTCTGGGTTGAACGAAGGTGAGACCACATGATTATGGGCTATTCTAAGTATTTTTATCATCCCGAGGATCTGCTAGGGTTGTAGTTGCATTATTCATTGCATTATCTTGGGTGTTTTGTGGTCACAGGGCATTAGATAGTGTCAGATCTGAGGTAAATTCAGCCATTAACCTTCTAATGTAATCACATAAAGGGATTAACTCTTCATTTATTATATAATATTCCCCATTGATTTTCCTGATTACAAATTCCGAATCACTTTTCACTTTTAAGTGATTTACTTGCACCTGAAGGGCCAATTCTCAACCTGCAATAAGAGCTTGATATTCTGCCTCATTGTTGGTACCACCTTCCGACAACAGGAAGGAATAAGGAAACACTACCTTTTTTGGGGAAATAAGGAAAATTCCAAACCCAACTTTGTTGGGTTTAGGGTTTTCCATTCTCTTACCTATTGGACTTACGTAATCACCATCAAAGTACATCTCCCATGTTTGGGGATTATATGGAATAGAGAAGACTTATTCATCAAGAAGATCAGAATTTAATGATGTATCTTCCACAGATGGATATTCAGAATGAAAGTCATCCAGAGCTTGGCATTTTACTGCCTTCTGAGGCACAAAATGGATATAAAACTATTGAAAAATAACCACCCACCATGCCAGATGCTCTATAAGCATAGAAAAACTGAGGATAAACTTGAACGAGTTATTACGAGATACCAATTGGACCTCATGATGTTTCAAGAATTTCCTCAGTTCCTGAACAACAAATATTAATGCCAGGCATCAGTTTTCAATACTTTAATACCGAATTTTCGCATCAAGCATAGTTTTACTGAGATTTTAATGGACGTTTTCATTCCCAACATCATTATGTAAGGTACCTAGTGAGCACTATAAATATATCACATAGAGAATAATTTGTCTTCCTTCAACAGTTGGAATTAATACCGATGGACTCAAGAGGTATTTATTAAGGGTATAAAATGCTACTTGGCAGTCTTCATTTCATTGATAGGTGACTCCATTCTTCATTAATCTGGTGATGTGAAAACACTTGCCTGTGAAATTGGCGATAAAGCACTGAATTTAGGACAAGTTTCCATAGATTCCACTTAATTATTTCAAATTTTGTGGAGGTTACATAATAATGATTTATTTTTTTCTCAGGATCAACTTAGATACCACGATAGCATACAATGAATCCAAGAAACTTTCCCATGGTTACCCCAAAAACACATTTCAAGGGGTTCATATTCAAACTATGTTGCCAAAGTTTATTGAATATGGTCTCTAGATCATCCAAGTTATTGGAACTTTGTATGGAGTTTACCACCTAATCATCCAGATAACATTCAACAAATTTCCCTAAAAATTGTTTGAAGATATGGTGCATTGCACGTTGATATGTTGAACCTGCATTATTTAAGCCAAAGGGCATTACCTAATAGAAAAACACACCTTGATGGGCTCTGAAGGATATAGATTCTTCATCCTTTGGGGTCATATAGATTTGATTATACCCAGAGTAACCATCCATGAAGGAAAGAGATTCATTGCTTGCCATTGCATCAATTAAAAGTTCTGTAATCTGAATAGAAAAATCATCTTTAGGACAATGCCGGTTAATATCTCTGAAATCAATGCAAACTCTGATTTTTCCATTCATATTTTTCACTTGTACAATTTTTTCCATCCATTTGGGATATTGAACCTCTCTGAAAAAATTAACCATTATAATCTTATAAACATTAGCATCAATTTTAGAGGCATGAGTTGGGTGTGTTCTTATTGCTGCCTGCTTGAACCCGTGATGTTCTTCTGGAAAACCAAAATTATGGGTGGCTACATAAAAATTATGACCTGGAATTTCTAGATAATTCTAAGAGAATATATCTCGATGTTTCTTTACAAATAAAGTATACACCTCTTTCTTTTTAGAAGTCATGGCCGCACTAATTAGAGTGGGGTGTAGATCTTCTTTTGTACCCATATTTATTTCACTAAGATTATCAAAAATGGTAGAGACACATTCCAAAAATTCTAGAAGATAATCCCTGTGATCTTCCTATTCTTCTTCATTACGTGTTACCTCTTGTGTTTCTACATTCATTGTAGGTGACAAGGATAAATTTATAGATTTAGGGGAGGAGTCAATATTTGAACATTCTGAAAAAAGGCCACCATATCTGACCCTACTGATAATGAAAGATCTTACTGGGGTAATAAAGAGGAGATGATGTATTGGTAATCATCATCTTTCTATTCATCTAGAATTGCTACAACTTCTTCTACTTCATTTGATGAATAAGAGTCTTCTTGTAGTTTATTAGATGAAATGAAAACATCTCCATTTAGGCTTCTATCACTACTTGGTGAATCAACAATTTCTCCATTGTTTTCTGGATCAGTTGCCGCAATCAACATTATGGAAGTCAGTGGACATGTTCTTCGATTCCGTTTTACCCTTTCAATTTTATTGATGTGTAGCACATAATCTGTACTCAAATATATAAATGGATTTGATGAAATCTTTTCCAAACCATTCAGAGCATTAACTTTGGTTATTTTCTTTTTCATGGATCTCATTCCTTTTGTGTGATAAAACTTTTCCTTAATGAATTTATATTCACACATTTGGAAAGGATCCTTGTCACCAAACAATGTCCCAATTTGACCATTGAATCAATACTTAATACATTGGTGGTATGACGAAGGTATCGCCGCATGTTGATGCTGCCAAGGCCTTCAAAGTAGAATGTTGAAGGTTGTGTCCTGAAAAACAACCATGAAATATGAATTAGACACAAGATATTTAAATTGAGTTCTGAGTGTAATCTCTCCCAGAGGTTCTTGATCATTCTTATCATACCCTTGAAACATTAAAGTGGAAGGAGCTAAGTTAGATTCAGTCAGGCCCAATCGACGAAGTGTACGAACATTAATGAGATTGACTCCAGATCCATTATCAATGAAGGCTCTCCAGATGTCTATACAATTGAATTTTCTATATAAATATAATGGTCTGATATGTCCATGTACAAAATAAAATTTGTCTTCATCTGTAAAAGATATGACTACATGACATTATGTAGGATCACTCTCTATACGGTAAAATTCAGCAGTAGAAACTTTAGTTTCAAACTCTTGAGGACTTTAAAAAGCCTTAATAAGTGCTTCTCGAAGGTCTTTTGACATACTTAAGGCATCTAAAATGGATAACTTGGCTGGTACATTGGCCTATTGTTTCAAGACATCATACTTTTGGTCCAAAGTTCTGCATTTCCTAGAATGGATATGCGGTTTTGCAGGTGCCTTGGATGTTGATGCTTTTGATGTACATGTACCCTGTGTTGGAGCAGAAGCTAGAAATACTCCTAGATTTGGTAGATTAGACTAGCTAGGTCTATATACTTGCTGAGAATAATATGGTGTGACCTCTAATTTGTTCTCCAAAGTAATCATGTCAGAACCAAACCTGTCTTGCATGGAAGAATATCTTTGTTATTGTTGAGCCTGCTGAAGGGTTCTTCCATGACTTTCCTCTGCATATACGGTTCGAGTAGGGGTAGAGTTAAAATGGTGGTTTCTAGAATTACCTTGCCTTCCCCTATATCCTCAACCTTGTCCTCTTCCTTTGGTTCCCTAGTTAGGTACAAGTAATTCTGATTCATTATAATCAAAATCACTAGTGAAATAATGATTTGTTAAGTGGATAACATTGATAGAACCAAATATCAACTCTTCATTTGATGAAGATTATGTTTGACAGGTTATTTCTAGTTGTTCCAAGTGGTGGGGTGATGCTCGTTCTTTTGAAATAGATGGAATGAAATATGGTAGGGCCAAGGAAAACGTTAGCCTTAACATGAGCTCTTCTTCTTCTGACTGCTCTTTGTCCTTCTGATCATGTCGTTTCTTTGAGGATTGACCTTTTTATGAAGGTGGTTTTACTATAGCTAAAGTGGAGGAAGATGAAATTGGTTGTTTCAATTGTGTTCGTATAACGACATGAGTTTGGTTGATCATTTTTCTAATCATTCAATCATCCTATTTATACAAATTTTTACTTTTGACTTCCTTCCATTCACCTTCTTCCTCTAGATCAGTAGTAGTAACACTTGCTACTTGACCCGATGAACTTTTTAGTTTCACATATCCATAGTCTACCATATTTTGTAGGAGGTACTTGAAAAGAAAACACTCCTGGATGTGATGCCCCAACATCTGGTGAGAGGGAAAATAATTTGGAATATCTTCATCTCTTTATTTGGTATCTTTGACCTTAGAAACTGATCCAAATTTTTCTCCAGAGCTGAGATGAAGTAACAAGGAACTTGTTCATTTCGAAAGGAAAAACATTTTTCTTTAATTCATCAAAATGTTTCCGAATTTGACCTATTTGGTAATCTTGATGAGGCGGTCATTACTACTGATGCTTAGGAGGTGGATCCCTTCGATATGATGAAGGTTTTGCAATGGAAGCAGGTACATGTGCTTGCTTGAGTGTAACTGTAGCATCCCTTGATTTCCCTATTTTCCTTCCCAGATCTGATGGAATTACACAAGTTTTAGCCTTAGTTTGAATAAAATAATCTTTTATCTGCTGAGAAATTGAAGTAAGGTCTCAAAACTCTCCTGTGTATCTCACAGAGATCAGTGGTGTGCGTTACTCATCACATAGATTTTCCACACAAATTGGCATCAATACTTATTGAGGGAGTTCCAGACTTAAGTAATATGTTAATCCTTTCCATTTCATAATGAAATATGAAACTATTTAATTTCACCGTTATTTACAATTGGTGAGATAAACAAACTGTCATCTTTGGAAGCGTTGAGCTGAATTGAAGAAGGAATTTCTAACAGAAATATTCCCATCGAATAATTGATCGAGATTGTAAACTTGTATACGAAAGAAAAGCTGGTCCCTGTAATTAATACACAAAACACATAAGATTAACTATTTTTTTTTTGTTGAGGAGTTTCCATCATAGGATCAAAATGTGAAAAAAATGCATGAAGTGTCGCTACGGATCTCCCGAACTATTAAAGAGTGGGAATGTACTATTCAAAAAAATTAGTGGGGGAGGAATGGTATCAACCCATTCAGCGTAAGATATATCTTCTAGATGAACTGGTACACATCGTCCCTCCATAGCTTGTAATCAATTTATTAATGCATAAATTGTTTTCATAAGAATTTGGGGAATATCTAGATGAGCTGGAACCTGTGTAGGTACATCAACTTGAGCTTGAGCTGGTGCAATGACTGAGAAAACCACTAATGGTGATGTTGGTATTTTCTTTGGATAAACCATGGGTACATGCCTATTAGGATGTGTTTGATCCTGCCTTGTTTGTGTACCCAGTAGATGGAATTCATTATCTGTATCTGCAGTTACTAAAACCCCCTTTGTTGAGGAGCTCCAACAAGATGTGCAAGTTGAGGACTAGCCTGGGGAGTACGTTTAACGAAAATGCTGCTCCGAAGTAACTCTATATTGAGTCTTCTCAACTCCTTAATTTCCACTTATTGCTTTGAAAATGTCTCTTCAAGCATTAGAGATTGACCTTATATAGTGGAAAAGTGAGATGCAATCTGACATTTACCTTTACACTTGTTAGATACCTTTCAGAGAGGGGGGAGTTGGTTATTTTAAGGCATACCTAAATTTTGGGTAAACCTCTGATTTTGGGTACATACTCCTTCATCATTTTCCTCAGTGTGTACCATATTATAGATAAGAACTTCATCCTATGATTCCTCTAAACTAGAATCATTTTCTAGAGGATCATCAGCAAGGTTTTTAATGACATTTACTGATGCATAATGCATTGATATTATTCTATTAGTATTTTTTTAAGAATTTCTCCCTCTGTACCATCCATGAGACTTTGTTATCCTCTATAATGAATTCTTGGGAACTGTTTGGCAGAGAATAACCTGATGGGAATCCTCAGATAGTTCAGTTGTGCACTCTCTTTGTGACTTCATCCCTAGCAGGAGAAAACTCACTTTTTTTGAGGAGGGGATTGTAGATGTGAAGAATCTCTTACCATTTTAGGTTGTGATTTTTCTTTTTCTTCTTATTGAAAATTTTTAACTTCATTTATTGAACATTAAGGTTAAATTAAATTAACCCCCAGTCTTGTAAGATGGGGTGATTCTTGAACTACTATGGATGAAATTCATGCAACTTCTATTCTGATTTTTCAAAGTTTTGTTCAGACATTAGCTCAGTGCATTATCCGAAAACCACTCAAATTTATTGTTTTGGAGGATCGATGTGCTATTTAAGACATTTTCATTTTCAGATGGTTAACATCCTCTAAGTGGGATGCCTACTCAATATTCTCAACTTCTTGATGTAAAAGTAACTCAACAACTTCTTTTCTTTGGGCCTGACTCTGATGGGAGATGTTTGAGGCCTATTCTTAAGCGTACATTTGATTATATACAAACTCTATTGATTATGGCCGACTGCGGGGAATAACATTGCATGAGACCACTTTTGGTGGACTTTTCTGATTCTGGAGTGCAGTGAAATGCAATGTTCCATGTGAACCCCATCCTATGATATGAACACTAGATGGAGAATTAGAAATTAACTACCATAGCCTCTTTAGAGCATTGAGGCATGCATGATGAAGGGTTCTCTACTATTTTTAAACATTTGGATGTTAATAAACTAAGATATATGCTAAGTCAATTTGGCGTTGCAACCCTTCTACTACCTTTACATGATTTTGATATTCATTATATGGTCATACTTTGGTTTTCAAATGATGAAGAGTCTTCCACAAGTTGTGGTAGATGTCATGAATTCAATATTCTGCAATCAATTATAGAATATTATACTAAGAATTTTCCAAATGCTAGAACATGATTGGTATTTCTCCTTTAGATAATTGTTTTATCATGTTTAACACATATTCATCATATATAACTAGAGGTATTTACACTTGGTATGAACAAAGTGGATGCTTTGTATTATAAGAAAAATGACCCAAGGGAGGTTCAACAAATGACTGTTCCCTTAAGTTTCCTTCTGGTTGAGAAAGTGTTTCACCTGTTAATGATAAGGTATTAGACATGAATGGATTTGTGTTTGAAAGTGCCTCGAGATAGGAGGACTTTCTCATCACTACATTATCAATTATAGAATTATATTGATAATGAAAAATACTATTGTAGAGAGGACTTTCACATTGAATGCCATCATGGAGAGGATCAATATGGTGGATTATTGAAAGGGATTAATCCTCTTGCTATTTATTCTTATGCACACATTGAGGGTTAGCGTGGCTCTCATTCAGAGATAGGCGCTCTGGATTGAATAAATTTTCATGAAGCAAGCCTTTATGATGAAGTGTCTGATGAGGAACTTCATAATTACCACTACCACTCATATTATTTGGTAATGAGAGGATAAAATTTTGACCTGTAATAGATAAATTTCTAAGGTCTTCAAGAAATCCAGCATTAAGAGGATCCAAATCACAGCTTTACTCTTATTTTCCAACAGTTCTTGGCGAGACTTCTTCTTGGATGTTCTCTTATACTTGTTTGGGGCAAATTTCGGGGAAAAGTGGTTATCATGGGAAGGTGTATGTGCCTTCCTTGGATTGGTTACTAGAAAAGACCGATTACCTTCAATTGGAAAGGGTGTATATTCCCGATCATTTCATTCATATGATATGGGGGAGTATGCCTCATGACCCTCCTGGACTAGAACATAGGTGTGTATCCGATCTGGGATGGCATGTCGATGTGTCATCCCATGTATGGGGATAGATTTATGTGTCTATTCCCCTGGTACATCTGAAGTAGTGGTTATAATATCCTAACATGCTTCAAGAATATGGACAGGGATTTGCATCTTCCCTTTCACACATGATAAGATGTGTTTGGTGACTTTAGCAGCCAGAATGGGAATATACGTCCATTTTTTATCTAGAGTAAGTGTATATTCCTACTATTTTCCTCCTTTTACTATCAATGGGTATTGACTGTACTTATGCATGGAGGCAGAGAGTTGGGTCTTTCCCAGATGTATCGTCAGAGCTTTTCGACTGAATTCTTTGGGCACTACCAAATGAGGCTGTTGGTAGGATTGATGAACAATGAAAAATGTATCTTCCTTCCTACTATTTACCATCAAGTATGGTTGTAAGACTTCCTTCAATACTAGCAGACAAGACTGCTGACATAATTGGTGATTGTAAGCAGGTGTATGTTCCTATTTACCAAATGCCACCACATTGGATTAGAGGTCTTCTTTACATGCAGTCAGCTGAGCCGGCTACCTAGCTGATAATTTTTAAATAGGAGTATGTGTCTATTCATGGTACTCCACCAGATTTGTCTGGTTGGATTGGTGGGTTGCTTCCAGACGAGTCTTCTGAGCAGAAAAATTAGGACGGACGGGTGTATGTACCCGCTCATTGTTTTCCATCAAGTTATGTTGATGGACTTCTTACAAAGGGGTAGAGTGAAGAACCTGCTCCCTGTTGACCGATCATTTTCTCTAGCGGTTCATCTGGAATGCCTGGGTCTAAGAATCATGGACCGAATGTCTAGATTCAACACACCCATCATGATGTGGGTGCACTACTGCGTGATTATACTATCGGCGATTGTTGGTGGGAGTCCTCAGGAAGGACCCAGGCATTCTTGAATTGAGGCCCTGAGTGGCCTCTTGATCCACCTACCTATAGTACGAGAGGGACTGGTTGTTGCGTTCTATGGATAAGGACCCGAAGCGATTTAAGATAGTTGTTGGAACCATCTACTTCTTGAACATTGGTCATCGTTGGCCGAATGATCGGGGATTATTATTGACCTAGAGGGCATGTCGGGCAGCCTCCAATGTCATGATTGTACCATGATAGTGATGCTCCTTTACTATCACATTAGAGACCCAACATTGAAGACACTGGGTAGGTGATTATGTCCTTCCCATGGATGAGGATCTAGCTTGAGAAGCGGTCAATAAGTCCACAAATGTTGTCTTGAAAAAAATTGAAACAACTACAAACTCCATAAGAGAGACATATTTTTAGATGGATACATGCATGATTGATTCCATTGTTTGGTATTCCTTTATCAATTGATAGGGGCCTAACAAGTGGGTAACATTATTAACTTGGTTAAGGTTTCACATCAGGTTCACCATGTTTGTTTCCATGTTCCTAGAAACATGTGTTATATTTTTAAGAATCACTGCTTCTAGGAAGTTTCCATTGGATTTATTAATGAAACCTGAAACTTCCAACAGTTCTTTATCCAAAGGGGACCTGCTTTCCAAAGGCTGACGTTCATTAAGTTTTAACTTTATGATACATAAGAACATGCATTGGTTGAGAGGATGGGAGGTCAAACTCATCACACCCTTTTGAGGGGAATTATTGTCTACTCTGAGACTCTATTTATAAATTTAAGATATTTTCATGAATACTTATTAATTCACCAAGTATAACATAAGCTTACCTTGTAATTTTCAATCACATATTAACATGTGTAAAATTTTGAATCATCAGTATGAATTCAATGTTCTTCATTAATGGAGATATCCATATGTATTCGAGGTTCTCCATCAATGATATATTCTAATATACTATTTAATGATTCTTTTTATCATCGTTATGATGATACAGGTTTTTAAGACACTCAGTGGGGTGCTCTGGAATTTACCGCCATCTAGGGAGAGGAAGGTTTTTTTATCTTGGGATCGTGCCCATAATATGGGATACCTATATATCCTTGTAAAAGGAATAAAAATCCTCATAGTTTAGTTCTGCTTAGTGGGACACATCATTCCATTTAAGGTCATGTGATAAGGACCTCAAAGAGAAAGGTTCTTAGTCAAAGCACAGTGTGGTACTAATGTTGAAGCAGCCCAAGGAACTTGGAAAGGATATGGTTTTCCAAGTAAGATTAGACCCTGTTGAGAATATGGCCCAAGGAGAACAGGTTAGATTTGACGTGTTGGGTTTGAACCTTAAGGAGGCTTCTTAGGTATCCCATATGGATGGGAATAACATCCCACATAGTTCAATAAGTCTCATATGAGAGTATAGTCCTTTGAGAGAAATGAGTTTCGAATTCCTAAAAAGGATTCCTTGGTGATTTGGCGGTTTAATTTAGGGATTATTCATAAGGAGTATTCCTAGATTAAGGAAATTAGGATTTGATTCCTGAGAAGGATATCTAGTGAGCTCGGGCCCTGACAAGGTTTCCTACGTATCTTGGTTGGAATAGAAATCAGAGTTCTCGTAGTTCATCCAGTCATGAGTGTTTGTACACTTGTTGTAATCATCACGAATCTCTAATCCCACGTAGGTTATGCTCAGTGAGAGAAACAAAGGAGGTTAAATATTCAACAATGACACATATAATTTTCCTCATCCACTGGTGGAAGAGGGAACACTTATGGCGGTGAGAGTGTAAGAGGCCTAAGTCGACCTGAGAAGAGGGTGAGGTGATGAGCCCTACCTCTATTCATGTTACATTGGACAAGGGTCCAATGAAAGGAAGAAGAGATTAAGGCCATGGGAATATACTAGGATGGATGCCCATGGTGACAAATCTCAATGGCAGAGGGAAAGGGTAACTATATCACCCTCAAATGATAAAGGGTTAAATGACTAAAATGATATGACTCATGTCAACAAGGTGCACCTTCCTTTTCGGGAGCGTTCCTGATTAGAACTCCATAGTTAAGTGTGCTTGACATGGAGTAGTGATTAGGATGAGTGACCTTTTGGGAAGTTTCCCAGGGTGTGTGTGAGTGAGTACAAAGCACACTGGAAAGGAAATGTGTTGGCATGTGGGGAATATCATTAGTCAGATGACCCGTTCGGGCACGTGGGTGGGCCTAGGGTGGGGACCACGTGTCTGTGGGGAAACTGGTGGTACCTGGAAGGTCAGGACCCAACAACCATGTTAAGGCGAGGTGTTTGTGCTGTCACTGGGGCCTATTTGTTACATTTGGTATCAGAGGTGGTGCCCAGCCTTAAGTGCGGTGCACTGCCTAGGTTGAGATGTAGGGCCCACAACGAGGACATTGTGCTCTGGGGGGGGGGGGTGATTGTAACACCCCCAAATGATAAAGGTTTAAATGAGTAAAATGATATGACTCATGTCAATAAGTTTCACCTTACTTTTTGGGAGCCTACCTGGTTATAAATCCATAGTTAAGCGTGTTTGACATGGAGTAGTGATCAGGATTGGGGACCTTCTAGGAAGTTTCCCATGGTGTGTGTGAGTGAGGAAAAAGCACACAAGAAAGGACTTATGTTGGCCTATGGGGACTATCATTAGTCAGATGAACCGTTCAGATACGTGGGTAGACCCCAGGGTGGGGACCACGTGTCTGCGGGGCAACTGGTGGTACCTGGCGGGCCAGGACCCGACGACCATGTTAGGGTGGGGTGTATGTGATGTCACTGGGGTCTAGTAGTTATAGTAAGAAAAGTCCCTATGCCTATCTCCCCTATGGTATTTGGCATCGAAGAAGTGAGGAGAAGCAATGATGCTACCTCTTGCAAGAAAATATAAGGGCTTACGCTAGGATGGTTTCCCTAAAATTGATACTGGTAGGGGAGGGAGACTTCTCTGTTGTTTAAAAGGAATAAACTTAGGTGTGAATGATACCTTCCCTACTAGGGATCTGAGGTTATGGGTCATCTCTTTGAGAAGGGAGAGGTCAGGACCCAAACCCTCCCCAAACCAGAAACTTCCCAACACTGTTCCTAGGAGAAAGGTCTATGTTACTATGGATATAAAAACACACAGACACTCCAAGAACCCTAACCCTATTTTGAAACAAATGTGGGAGACCTCTGACTCTGGAAATAAAAACCCAAATAGGAGACACACTAATGTGCCTTTTCCAAAGGTTTGATAAGTCAGGAGGTTTTGGTGGAAGTCTCAACAGAATCCCTTTCAGATAAGAGAGACAAGGAAGAAGAAGCCTTTCCATGAATGGATTGTGATGAAGTCTTTATGTCTTGTAAACTGAAGAGTGTGAGTGAATCAAAGAGGGGATCTCAAGTAGATAAGGTCATGAAAGTATGGGCACACAAGTAGACTTGGGCGACCTGATATTCACTTATGCGATGAACAACCTATATGGTAATACTTGGGAATGACTTGGCTCAAGCCTTTAGGAGTATTCACAGGTAGTCCTAGAAGTGGGGAACTCAAGTTCCTATGAAAGGAATAGGCGACACACAAGTGTTTCTGATTTATGGAGGATGGGCGCTTTAGGCACGCAAGTGTTATGGTTTTCAAACACTAAAAATACATAAGTCAAATGATCCTTCTTTAAATCTTTAGCTCATGGTGTTGAAGAACTACCTTGAATGTTCAGAAAGACTTGGTCAAAGTACTATGGATACTAGATCATCAATTGGGATTTAAGGAAATTCATCCACACAAATGGAGTCCCAAAGGGTCTTTTTATAGGAAAATATGGGACCCTTGGCGAAAGGAGTTTGGGCGCACAAGTAGGCTACGTGATGACGCTCTTTTGGTCTGACTAAGGTGGCCTAAAACTCATTCCTTTGAAAACATTTATTTTCTTCATGAATTTTCCCTTTTATTTACAAGGGGATTACCTTTTTCATTTTTTAGACTCTTTGACGGAATGGAGTGTCAACAGAATGTTAGTGTAAATAAAGCGACACCTAAAAGTGGAGGTAATTTTAAAGGTACAAATAAAATTATAATTAGGATTCTTCAAATGAAGCATGCACAAGCTGTGATGATGATATATCACATTGTGATCTTATTTAAGAATATAACTGAAATTTGAAGAAACGTACCTAAAAATTTAAAAATTTAATTTTTGGATGTCTCATGTCTCTTTAAAATGAAAAATTATAACTGGAAGAAGAATTTTATATTAAGGAAGATGCATTAGTTAAAATGGATTTCATATCCAACACTCTCAGAAAAATGTGAGATAAAATTATTAAATAATATATCTTTTCAATGAAATATATGACGAATCTATTGAATAATTACAAATATCTCTCTATGAGAAATAATTTTTTGATATTGTCTTTTTAAAATCATTACATGAATTTGAAAATATGAAAAAACTATGATTTTCAATGTTGAAAAATTATAAAATAAAAAAATATGTAAAGGAGATAAAGGAGATTGATAACTCTTTACCAGATTTAAGAAAAATGCATGAAAAAAAGGTGAATAAGATGAATGAGGTTTTGGAAGCCAATGTGAAATTATATTAGGATAAAAAGAACTACCAAAACATGAAGTGTTTAGTACTGGAGGTGAAATTGAAGAATCAGTAATCACCACTAGTTGGAACACCCCACATTTCTATAAAACTTGATTTTCTTCACAATTATGATTTGAATATTATGACTTCAAGAAGAGATTGAGATTATTCTATATTCATATGAAAACATACTCTAAGAAAAAGGTATCCCATAACCTAGAAACTATCTTTTGTACTGATGATGTTTCAATTGATGATACAGGTTCTAAAACAGACTATGGGAATGTATTGATAGTAAAATATGCTAATAAAATGACCACATGAAGGTTGGATGTAAAAATAACCATAAAGAGATGGTGACCAAGAAGTTTCACAAGGATTTATGGTTCCACTTAGAAGCAAAAAGATTCACAATTTGTGAAATCAAATCAGATTACACCACAAATTAAGAAAACAAGTCCCATAGATTATTGTTTATATTTATTAAAATTTGGGAAAAAGGTCTTTTAAATGATGGAATAACATGTCGATTCATGGAAATAATAGAATAATTTCATTAATTATGAGAAAAGACAAAGAAAATAGAAAACATGCACTAGAGAAGATAAATCCATAGAAAATGAATCCCTCTATAAAGAAAGTGAGAAGAGGAATATAGTGGGATGTTTAGGTACTTTTATGTATATATAAATCCATATTCATCCTGATAATTACCTGAATATATTGTTGAAGGATAAGTGTATAAGGATCAAAGAAGTGAATAGTTGATAGTTCATGTTTTCATGTGTAATGGTCTGGGCCCTCCAGATCCGTTACATTGTCAGTTTTGGTTGTTGGAGGTGTTTAGAGGAGGTTTCGGGAGTTTTTGTGGTAGTTAGTGGTGAAATAGAGCTGCTGTAAGAAACAAATTCCATGTAAGAGTATTACATGACATGAAAGTTGGTTTCACATATTGTCTAGGGATGGTTCACAGCGTGTAGATTTTTGAGGTTAAGAAATAAAAAAGTGACATTTTTCTCAGAGAAACAAAACCCTAAGGATTACACGGCGTTAAAAGTGATTACACATCAGGTAAACCCCCAATGGGGTATAGATTTAAATTTATTTTATATCTTAATTTTCATTCATCCAACCATGGGTTCTTCTACCACTTGTTTGGGGAGAAACCTAGAATCCATGAGCTGTTCTTAAATCCCTCTTACTCCATCTTTGATCTATTAGTCTTGGTGGTCTTTTGTTTAAAATTCTTGGTAATACCTCCATTATTCTTGGTAGGGTTTTATACATTATCATCCCGAGGATTAATATTATCAATGTTATTATGTTTTGGGGTGTGTGTTTGGTTGTGTTTTGATGGTCTTTGGTCATGGTGTAGGTTGATCCCTGTTTTCTCATGGTGCGGTTGTGGGTTTTTCACATTCTTATTCTCCTTGTGGTGTGCAGTGAGTCGACAAAGCTTCTTTAAGGTAGGGTTTCCATCATTTCTCTTTATTTTGTATCATGTGGAGGGGTTTTATTTTGTTTACCTACAATTTATGGTTGTTCTAGATTAGTTAATGATAAATAATTGGTTAAATTGAAATTTAAGGTTAAAGGGGTTTGATTCACATGACTTTACATATTTTATATTATTTTTTATACTGTGGATTGTACATACTTGGTGTCCCACTGGAAATTGTCACCATTTGGAAATTTTTGTGTTGGATGATACGTGGTGTGACTGATGTTACTATTTTGATCATTGTGATATCACTCTAAAATATAAATTGGTTATTCACTTATATTTTTCTAATGAAATGGTTTCCACAGGATTATGGTTTGTGTGATAACAACCCTAAAATATTGTTGAATATGATAAAATCACCTTTGTAAATATGTAAAATGATATTTATGTGTTTTTATGTGTGGTTGGGGAATGTGGGCCTGTTGGTTTTTTTCGTGCTATTGGGCCAGTGAGGATGTGGTTTTTGGGTTTTTTTTGGGGTAATGGGGAGAAGGATTGTTTGGATATTATTTTTGGGATGTCTAGGAGGTGGTTTGTTTGGACATGCTTTTGGGGTAGCGAAGTAGTGGTTTCTTGTGCTAGATGCCCAAGTAGTAATGGAATAAATAAATAATTGGTTAATAATGTTTAAAATGACATGCGTTGGTATGGTTAATGGGATGGAAATTTTTAATGAATAATTAAATGGTGGGTTCTGTGATTAAATATGGTTAACGATAAATAATTAAAATAATGGAATCATTAAATAAAATTGGTTAGAAATGTGAGATGGGGTTGCAACTGTTTATGTGGTGTTATTCATTTAGAGGTAACAATAAAAGTGATTGTGTTTTGAGTTGGTTAGTTTATTTGTGAACCCATATGTTGGGATTTAGTGTTTGATACAATATATATATATATAATTTTATAATCTTGTTATTTCTATATGCACCACACCCACATTGAGAACTATGTGTTGAAACCTGCATAGTCACGCGTGGGGTGTTTTTCCCAATATACAGTTAGGTGTATCGATGGATGGGTACCCAAAATTTCTCACTGTCTCTTATATTTGAGGTAATTATTGCATATAATATTATGGTCATATGTCTTTTAATGCATTATATGGCGGTTGTGATGGCCTAGGTGTTTTTGGGTGAGATGTGACTGTACTTGTGGGGTGGTATCCCATATGTCTTTTGGAAAGGTGTGATGTGGTCGTGCTTGTGGGGAGTTTAACCCAGGTATATTTGGGAGAGGTGTGTTGTGACCATGACTGTGGGGTTGTGTGGTATATGGAAGATATGGGAGATCTAGGACATATGATGTAGGGTGTGAGAGTGGTATACTAGTTGTAAAGGGGAGTGGGGTACCCTTATTGATGTGATTCATATTATGTTATATTACTTAGATTGCGTTATTTGGTGATCATGACTTAGTGACATTGGGATGGTTTGTATACCATTATTGGTGTTGTTTGGTTCTGTTGTTTTCTCACTGGTGCATTATTATTATTTTTTCACATGTGCATGAGAGACATTGTTTTTCATATTGAGTATACTTTTATGATAACCCTATATATATAAAATTGTTTTGAATATTTTAGGAGGAAAATGTGGACTATTGTTTACATTACTAGCTTAGATCCTTGACAATTGATGTATCACTGCTTTAGATTTACTTTAGGGTATTTAATTTGGAGACTTTTATCTTTATTAGTTATATTTATACATCCATGTGGGATGGTTTTGGATATATTTTATATTTCTTCTTGGAGTTTTTATGGGTGATTTATCTTATCTCTCAATCCTATTTTTTATAGAAGTTAATGCCTCTAATATCATTATATTTTTGCACCCTTAGTTATAATCTACAACCCAAGGCCAACTCGAGGCAAGACTCAGGGGGGGGGGGGGTGGTCATTATCTCTCTCCCATCATTGCAGTATCTTTGGAGGGAGGGGTCATGACAGAGTGGTATCAAAGTAGTTTTTGAGTGATAGGATGAAGTTTATAGTTATGCATAGTGAGGTTTTCATGGATTGGTATAGAAATTGTGCCAGTTTACCATGGTGTGTGATATAGGGGAGCAACATGCATCATGATTACTTATGTTCTATTTTTAAATGGATTTTTATGGGAAGGTTGAATGGATAAAAAATTAATTAAATAAATTAAAATTAATCTTAATAAAATTACAAAATACTGAGATTAGGAATGTATTTGTTTCCATTCTAGCTATGGATCATGTTCATCGTTCATGTGTGTCTCAGGCAGTTGATGTTAAGAAGGATGATCTGACTGATCATTGTAGGTTTGATCTAGTTAAGGAGAATGATCAGTGATAGAGGAAATTGTGTGCATTATAGTAGTAGGATTTGGGAAAGTACAAGGGAAGTGTTTCTGACGTGGGTACAGGGAGTTGGCCAGAGGAGTTCAAGATAAATTTTAGTTTGATCAAGGACCTGATGGAGTACTTATTAACTTTGGAAGTTAGTCAAATGTTGGTAGATGTGCGTCACAAGTGGATTTTGTATCTAGGAGAATAGAATTAGGTAAATGTTTTGTGGGTCAACTTCTAGAAGGAGTGGCAAGCATAATTCCTTTCATCTTCCATAAATTCAGTAAAAAGGTAGAAGATTATTTCTCTTTAGTAGGGAAGAATGTTAGAAAATGAAATATGAATCATGTTCAAGGACCTTATACGTTGTTTCCTATATTTTTTTGAAGACCAGGAGTCTCATGCTAGGAATCTTGAGGAGGCACTTGATCCATTTATCTAGTATTTAGTAACTCCTTTTTTGTTGCTAAAATTTCTAGAGGTTTAGAAGAAGGTAGAGGTGATTGAGTGGATGAAATCGTATGTAGGATTGATACAGTAGGGAAATTGGAAAGCTTCCTTAAGGAGAAGTGTTTTTAGTGGTAGGTCTCAAGCACCAGAATAATGACCCATACTTAACATACATTGTTATTACTTCAGAATAGAAGCATACTTATTAAAACATATAACAAAACCATGATAGGACCGTATAGGTATATTGTCTTTAGAAACTGGGAAACATAAACAAATGGTTCATAAATCATCTACATTGTCTCCTGCTTATTTCATAATATCTAGATTCCCTTTTGGAATATCCTACTTAATACCCTTCTTACTGACCTGGGGAAAAGAAAACATACAAAAGGGTGACTTCAAATGCTAAGTAAGGGTAAACAAAGGAAATATCAATCATATCATATTCATAAGAACATAACATTTTGAAAATCTTAACCTGCAAAAGAGATCATAATATCTTGACATGGGATAAATCATAGTAGTGAAATGTAATCCCAATAATGATATCATAAAACATGATACTTTGTGTCATACACACATAATCATAGAATATCATTTCATATTAGTCAAGACTCATTTCCATGACTATAATAGCGGACAAAGTCCATTTCTGAACCGAGTTCACTCCTCATTCCAGTCTTGTATCACTGAACCAGATTAAGTTGCCGTTACAGCCATGTTTATCTCATGAGATATAAATCTTTACCCAATGCATTGGAGAGAGATATAGGTCCCAACCATCTCATAATGAAACCATTGTTATGTGTTCCACAAAATCATAAATCATATATCATAGCATAACCCGTGTAATAAAAATGGGATTCTTAAACTTCATGCCATCATAACATAATCCAAATAAGATAAAAGGACTTCATAAAAATAATTCCATCAAAACATAATCAAATAAATGTAAAAATAGGAATAGAAATAGAACCCTATATTATCTTAGATGGAAAATAATGTTGATAAACCACTTGAACTCCATTCTTGAGGAAAATATCCATTCTAATTCAAAAACATTTTTCCTTTCTTAACATGTCATAAAATTTTAAACTAAAAGAAGTTAATTAAAAATAATCTTGAAAAATTTTAAAGGAAGATTCATGGAAATTATGTTCGATGTAATCATAAAAATCTATTCATGCCGTATAAGTTAAAAAAACATTCTTCTCGTACTTTGGCCAGAAAAGTCAAAAAGTATCTCGTACTGAAAATGACAAAAGATTCATTTCATATCTTTTACTAAAAATTCACCACTAGGTAAAATTTTATTTAAACAATTTTAGTAGGATATAAATAATATTACATATTAAGGAAACATGGATGTGGATGATAAATATTCCCCAGTAAATTCTGAAGTAAAAACAATCTCGGATAAAAATGAGATTGTGAGATTTTCCCTTACCTTAGGTCTGATATGCTTTGTATCTGTTCGAAACTCATGTATAATGATTTAAATAATGTCATTGAGTTATTCCAGAATCATTGTATTTGTTATTATATCATATATGTTCATATTCTTATCTTATTATTAGTAAAATTTCATTGTTACTTGTTATTCGGGTGTTCATTACTTTATGTTCTTAGACGTGTTTTGTCGAATAAATTATTATTTTTCTTTTTTAGGTTATAGATACATCATTTACAGAATGTTAGTAGTATAATATATATCATATTTATTCATTCAATTCATTTATATAATAATGGTTTAGTGAAGATCTTGTAGAACGAATCACATCGCATCGTGGAGGCGGTAAGCCGTACGTACGCACGAACGACGATATCATTCCCATAATTATTGAATGGTCTTGGAGTGGATGATAGAATATATCAGAATTAGTATCATGTTATAATAATCATATATAGTTATTCTTTACACCATTATACCCATCCAAGTAAGGTGGTGGTGGAAAACAGATTACACCACGGCGTGGAGACGGTATTACGTACGTACGCACGCACGATGATTTCATTTTCCGTAGGATGGATAGAAGGTGAAATGGGTTTTTTTTTCATATTTATAATATCATATCAGTATATTAGTGATACTTATTGTATTACTTTATAATCAAACAACTAAATAATAGGAAGTTTAAGAAGAAAGAAACTTGATAGAATCGGTAGAAGAGATTACCTCTTCTTCGACGCGCCTCTTATAATCCTCCTTTTAGGGCATTAAATGTGGTCTTTGAAGAAGACCAGAACCTCTAGTATGTTTCTAGGAAAGTGGAGAAGAGATATTGGCAGCGGTTTTCAAAGCATGAAGGCTCAAAATCGTGTGAGGAGGAGAGGGAGGAGGTTCCCTTTTATAAGGGAGGAGAGGGGCACCTTTGGAAACATAAGAAATACTAATTTATAATAAATTCGAACCCCAATTAAAAACCTCCAAAAATGAATCAATTCAAATATTACATGAGCTAGGTTTTTAATCTCATAAGCTAATAAAATTTATAAATGTTTTCAATTTATTTTAAACCTTATCAAATTGATTTATCCTTTTTAATCTATTTAATTTTATTTGTGGTAATAATTTTCTAAATTTTAAAATTTTATAAATAATTACCTATGTGTTGTAAATTATCAATAATTGGATACTTTATAAAATTTTAGACCATATAAATTTAAATTTATAATTTTTAAATATTTTTGTGTTTTTTAAACAGTTTTATAATATGTTATTTTGATAAAATAACAATAGTGTCAATTTTGACACTATTCATTTATTTGAATTTAAATA
This sequence comes from Viscum album, assembly GCA_963277665.1. Taxonomy (NCBI): domain Eukaryota; kingdom Viridiplantae; phylum Streptophyta; class Magnoliopsida; order Santalales; family Viscaceae; genus Viscum; species Viscum album. The sequence goes on along the minus strand of OY728139.1, from coordinate 1,520,805,371 downwards.
AAATATAAACAGAAGATATATTAGAAAAAAATATTAAATAGATTCTTAACATGTCATATTACGCTATAAAATTCTTGGATCACATTAAATAGTTCATATAATATTTATTTTAATATTTTTAGAACCATTTATTTGATATTTCAATTAATAAAATAATTTCAACATCACTGTTGTGTCATCATTAATGATGATCATTTAATCCCTAAAAATTCGAAATAAATTTACATGATGTAGATTATTTTATTAGAGTTCCGGATAATATTCAGGAACAATGTTTTATGAATCTTATCACTAAATTAAAATTATTACACTTATAAGATATAAAAGAGAGACATGTTGTCACTTTCTTTGGTTTTAATTATAATTATATCATTTTCATGGTCAATAGTCCAGGAAACGACTCTATTCTGACCCTTAGGTGATATGGGTCGACATTTATTCATCCAATAAAATTTTGACAGGTGTTAGGGTAATTTTATAATCTTATTTTTACCCTTAATTATCCAATTTACCTTTAACTGTAGTAAATAAAAATTACCGTAGTTTCTATTCATAATTTCAATAAAATAAAAGTAATTTATTAACATAATTTGGACCCACTTAATTAAGATATGGAATCAATTTTTAAAAATTCAAAACATATAAGTTTCAGTAATTCATTTAAAATTAATCCCGTTGTTAAGAAAATAGGTTTTAAAAGTTAAAACATTGTCAAAGATTGAAATATTTTTACCTATGAATTCAATGTAACAATAATGGTAATTAAATGAATTATATTAAATGGTAAAAATATATTATATTTATAATTTAAACCCATTAAATTTTATCATTTAACCATCTGAATTATCTTGATGAAAAAAGTTGTTTTTAAGAAACATTTAGCTTATTTTTACTATTCATCAAAATATGAATGTTATCAAAAAAGTATCAAAAATTTATCCAACGTAAATTTTAATATCTTGATTCAAAATAAGAAGTTTATTTTGTAAAATTGAACTTATAAACTTGTCAAAAATTATATTTAAAATGGGTGAGCCATCAAAAGGCGGTAAAACTGCATTTTTTGAAAAATACTTCTTTTATCTGAAAAATTGATTTTGTTTTCATATCTCATTATAGAAAATGTGTAATATGAATTATAATGTTATAAAATAAAAAATTCAGTTAATACTATTCATAATGGCTAGTTCATAATATTATAATAATATATCATTGATTAGTGAAACTCGGTATTGTGTACATTGCAAGCTATCAAGGAAGGTTGCTCTTGCGTGTAACGCAAGCCAAGTCAGTGATGTGTGTAGTGAAGGATTATCTTGGTGTTGTGTATAATATGAGACATTAAAAAATTATTTCTCATAAAATATCAGGGTGTTACATTCTACCCCCCTTAAAAATAACTTCACACTCGAAATTCATCACTTCGTAACAAAAAGATTAGGATACCTCTCCCTCATCATATCCTCAAGTTCCCATGTAGCTTCTTATAATTGGTGGTTCCTCCATAAAACATTAACCAAGAGAGTGGCCTTGTTTCATAAAACTTTTTTGCTACGGTCCATAATCTCTATCGGCTATTCTTTATAAGAAAGATCTTGCTCCGGCGGTACAACTTTTGAGCTTAGTACATGTGAAGGATCAGGTATGTACATTCTCAGGAGAGATACATGGAACACATCATGAACTTGAGAGAGATTCGGTGGAAGTTCCAATCAGTAAGAAACCTTCACAACACGATCCAGTATTTCAAAATGACCAATATACCTAGGTCTCAGCTTTCCCTTCTTTCCAAATCTCATTACTCTCTTCCAAGGAGATATTCGTAAGAACACTTTATAACCCAGTTCAAACTCTAGGTCTTTTCTTCAGTTGTCTGCATAAAATTTTGTCGACTCTGAGCTATTATTATGTGTTTTTGAAAAGATATGACCATTTCTTCCATATTATCAACAAGATCAGGTCCTAATAGCTTTCTTTCCCCAAATTCATCCCAGCAAGTTGATGTTCTGCATTTCTTTCCATAGAGAGCTTCATAAGGAGCCATCTGAATACTAGAGTGAAAGCTATTATTATAAGAAAATTACACCAAAGGCAGGTGTTGATCCCAACCACATTTGAAATCCATAAAGAAAGCTCTCAACATGTCTTCCAAGGTTTGAATTGTCCTCTCAGACTGACCGTCTATCTGAGGATGATAAGCAGTGCTGAAACTCAACACTCTATCTAGAGTATGCTGAAGACTTCACCAAAACTTCGAGGTAAACCTTGGATCCCAATTAGATATAATGGAAAGTGGTACTCCATGCAATTTACCACTTTATTGACATATATCCTGGCAAGCTGATCAAGAGAGAAATCTTCTCTAATAGCAATGAAGTGTGCCAAATTCGTAAGATGATCAACTATAACCCAGATAGAATTATTGCCTTTGGATGTTTTAGGAAGTCCAGTGACAAAGTCCATAGTATGTTTTCCAATTTACATTTTGGTATGGGTAATGGTTGTAACATCCCCTTAGAATTCTGTCTCTCAGATTTAACTTGTTGACAAACCAATCATCGAGAGACATATTCAGCAACATCTCTTTTCATGCCATCCCACCACAAGTACTCCTTCAGGTCTCTATACATCTTCGTGATTCTAGGGTGAATAGATAATGAAGAACTATGATCTTCATCCAATATTTCCTTCTTTAATTCTAGGAAGGGAGGAACACAAACCCGATTCCTGAACCTTATTATTTCATCGCAATCAATGTGGAATTCGGGAACATTTATCACCTTCTTTTGTAACTCTACATCTTCTTTTTTTGTGCCTCTTTAATCTGCACATGTATAGATGGTTGAAAATTCATTTGAGAAAGATAATATTTTTCCCCTTCCATTATAATTCCAAGATCCATCCTTTTTAAATCCATAAATATTGGATCTTTGGTGATCCTCATCATGGATAATCTAGCATGGTATTGTCGACTTAATGTGTCTGCCACCTTGTTTGCTTTCCCAGGGTGGTAATGAGTTGAGCAATCATCTCCAACAATATTCTTTGGAGCATATTCTGCTCCTTTTGTGTGAAAATATACTTTAAAAATTTATGATCAGTATAAATATCACACCTTTCACCATAAAGATAATGCCTCGCTAACTCCAAATCATGAGCTAGGTAATTTTGCTCATGGATTTTCAACTGTCGTGAGGTATAAGCTATCACCATATATTTTTGCATAATAACACACCCCAATACCTTCTTGGATGCATCACTATAGATCACAATCCTTTCTCCACTACAAGTTATTGTGAGCACAGGTGCATTGGATAACTTTCTTTTTAACTCCTTGAAATTCTCTTCACACTCCTCTGTCCAAACAAACTTAACTTCTTTTCGAGTCAACCTAGTCAGTGGATTAGATAATCGTGAAAACTCTTTCACAAAACGTCGATAATATCCATCCAAACCAAGAAAACTTCGGATCTCAGTTACTATTGTTGATCTCAACCATCTTTTGAGAACCTATATTTTTGCTGGATCCACAGATATCCCCTCTTTTAAGATTATATGACCCAAAAATGAAGCATTTTGAAGCCAAAATTCACACTTGGTAAATTTTTCATAAAGCTTCTCCTTTCCTAGGGTCTTTAGTACAATTCTCAAGTGATCTTCATGTTCTTACCTTCCCTTTGAATAGACAAGAATATCGTCTATAAATAATACCAAAAACTGATCAAGATAGTCTCTAAAGACTCTATTCATTAGATCCATGAAGATAGCAGGGGAATTAGTAAGACCAAATGGAATCACTATAACTTCTTAGTGTCCATACCTTGTACGGAAATCCGCATTTGGTATATCCTCCCTTTTGACCCTTAATTGATGATACCCTAAACGAAGATCAATCTTATAAAAGTATTTATCTCTATTTAATTGGTCAAATAAGTCATCAATGCATGGGAGATGATATTTTTTCTTGATAGTGATATTGTTAAGTTCTCGATAATCAATGTAGAGTCTCATTGACCCATCTTTCTTCTTAACAAATAGAACAGGTGCTCCCTAAGGTGATGCACTAGGGCGTATGAATCCCTTATCAAGATTCTCTTGGAGTTTCTTCTTCAATTCCTGCAACTAAATTGGGGACATTCTATAAGGTGTCTTTAAAATGGGCATAGTAACCGATATACGTTCTATTTAAAACTCTACTTCACGATTTGGTGGAACACTAGGAAATTCCTCTTAAAAGACATCATCAAACTCCCGTACAATGGGATTATTCTTAATCTTGAGTTTCTCTCTAAACATTTGAGATAAATAACCTTCATTTATTGGGATCAAGACCCATAAGATGGAATAAATTTCCACTGGAAGGTTATATTAATCCTTACATCGATAGATGATCATAGATTGATCAGGAATATGAAATGTGACTTTCCTTATTTGGAAATCGATATGAGATCCATATAAGGAAAGCCAATACATTCCAAGAATCACATAAAATTCCACTATAGAAAGGATCACAAGATTTGGAGGAAGTACTTTCCCACAAATGTCAATTTGAGAAGAATTATAAACTTTTGATGCAACCGTTGTGCCATTAGAAGTTGTCACAGCTAACTAAACAGGTAATTTTTGAGGTATTACATCGATACCCGTAGAAAATTATTCAGAAATAAAGGAGTGGGTGGATCCATAATCAAATAAAACATTTTCTACTTTAGATTGGATGGTAAGTGTACCTTTCAACACATCGTTATCATACTCCACATCTCTGATAGAAATTGCATGTGACTTTCCTTTGTCTTTGGCCTTAAGAGAATTTTTACATTGATCATCATCAACAACCCTTGGATTAGGGCACTGATTAGCATAATTCCCCATTTCCTTACACTTGTAACATTGAAGTGTAAGCGGTGCATTCTGTGTAGCCTTTTCTTTGTTCGCATCACTAGACATCTTTTTCCCATCACTGCGGCATTCAAATGCCCGATGACCTTCTTTTCCACATTTGAAACATTTACTTGTCCCTTTAAGACAATTCCCTCCATGTTTCTTTCCACACTTTTAGCATAAGGAAAAAATCATCTTCCTTTCAGTGTGCTCTTTAGATTTCCCTTTGAATTCCATTTTCCTCTTCTTATCAAACCTGTATGACTGAAGGGTTACTCCAATTTCTATCTCAACCTTGAGAGCACATCGAACAATTTCCTCGTAGATATTGAAGTCCTTTATGGTTAATGCCCTTTAGAGACTTGGTTTTATGACACTAAAGAATCAATCGATCTTACTCTCAGGTTGGATAATAATCCCAAAAGCGTACCTTGCAAGCCTTGTAAAATTTTTCTTCATAGGTACCAACCGATTCATCATTCTTTTTCATTAGTTAAAGAAACTCCTTATCCATATTTGTTCGAATAATACAAGGGAATTACTTATTGAGAAATAAGTTCTTGAACTTGTCCCATTCCATAGACTCAATTTCGCCAATTTGCCTTGTATTCTTTATAAAATTCTACCATTGATCAGTTTCACCTTCCAAACGATATAATGCTATGATGACTTTATCATGTTCAGAACATTGTAGAACTGAAAATATATTTTCAGTGGTACTAATCCATTGTTCAGCCACTAATGGATCAGAAGACCCGTAGAATGAAGGTGGATGCTGCCTTATGAAGGATTCAACAAAATGTTGATCCTTCATTTTCTTGTTTGGAAGTCCTGTATGATTCATATCTTGAGAAAGTTGTGTGAGCATAGATAAAATATTTTTCATTCCATCTCCCATAACGTTTGGTTGCTCAGGGGGACAATCATTGCATTGCCCGACACATTCAACATTAACACGGTTCCTTCGGGTTTTAGCCATTGACTAAAACCAATAAGCATAGTGTGAGAAACACTAATCATAATAGAAAAACCACATAATCAAGAATAAAATTTCACACTTTAGGTCTTATCATAGGTTATTCATGGCCATTTCTAAAACTATAATATTTTGTTCTATTATTAGACATATTCTTATGGTTCTTACTAAGGCTTTAATATCCTAGTTTCCAAAGGTTGACTATACCTTTCCTCTAATACCAAGTATAACGAACCATATTTAACATACATTGTTATTACTTCAGAATTGAATCATACTTATTAAAACATATAAAAAAACCATTATAGGACCGTATAGGTATAGTGTCTTTAGAAACTGGGAAACATAAACAACTGGTTCATAAATCATCTACATTTTATACTGTTAATTTCATCATATCTAGAGTCCCTTTTGGAATATCCAACTTAATACCCTTCTTCCTGACCTGGGGAAAAGAAAACATACAAAAGGGTGAGCTCAAATTATCAGTAAGGGTACACAAAGGAAATACCAATCATATCATATTCATAAGAACATAACATTTTGAAAATCTTAACCTACAAAAGAGATCATAATATCATGACATGGGATAAATCATAGTAGTGAAATGTAATCACAATAATCATATCATAAAACATGAAATTTTTTTGCATACAAACATAATCAAAGAATATCATTTCATATTATTCAATACTCATTTCCAAGACCATCATATCGGACAAATTCCATTTCTGAACGGAGTTCACTCCTCATTCCAGTCTTGTATCACTGAACCAGATTAACTTGATGTTCTAGCCATGTCTATCTCATGAGATATAAATCTTTAACCAATGAATTAGAGGGAGATATAGGTCCCAACCATCTATTAATGAAACCATTATTATGTGTGACACAAAATCAGAAATCATATATCATAGCATAACCCATGTAAGAAAAATGGGATTCTTAAACTTCATGCCATAATAACATAATCCATATAAGATAAAAGGACTTCATAAAAATAATTTCATCATAACATAATCAAATAAATGTAAAAATAGGAATATAAATATAACCCTATATTATCTTATATGGAAAATAATTTTGATAAAACACTTGAACTCCATTCTTGAGGAAAATATCCTTTTTACTTCAAAAAAATTTTCCCTTTCTTAACATGTCATACAATTTTAGACTAAAAGAAGTTAATTAAAAATAAACATGAAAATTTGTAAAGGAAGTTTCATGTAAATAATGTTTTATGAAATCATAAAAATCCATTCATGTTGTATAAGTTAAAAAAACATTCTTCTCGTACTTTGGTTGGAAAATTCATAAAGTATCCCGTACTGAAAACGATAAACGAATCCTTTCATATATTTTACTAAAAATTCACCAATATGTAAAATTGGATTTAAATAATTGTAGGAGGATTTAAATAATATTAAATATTGAGGAAAAATGTATGTGGATGATAAATATTCCCCATTAAATTCTGAAGTATAAACAATCTCAGATAAAAATGAGATTGTGAGATTTTCCCTTACCTTAGGTTTGATATGCTTTGTACGTGTCCGAATATCCTGTATAATGAATGAATTAATTTAATAGATGTATTATAGAATAATAATCATTTTTATGATATCATATATGGTCATATTATTATCTTCTTATTAGTAATATTTCATTGGTACTTGTTATTCGAGTGTTCATTGCTTTATGTTTTTATGCGTGTTTTGTCGAATAAATTCTTATTTTTCTTTTTAGGTTATAGATACATAATTTATAGAATGGTATTAGTATAATATATATATCATATTTATTCATTCAAGTTGTTTATATAATCATGGTTTAGTGAAGATTATGTAGAACAAATCACATCGCATCGTGGAGACGGTAAGCCGTACGTACGCACGAGCGACGATATCATTCCCATAATTATTTAATGGTATTGGAGTGGGTGATATAATATCTAATAATTAGTATCATGTTATAATAATCATATATAGTTATTCGTTACACCATTATACCCATCCAAGTAAGGTGGTGGTGTAAAACAGATTACACCACGGCGTGGAGACAGTATTCCGTACGTACGCAAGTGCGGTGATTTCATTTTCCATAGGATGTATATAAGGTGAAATGGGGTTGTTTCATATTTATAATATCATATCAGTTTATTAGTGATACTTATTGTCTTAGTTTATAATGAAACAACTAAAGAAGAGGAAGTTGAAGAGGAAAAAAACTTGAAAGAATCGGTAGAAGAAATTACCTCTTCTTCGACGCGCCTCTTCTAAACCTCATTTTAGGGCACTAAAGTTGGTATTTGAAGAAGACCAGGAACTCTAGTATGTTTCTCATGAAGTTTAGAAGTGAAATTGGCAGGGTTTGGCCGATCTTGAAGGCTCAAAATTTTTTGAGGAGGAGTGGGAGGAGGTGCCCTTCTATAAGGGAGGAGAGAGGCACCTTTGGAAACATAAGAAATAGTAATTTATAATAAATTCCAACCCCACTTCAAAACCTCCAAAAAATGACTCAATTAGAAGATGAGATGATATAGGGTTGTAATATCATCAACCAATAAAATTTATACATGTTTTGGATTTATTTTAAACCTTATCAAATTGATTTATCCTTACTTAATCAATTTAATTTTATTAGTGGTAATAATATTCTAAATTTTAAATTGTTATAAATAATTACATATGTGTTGTTAATTTTCTTTAATTGGATAATTTCTGATATTTTATACCAAATAAATTTAAATTTCTAATTTGTAAATATTTTTGTGATTTTTAAACAATTTTATATGAAGTTGTTTTTATAATTGACACTATTCTTTTACTTGAATTTAAATAAAATCTACATAGAGGATATATTGGAACCTAAATATTTAATTTATTCCTAACATAACATAATCTTCTAGAAAATTAGTGGAGCACATTAAATAGTTCATATAATATTTATTTTAATATTTTTAAAACCATTTATTTAATATTTCAATTAATAAAACAATTTCAACATCACTATTGTGTCATCATTAATGATAATTATGTAATCCCTAAAAATTATAAATAAATTCACATGATGTAGATGATTTTATTAGATTTCTGGAGACTATTCATGATTGATGTTTTATGAGGTTTATCACTAAATTAAAATTATTACACGTATAAGATATAGGAGAATGACATGTTGTCACTTTCTTTGGTTTTAATTATAATTATATCATTTTAATGGTCAATAGTCCATGAAACGAATCTATTCTGACCCTTAGGTGATATTGGTCGACTTTTATTCATCCAATATAATTTTGACAGGTGTTAGGGTACTTTTATAATCTTATTTTTACACTTAATTATCCGATTTACCTTTAACTGTAGTAAATAAAAATTACCGTAGTTTCTATTCAAAATGTCGAAAAAATAAAATTAATAGATTAACATAATTTGGACCCATTTAATCCAGATATGGAATCCATTTTTCAAAATTCAAAACATAGAAGTTTCAGTAATTAATTTGAAATTAATCCCATTGTTAAGAAAATGAGTTTTAAAAGTTAAAACATTGTCAAAGATTGAAATGTTTTTACCTATGAATTCATTGTAAAAATAATGGTAATGACATGAATTATATTAAATGATAAAAATATATTCTATTTATAATTTAAAACCATTAAATTTTATCATTTAACCATCTAAATTATCTTGATGAGAAAGTTGTTTTTAGGAAAAATTTAGCGTATTTTTACTATTCGTCGAAATATGAAAGTTATCAAAAAAGTATAAAAAATTTATACAATGTAAATTTTTAAATCTTGATTCAAAAGAAGAAGTTTATTTTGTAAAATTGAACTTATAAACTTGTAAAAAAAATTATATTTAAAATGGGTGCGCCATCAAAAGGCGGTAAAACTGCATTTTTTGAAAAATACATATTTTATCCGAAAAAATGATTTTGTTTTCATATACCATTCTAGAAAATGTGTATAATGAATTATAATGTTATAAAATTCAAAATTCTGTTAATAATATTCATAATTGCTAGTTAATAATATTATAATAATATATCATTGTTTATCGAAACTCGGTATTGCGTATAACAGAAACCATCGAGGAAGGTTTCTCTTGCATGTAACGCAAGCCATTCCAGTGTTGTGTGTAGTGAAAGATTCTCTTGGTGTTGCGTATAACATAAGACATTAAAAAAATTATTTCTCATAAAATATTAGGGTGTTTCAACTAGGACCTTTGAGGTTTCAATCTAATGGGAGTCGACCTCAAAATCTTCTATTCTAGCCTTCTAGGTCCAGAGGTTTCCATTCTTCTATTGGGAGATTTGTGCGAGTGTTTTTCAGTTGTGTGGTTTTTGGCCATCCCAAGAACTAGTTCCTAGTGGTTCCTCAAGCTCATTTTGTTGGTGGTGGATAGGTTCAGCGCCAGCCTCTGGAGCAACCATTTCAGCAGCTATGGTACTAGGTTTATTATTCGTCGATGGGAGATGGTTCATATAGATACTACACTAAGGATATTTCTTATGTTAAGGCACTATGACCGGAGAATGGTCATTAAGGTTCTCTCTAGCATATAGGAAGAGGATCTAGGTGTGTAAGGTTTATGTAGTGGAGGACACAGTTCCAGAGGGGATAAACATGATCCAAGGTATGATTAGTTTTTTTTAGTAATATGGTTTGTGCCTTGTTTGATCCATGATATTCAAAATTATTTGTTTCTCCCTCTCTAGGCCATGCTATGGGGGTAGATTTAGAGAGGACTCCTGTACCCTAGGTGTTTATTACACTAGTAGGAGGCCATACCAACTTGTTTGATGTGTTTAAGGGGTGAAAACTGATGATGGGGTCGTATCAGTCTCATAGGGATATTTTTTTCCAAAGATACAACTATATGATTTCATCCTCATCATAGAATTGTTGTATTTTGTATGTTATGTTATTGATTACTTCTATAGGAGAGTCCTGTTTTTGGATATGGGTAGCCAAAGGGTAGTTTTGTTGGTGAGTGAGGTTTCCAAGTGGGTAGCCAATGTGTGGAGCCCCTTCTTTCCTTATTGGATATGTTGTCAATGGAATCAGTGGATGCTTGGATGGTGGAGGTTCTCAGGGTCGTTGAGGAGTTACTATAATTTTTTCCTAAGGTGGTTGTGACACTACCCCCTCAACGAGATTTTGAGTTCAGGATAGACTTGCAACCTGGTGCTTCTCTGATATCAATGGATTCTTTTCAGATAGAACCTTCAGAGTTGCGGGAGTTGAGGATTTAGATTGATGATATAATGAAAAGGGTTTTATTTGGCCCGATGCGTCTTCGTGGGGTGCTCCAAAATTATTCTACAAGAAGGAAGATAGTAGTATAAGGTTATTTATAGACTACCAGAGGTTGAATTAGGTGATGGTAAAAAACTATTTCTCTGTTCCAAGGATAGACAATATTTTAATCAGGTGATGGTCAAAAACCATTACTATGTTCCAAGGATAGATGTTCTTTTTGAATACATGAGATGTTGATTTTATTTTTTAAGTTATATCTATGGTCTAGATATCACCAGTTGAGGGTGAAAGAGGGGAATATCATGAAGACTGCCTTTAGATGTAGGTATGGGATATTTGAGTTTGTAGTCATTCCATTTGGTGTTATGAGCTCACGTTTCATGTTCATGGGGATTATGAACTATGTGTTCTCTGAGCCCCTAGATCGATTCTTTATTGTATTTATCGATTATAGCTTAATATATATAATGGTAAATGTGAATCATGTTGAGGGTCTTAGAACTCTCTTTCATGTTATTTGACACCATCATCTCTATAGAAAATTTTCCATGTGTATGTTATAGACATGAGAGGGGGATTTCCTCAGGCATGTGATGTCTCATGAGGGTGTGGCAGCAGACACATCGATGGTTGAAGTAGTTGTTTCTTGGGAAGCACCCAATAAAATCGTATAGGTTTATAGTTTTCTTGGTCTTGTAAGATATTATCGGAGGTTGGAACCCATTTTATCTAGAGTTATAACCCTATTGACAGCTTTTACCAATAAATACCAAGATTTGTGTGTAGTGATCAGTGCCATGCATCATTTGGTTACCTAAAGGGGATGTTTTGTAGTGCTCCATTCCTCCAGTTTCCTATGGAAGGGGTGGTGTTTGAGTTCTTTTTTTGATTATTCCCATATGAGATTGGGATGCATGTTGATGTAGTAGTGGGAAGTGATCTCTTATGGGTCTAGGATGTTACATCTCTACAAGAATAACTATTCCACCCAAAGATCTATCATAGGTTGTGTTTACGCTAAAGTTGTGATAACATTACCTCATTAGGGAGAAATTTTTAGTCTTTAAATATCACAAGAGCTTGAGGTATATCTTTTTCCATTGTTATTTTAAATTTATATAGTAGAGTTGGATGGATTTTCTTCACGATTAAGATTTTGAGATCTCCTACACCTCAGGAAAGTGGAATGTTGTGACCAATTCTTTGATTGGGAATTCATGGAAGGGTGTTGTTCAAGAGTCTAGGGATGCTTGGAGAGTAATATAGGAGTTAGTATCCTTGAAATTAGATGAAAACGTGGATGGTGGTAGAGGCTCTTTGTTTTAGATGAAAGTACAATATAATATGATTGAGGAGTTGGAGGATTCTCAATGGGGAATATTTGAGGTAGAGGGGATGTACAATTGTATTGGTCATGGTTATTCTCTAGAGTAATAGTCAGAGGATAGTTAGATCTAGGTTTTGTTTCATGGGATATTGTTTTTTTAGTCGAAATTCCCTATCAAGTCTTTCATGAGTTTAATAACTCACCTTTAGCGGTTTTTTTTGGCAATGTTTTTGGTTTTTTTAGTAAGTAAAGGATAACCATCATGTTCCGGGAAGTATCCTTTGGATGTTTTAGAGTGGAAATGAGATGGTATATCAATATATTTTGTCACAGGTTTTCCTACATATCAGGGGGTTTGTGATGATATTTGGGTATTCACAGATTATTTGATGAAATTTTCCCACTTATTAGAAATCAAGGAGTTGGGTATAATGGATACTTTAGATAAGATGTATGTGGAGGATGTGGTACAGTTTCATGGAATTACAAGGTCCATTTTCTAATATTAGGATGCATAGTTTACCTCATGAGTTTGGAGTGGATTCGAACATGCTTTTGGCACTCAGATATTCCCCTGCACATCTTTCCACCCTCACATAGAAGGGAGGACAAAACAAACTATCTAGACATTGGAGGATATGTTGCGAACATGTGTCTTGAGGTTTGGTGGATAATGCGTATGAAACATACCTTTCGTAGAGTTTTCTTATAATAATATTTATCACTCTTCCATTAGAATGGCCCCATTAGATGCTTTGTACATGAGAACATATCAATCTCTGTTTTGAGGGATAGAGGTTGGGGAGATAAATATTCTTGGTCCTGATGTAGTGCAGATCATGACATAGAAAATCCATCTTGTTCGTGATAGGATGACATTAGTGTAGGATAGGAATAATTCTCATGCTAGTCATAGGATGAGGCAACGGGAGTTCACTGTTGGGGACCTTGTGTTCTTGTAGTTTTACCGTCAACATGGAAAACAAAGGTTTTTTAGAGGGAGTAAGTTTTCTCCCAGGTTTTTTGGGCCCTTTGAGGTGTTAGGGTGCATTGTAAATGTGGAATATCAATTGGAATTTCTGTTGTGGTTGGAGAGGATCCACAATTTCTTCCACATCTCTCAACTTCATAAGTATCTTTACAACTACTCCCATGTCATTAGATTTGGAGATTTGGATATCGAGGACAACGCTGCATTTTTGGAACAACCGGTAGCGATCTAGTATCACTAAGAGAACATTCTATGTGTAAAAACCATTTCTTTATTTTTTGTGTTGTGGAGGAATGGTGGCCTGGAGAATAGTACATGGGAGGAATAGAAGCATATTCAGTCTTAGTACCTATAGTTATTTTGAGTTGTTTTTCGTTATTTTACATTGTGATGTGATGTTTGAACCTTGTTTTATGATATGAGATGTTTTCCTTGGGTTGTGATGTGTGTGGTGTGATGTGTGATAATGTCATGACATATGAAAAGGGCAGCACCACATTCCTAATCAAGATTCATTAACTAGTATGTGATTAAACCTATGAGGGTGAGTCAGTTCCACACATATTAGATAGTATCTTGCCATGGAAGATGAAATTCCATGATTTGTGTGTTCTTATGGTGTGGTTCATTAGTTTTAGTGGTTTTTGGTTTGGGATCCATGGATGTGGAGTTGTTTTTTCACTAGTTGTGTGGAAGTGAGGTTATATGAGGGGAGGCGTATTATGGATGGGGTGATGTTTTTGTGCGGTGTGTTTTGTGGTCATTTGGGTTGGAGAGTTTGGATGGTGAAAGTGTTTTATGTATGATGAGAACCTTGAAAGGTATCTCGTAGGGTGATTGTTCAGAACCCTTTTCTTCAAGGCTTTGTTTTGGATTTTTTATGGTGAGAATCATATGATAGATAACTGGTGTAAGGGTCTATTCCCTCTTGGTCCTTTACGTTTTCAGTTTTGGTTGTTGGTGTTGTTCGAGGGAGGTTATAGGATTTTTCATAGGAGTTGGAGGTGTAGTAGAGATGTTATAGGAAATACACACCGTGTATATGTATGACATGACATGAAAGCTGGTTTCACATCTTTTTCCATGTATGGTTTGCGATGTGTATATTTTCAGGGATAAATAATTAAAAGGTGATTCATTTCTCAGTGAAACCAAACCCTGAGGTTTACATGATGTGAAAGGGGATTACATGTCATGTAAAACACTGATGTAGTGTAGTTTTAAAGTTATTTCTATTCTAGTTATCATTCCATTGGATATGGATGATTCTTACTCTTATTTTGGGTAAACCCAAGGATCAATGAGGAGTTCTTCAAGCTCTCTTACTCACTCCTTGATCTGTTGGTATCATTGGTTTTTCTTTGACAATTTGTGGTAAGCCCTACCTTATTCTTGGTAGGTTTTCTTCCATTATTCTCCCAGAGATTCATCATGGTTATTCTTTTATGGTTTGGTTTGTGTTTTGGGATTTTGTATGGTATTTGGTTGCATTATAGGTAGATCCATGTTTTCTCATGGTGAAACTATGGTTTACGTGTGTTCTTCTTCGCCCTGCAATGCGTAGCGAGTCGACCAAGCTTGTTTGATGCAGGGTATCCCTCATTTATCTATATTGTATATCATGTGGGGTGGTGTTTCTTTTTTTAACTACGATTTATGTCTGTTTTGGATGAATTAAAGATAAATAAGTGTTTAAATTGAAATTAAAGGGTAAAGGGGTTTGAATCACTTGATTTTATAGCTTTGATATTATTTATGGTATTGTGGATTATACGGACTAGATGTCCCACTAAATATTGTGTACATTGGGGGATATGTTTATGTTTTATGATATGTGCTGTGACTACTATGACTATTTTCACTATTGTGATATCACTAAAAATGGAAATTTATTAATCACTTATATTTGGCTACTAAAATGTTTCCCCAAGATCATGATTGTGTGATAACACCCATAAAATAATCTGTAATGTGATAAAATCCCCTTTCTAATTATGTAAAATTACAATTATGTGTTGTAATGTGTTGTTGGTTCATGCGGGGTTGATGGTTTTTTGGTCGTGCTTTTGGGGTTGTGAAAAGGTGGTTTGTTTTACCATGCTTTTGGGATTGTGAAGAGGTGGTTTGTTTTTCCCTGCTTTCAGGGAGGTGAGGATGTTATAGTGACCCAATCCTTTTTTATATAAAATTTCATGATTTTAAGCATAATTATACATTAGAGTACAATCCAAGGATCATTAAGTCTAGTGTCTTGGAAGAATAGGTATGTATAACATGGAGCTAAAAGAAAACTTCTTTATTTAATTTTCATAAAGAGCACCTAACATCATTTGAGCCCTTACATCTACATAGGGTACCCTAGGGAACACATGAACAAAGTGGTGAACTGAAAATCCCAATAAGGGAAAGAGCATAAGGATACATCTTAAACAAATGAGTTAGGAGGCATGACATAATGATATCAAAAGCATGGAACATATGAAATCATATCGTATAAGCATAGGATCATATAAACATGGAATCGTATAAATGTGATAGTATCATAAAATATTTATTTAGTACGGATCAAGGCTAACCGCCAATCCCGTTTCCCATTTTAGTACGGGTCAAGGATAACTGCCAATCCCATTTCACATCACATATCATGAGACCTAAATCTACACAATGCATTGGAGTGCTATCTGGGTTCACCCATCTCAAAATATTCATGAATATTCTTCCCACATAAATAATCTTGCCACATAAATAATCATACATAATCAACCATTCATAAACATAAGGATACCCATGAACGAAATGGGTACCACAATCATGACATAAAGAAAAACCAATGAGTGTATCATGAAAGTGCCCATGTAAGAAAGTGATTAGAACATACATGGACGTTCAATAGGCATATATCATGGTACATTATATAAAAAAGGAGTGAAAATTTATAAGAAATGTATTTGGGAAATTTTGGCATTAAAACATTTTGTGCGGTTTTCAGGAAAATACTATAGAGGTTTTAAAATAGAAAAGGGAAAAATATTTTATATAAAACCAGAAGTGAACCAAGAAGGTTTTCATGAAGAAAATGATTTTATAAATACAATGGTGTCTTAAAACAGAGTATAGAGTGCACTTGAAACCTGTTAATAATTTGGGAAGTTCCCTTAAAACATGATTGCTTATCGGGGGGTATGAAGGTGGGAATCACTAAAAACATGTATATCCCCAAAATAGAATGAGGGATGGATCTTGTAACATGATTTTGGAGCATATAAACAACATTTATAATTTTTAAATAAAAATAAAAGACAACCTCCTTTGGGTAAAAAGAAAGATAGAGAAACCTGAAGGAGTAAATGAGGTTTGGGTAGATTTCATTACAGTTTATCGGCATGGTATCAGTTGTAACTAAGAGGGATTGATGAGAGTGATCAGAGGTTTCTCATCACTTATAAAACATTAGGTAAGTATGGGGGAGGTGTGAAAACATAACCCATAATTTGGGATTACACCTAAAAAGCATAGCATATAGGACAATCTTGATTAAGAGAGAAATAGAGAGGATCCCTTACCTTAAATATGTTGGTGTTCTCCACTTGTAATTTATGGACATGAATAAAAACATTGGGCTTCTTAATTCATAATTACAGAACCTATTCTATATTTAATTAATTTATTATGACCATTTTTAGTTTATTCAAAGGCTTTTTGATTAGTTATAAGGTTCAATTTCATTGTTCAGGCTCGTTTGTATACTTGGTTTTAAAAGATTGGTTCATTTATATTCAAGTTCGTATAAACATAAAATATGGAAGTTGTTGTCCATAAATGAAGTTATATTCTATTATTGAACATACATAAGATTAAATGGTTTTAAATTTGTTTAATTAGGGTGAAGCTGAATTATTATATATATAACATTAGTGACAACCGCTTTCGTTAATCGGTGGGTTTGATTACAAAAAACATGTTTTTATTTATAACTTAATACCATTTGTACAAAAGGATTATAGAACTAAAAATAGGATATATTAAATATATAATAATCTATTTCAACCATAAAACAAATTGTTTCATGGCTATAATTAAATATCATAAATGAAATTGATAAACCTTTGTCCTTGAATGTGCTAAATTAGCGCATATCAAACGGTTCTTTCATTTCTTTCAAATAAAAATGTGAGGAAGGGAGAGAAGGTAGTGAAATATCCATTACCATGAAAAAATTACCATAAATTTATTTTACTAGATTTGTCATATTATTTGGGTGAAGGTAGGTGAGGAAAGAAAAAGAAAGAAAGAACTTAAAAGAAACAAAGAAATTGAAAAGGGGAATTTACCTCTTGAGACTTCTTCCTTTGAGAAGCGCTTAAGGGGAGAGGTTTTGGTATTTTGAAGAGGCTAGGAGATTTTTCACGTGGGTTAGGATATTGGGGAGATAATTAGGCATAATATTGGCAAGGAACAAGGCTTGAGAAGAGTAAAGAGAAGAGGGAGTGAAGGGGGGTTTTTATAGTGGAGAAGAGAGGGGATTTCTCAATATAAAATTCATTAGTTTATTATTTCCCCACAAGATATGGAATACTGAATCTTCCTTGACAAATAATAGTAATATTATCATGTGATCCCAAACCAATTGGTCTTAAATAAGCAGAACATCATACATGACTCTATAATTAGCTTATTTAGCTTATTTTGTAAATTATGGTATTTCACTATTCATAAAAAATTCAAGTATTTCAGAAAAATACCAAAAAATCACCCTTACTATTTTTCAACGTGTAGAATCTAAAAATGAAGTCCATTTTTCAAGAATAATTTTTTAGATATTATTATTTTAATATTTAATTAAAATCATAATTTATTATAAAAACCAGTTTTAAAACATTAATTCACTTATTCTAAAATATCAGTATATCATACTTTTAACTTGAATATTATTTATATATTATCATAGGTAAGGTTACTATTCATTAGGGTATATCACTATTCGTAAGGGTATGTTACTATTCATTAGGGTAGTTTACTATTCACCAAAAAATATGTTTTTCTTATCGGGCTCCAAATAACTTACTTATTGCAACCGTGTATGTTAGATTTTCAACATTCCAAACACAAGAGTGTAAAACATATGTTTAAAAGTTAATTAGCACTTAGTAGTTCATTATGGTTTGTTTTCATGTGATTTTATGACATCTCTATAAGAAGGGAATTTCAATTGAAAAACGTTGGGTCGTTACATTCTCCCCCCATTATGAAATTTCGCCCTCAAAATTTCATTTTACATTCTATGATAGAAATAGGTGTGGGTGCTTTTCCTTCATTGCTTATTCTAGTTTCCATGTTTCCTCTTCATACTTATGGTTTCACCATAGTACCTTGACCAGATCAGTAGTCTTCTTGCGTAGAACTTTGTCTCTACGATCCAAGATCTTCAGTGGCTGCTCCTCAAAGGAAAGATCATCCTTCTACTATAACACCTCTAAAGAGAGTACATGTGAAGGGTCTGATTTTTACTTCCTTAAGAGGGATACATGAAATACATCATGCACTTTCAACATGGTAGGTGGGAGTGCCAGTCGATAGCCCATAGCCCCGACTCGATCAAGGATCTCGAAGGGGCCAATGTACATGGGACATAACTTCCCTTTCTTTCCGAACCTGTAAGATCCTGGTTTTTGGAAAGGTATGTTTTCATTATGTTTTGGTTGAATCCCCTGTTTTGGGATTCAAGGGATGTCTTCTGAAAGTATGAGAGGTCTTGGGGGTGTTTCAGGGGCTCTGGGCATGGAAGAAAGGAAAGCTGGGCAAGACAGGCCAGGGCACATGACCTGCGCATGGCCAAGGCAAACCGTGCAGCCTGCCCAGGTAAACCGTGAAACCCTTCTCCTCTGGACAGTATCATGCGCACGGTTTGCTCACGGTTATTAAAACTGTGTGTCTAAACTGTTCGGCCTCTTAAAGTTGGGAAAATTTACAAGTTTTCCACTCCAGGCTTTTAAACCCCAACTTGGGATTTTCCTCCATTCATCCCCTCTCAACCCTAGTGATGAACTTGGCCAACCCAAGCTTCCCAAGGGTGGTTATCCTTCGATTCTTGGCTATTTAGAGCACCATTGGTTGTGGATCGAATCTACGGGTAAGGCTAATCCCATCCTTGCTTCTCTTTTTGGTTTAGGGTTTGTATCTTCTCTCCCTCTTGTTCTGAATCTCTAAAACCCTATCTTTTGGGTGAGTTCTAGGTTGAAGCTCCAAGGTCTGGTCAGATCGAGGTATAAGGACTCGATTGAGGGTGCGTTCAACCGTGGTGTCGAGGTAGGTGGTCTACAAGTGATATCCCATAGTTATTTGGGTATTTTTGCATGTTTAGTTGTGTTATTACTTTACCTTGGTTATGTTTTGAATAACCTTGGCATGGTTGGTAATATTGGTGTTTAAAATGGTAAATGGAAACTCTCGCGATCCCCATGGGATGCGTTGGGAATGACTTGACCCAATTGGGGAAATCCATGGGATGTGCCGGTTTTTCCTAGACTTAGGGAATGTGATTGAACAAGTGACCTTGTTGTAATAAAGGGTAGAGACCTTGATGAATATGTTGGAATGTTTGGTTGACCTTGGAATAGAAGTTAAGGGATGCACCTAGACTTGGTAATAACCTAAGGGTTATACAGAATGGGTTGAATGGTTGATTCATGGGAATGATGAATGGGTTTAATGGGTTAATGTGTAAACTGAATAAAGACCATAATGTGAGAGATTATGGGTTTAGTTTTGAATGATTAGTGAGATAATCATAACACTTGGGAATTGGGTGAAGGGTTAAATGATGTGAAATGGTAATGTGTTAATGGGTTAAGTCATGATGTGAATTCCCATGTGGTTTGTTGTGAATGGTTTGCCCAAGGGGAAGTGGTATGGATGGTTGATGGTTACTTATATATAAGCATGTGCACATGGCTTGGTAGTGTGGGGTATGACTTGAGGATGTACACCCATGGGTTGAGTAAAGACTGATGCTCTGAACTCCACCCTAAATGCACGGGTTAGGAAAGGGGACTGAGGGCCTATTCTCCTAACGGTTGCATCCACCCGAACTGAGGATTCGAGGTGAGGATGTGGTTGCTATGAGGGGGTTAGTCCTAGGGAGATAGGATAAAGATGTGTTCACCCTCTTGCATGTGATTGTTGGCCTTAGACCCATGTAACATAATGTATGTGATTAACCCATGGAAATGTGATGAAATGGTAAGTGTTGATAATTGGTGTGTAATGAATGGTAATGGATGTGGCATTGGCTTTGTCCATTAACATGTTAATGAAACCTTAAGTAATTACTTGGTAATTATCATTCATATTCCCTTTGTCATGAACTACTTGTTTATACTAGATATTTTGTATACACCGTTGGTGGTGGCCTACTGAGTTGTAATCACACCCTGCTCAGGCCGCTGTTGGGTACCCGAGCAGACTTCATGTTTGCTGGTCAGGAGAAGGAAAATGGTCCTTGCTAGATATTTGAGTGGAAATGGGTAGCACTTGGTGGAGGATCCAGACTTGGAGTAGGGACCATTTTGGGAATTGTGGTCGTTGTCCTTATTTTGGGTTTTTTTTCACTCTTGCACTTTTAGTATGACATGGCATGTTTATTTATGGAAATGGTTATTATCCATGTTACTTGTTTAATGGTTATTGTTTCCGTTATTTGGTTTATTTTTGTTGCGGCTTACTCTGATAAAAAGGGGGTATAGTCTCCCCACTTGACTCCATAGACCCCCGCTGCTAGTCGACAACCTTTGGCGTATGAGGAGGTGTGCTTAAGGTCATGTAACCACCCGGATCAGAGCACTGGTTTAGTGGATTTTGGGTCAGGAACATTACAAAGTGGTATCAGAGGAGGTCTTTCTTCTCCTTCTCTGAGGTCTTGTTATTTGGGATAGGTTTCCAAGGGTTAAGATGTGTTGGGCCTTGCTAATGAGCTCGTGCTTGGGAGTATCTAACCCAGGTACGAGGGAAACCCAAGTCACCCTGGGTGGGAAATGTTGTTCTTGGTTATGTGTTGTTACAGTTGATGATATTTCACCACAGGGTGATGCACATGTGGTTTTATGTGACTATTTTCTGATATTGGCTCGTGTCCTTAACGGCACAAGGAATTTCATTCACGCATCATTGTAGGCACATATGGAGATATGTGGCATGCATCGTGTTAGGGACACACATAGGATGGGTGTGTGAGGCCAAAACGTAGGGTGCATCATGAATTTCATGATACCAAGAAATAATGAGAAGAATGAAATAAAACAAGTGGGTAAAGGATGTTTAATGAAACATAAGGGTTTGAAACGAAGTGGAAAATGTTTTGTAAAATGTTGTGTGAGTTTGGTGGTAGTGCATGGTTGTTTACCCCATGTGGACCATGGACCACGGTAAGGATGGTATGGGTGGTGAATTTGAGGTGCTAATGTTGTTAAATTAGCATATGAAAATGGGTTGTTGTAGCTAGTAGAGAGTATTTTGAGGAATCCATGAAAGTTTTATTGTATGCGTGCTAAATCTCGTGTTTGGCAATGTAGAGAGATGCCACCACGACGTCGATTGCCAGTTGAGAAACGAGAGGATTTTGCTGAGAACACTCCTCCGGTAGAAGAGCATGAAAATTTGGTGATCAATGAATGTAGAGAAGACCACTTCTAAGAGAACATGGCTCACCTTATGCAGATGATGGATCAGGACCCAGGGCGGGTTGCACTGAGTATGTTTGAGCTGACCAGTGAGTTCCAGCTGTAGCACCCTCCGACCTTCACCAGAGAGGGTGGGCTAGAGGTAGTGGATTTCTGGTTAGAGTCTGTCTAGAAAATATTGGATCATTTAGATACCCCTTTTTAAAAGTGGGTAAAGCTATCCCTTTACCTGTTGCGGGGCCATACAAGGAGTTGGTGGTACATTCAGGCTCAAACCGAGCAGGTTGAGGGGATGTCATGGAACGTTTTCCAGGAGAAGTTTTTGGAGCATTTTTACCCAGAGACCTTGTGGTAGGTGAGGGCTGTAGAGTTTATGAGCCTGACTCAGGGATCGCTATCGGTGATGGACTATGCTAGTCGCTTCACTGATTTGCGACGCTTCGTCCCAGTGTTAGCCGGGGATGAGACAACGATAGCAAGGCATTTCCAGGATGGGTTGAGACTTGAGATCAGGTATCAAGTAAATATCTTCCGCTTGAAGAAGTTTGAAGAGGTGATGGATCATGAACTCATATCTGAAGGGAACCTGAAGGGAGCTTCGGGTGTTGGGCTTGTCATGCCAGCTTGGAGGACAAGTGGTGCATCTTCTGAAGGTCGGAAGCGTCATTTGGAAAGTTTCCAGCAAGGTGATCAGAAGAGAGGGTTGGCCTCTGAGAGTGGGAATCAGGTGTTCTGCTATCAGTGCGGTAGGCTGAGGAATATGTGTGGTTAGTGTCCTTGACCTCTAGTTGAGTGTCGTTCAAGCAGCAGGATGGGGCATGTGTATAGTTTCTGCAGGAACTCTCAAAAGAAGGGTGAGCATGATGGTGAAAAGCAG
This sequence comes from Viscum album, assembly GCA_963277665.1. Taxonomy (NCBI): domain Eukaryota; kingdom Viridiplantae; phylum Streptophyta; class Magnoliopsida; order Santalales; family Viscaceae; genus Viscum; species Viscum album. The sequence goes on along the minus strand of OY728139.1, from coordinate 1,520,782,375 downwards.
GTGACAGGTACGGGAATGGGATCAGTTTCCCCGTATCAGGCAGGCAGTTGGAGCTCCATGGGCCGTACTAGAAGGTGCAGTGGATGTGGAACTCCAGGGAAAGATTGATCATACCAGAAGGGCAGTGTGGCGTAGGGTGTTTAGGCTGGAGCCCAGGGTTGAGGGGAAAGTCAGCTTCAGGAAGTTCAGTTTGTCCCTGGTGATGGCGAGGCCGAATCGTCAACTATTCAAGGTACGATCCTTGTAGATTCTATGTTTTCTAGTGCATTGTTTGACACAAGTGCCACACACTCTTTTGTTTCTGTTCAACTTGTGGTAGTGCTGGGTTTACCTGTGGAGGGAGTGTTTGGAGTTATGTCAATTGACACCCCGTTGGGAGTGCGGGTTGAGGATATCAAGTAGTGCAAGGGATGTGCCTTGGAATTTGGTGGGTATCGTTTTCTATGGGACTTGTTCCTTATTGAGATGTAATGTTTTGACCTAATCTTGGGAATGGATTGGTTTGAGTTGTATCGAGTGCATATAGACTGTTATCTTCACAGAGTATTGTTCAGATCGCTTGAGGGTGACTCTTATGCCCACCGTGGTGAATGGGATGTTTTAGTAGGGTGTGTGGGGACATTTTGTCAATAGGTGAGTGGACTCACGACTCAAGTGGCATGTCTCATGCTTGATTATGATTAGGAGGGGAAATCTAATTTTCCTCCTGTGGTGGATCAGTTTCAGGATGTGTTTCCTAAGGATTTCTCAGGGTTACCCCCCGAGAGGGATTTTGAGTTCACAATCGAGTTGCTGCCGAGAGCGGATCCAGTTTCCATTCCACCATACTGAATGGCACCAGAAGAACTCTGGGAACTGAAGGTTCATCTTGAGGAATTGGAGCATAAGGGGTTTATCTGTCCTAGTACGTCTCCTTGGTGATCTTCCATGCTTTTTGTAAAGAAGGCCGATGGGTCGTTGAGGCTGTATGTTGTCTATCAAAAGTTGAATCAGATGAAAGTGAAAAATTGGTACCCACTTCCTCGAATTGATGACCTGTTTGATCAGTTGAGGGGTGGATCAGTGTTTTCTAAGATTGATCTAAGGTCATGTTATTACCAGATGAGTTTGAGGTCTTCTGACGTACCATAGACAGCTTTCCGGAGTTGGTACGGGTTATTTGAGTTTGTGGTAATGCCTTTCGGCTTGAATAATGCACCAGCGATGTTTATGGATTTGATGAACCGAATCTTTCATCCCTATCTAGATCATTTTTTGGTTGTCTTTGTTGAAGATATCTTAGTGTACTCGAAAACTCATGACGATCTTTCCCAACAACTTGACATCATCTTGGGTACGCTTAGAGAGCATCGGCTTTACGCCAAGCTATCAAAGAGTCAATTTTGGATAGGTGAGGTGTATTTTCTGGGTCACATCATCTCGGAGGCAGGTGTGACAGTAGATCCAGATAAAGTGCAGGCAGTTGTATCTTGGGAGCAGCCCAAGAGTGTTTCTGATGTTCGGAGTTTTCTGGGTTTGGCTGGGTATTACCGAAGGTTCATTTAAGATTTCTCTCGCTTGGCAGCACCACTCTTGGGATTGACCAAAAAAGTAATCAGGTTCAAGTGGTCTGAGGCTTGTGAGAACACCTTCCAAGTGTTGAAGAAGCGGTTGACGACCACACCTATCTTGATCTTACCCGAGCTAGGTAAGAAGTACATTGTGTTTTGTGATGCATCCGGAGTCAGACTTGGGGCTGTGTTGATGCAGGATGAGCGGGTTGTGGCTTATGGGTCAAGGTAGTTGAGACCCCATGAGTGGAACTATCCCACTCATGACCTTGAGTTGGCTGTAGTGGTGTACGCCTTGAAGTGTTGGAGGCACTATTTTTTGGGAGAACGATTTACTGTGTTTACCGATCATAAGAGTTTAAAGTACATCTTCTCACAATGGGATCTGAATATTCGGTAGTGAAGATGGGTTGAATATCTCCAGTCTTTTGACTTTTAGTTGGTGTAAATGCTAGGAAAGGGAAATAGTGTTTCCGATGCTCTCAGCAGGAAGGTTTAGAATTAGGTGGTTCAGGAGTCCATCACCGAGTGGAAGGTGATGGATTTGTTTGCAGAGATGCACCTGGAGGTGCAGAAGGAGAGTGGTCAGGTCACTCTTGGTTCCTCAACGATGGATTCAACAATTTTGAGTCGAGTTAAGGAAGGCCTTCTTGATGATCCTGAGTGTTTGATCGTGAAGGAAAAACATAAAGGTGGGGAGCTACCTTTTGGTTGGTTCGTCAACGCGGAAGGTGTTGTTTGGGTTTGGGATCATGTGGTTGTGCCAAGGTGTGTGCAAGAAGAGTTGATGCTTGAGTTCCATGCATCAAATTGGGTAGTGCATCCTGGTTTGACCAAGATGAACTGTGATCTCTGAGGACAGTTTTGGTGGCCTGTAATGAAGAAGGAAGTTGCTGGATTTGTGGCACGGTGCCTTACATGTCAGTAGGTGAAGGCCTCAGATCAATGCCCAGGTGGTTTTTTGCATCCATTTCCCATTCTAGAATGGAAGTGGGATGATGTCACAATGAATTTTGTCATGGGTCTTCCGAGGACACTGTAGAAGAATGATGCAATCTGGGTGGTTGTGGATCGATTAACGAAAGTGACTCATTTTTTACCGATTCAGGAGACCTTTACAGTCGACCAGTTGGGTGAGATGTATGTTTGGAGATAGTGTGGTTGCATGGTGTTCCACAAACCATAATTTTGGAACATGATCCACGTTTCACGTCGCATTTTTGGAAAGGGTTGCAGAAGTTACTTGGTACGCAGGTGTTTTTGAGTACGACTTTCCACCCGTAGATGGACGGGCAGTCGGAGCATACGATCCAAGTGTTGGAAGACATATTAAGAGCTCGTGTCTTGGAATTTGGTGGTTCTTGGGAGAGGCACCTATCGTTAGTTGAGTTTTCGTACAAAAACAGTTTTCAGGATACGATTTTGATGGCATCATTTTAGGCACTCTATGGGAGGCCATATAGATCTCTGTTGTGTTGGCTAGAGGCCAGTGAATCTGAGTTGTTGGGGCCAAGTCTCGTGCATAAGACTTCAGAGAAAGTTAAGTTGATTAGGAAGCGAATGGATATGGCTCAGAGAAGGCATAAGTCATATGCAGATCAGAGGAATAGACCTCTTGAGTTTGAGATGGGTGATAAAGTGTTCCTTCAGGTGTCGCTAAGGTTGGGTCACCGCCAGATTCCAAAGTAGGGTATGTTGACGCCCAGGTATGTGGGACCTTTTGAGATTATGGAGAGGATTGGACCAGTGGCTTACCGATTGTCCCTTCCACAGTGGTATGGTGGGATGCATGATGTGTTTCATGTGTCGCAGCTTTAATGGTATCATCCTAACCCATCTCACGTGGTTGATGTTGAGGATGTGGAGCTTGAGGCTGATGCGTCCTTTGAGGAGCATCTCGTTTGTGTGGTGGATCATAGTGAAAAGATCTTTCAGGGAAAGGTTGTGCCATTAGTCTGAGTACTATGGCATCATGGGAATGTTCAAGAAGAAACTAGGGAGCGGGAATCAGATATGCGAGCTCAGTGGCCCGAACTCTTTTTTTCGGTGGAGCAATGAGGTTTGGGAACTCGGCTTGAGGAAAAGTCATTATAAGGTGGGGAGGTTGTAAGATCCTGGTTTTTGGGAAGGTATGTTTCCATTATTTTTTGGGTGAATCCGTTGTTTTGGGATTCAAGGGATGTCTTATGTAATTATGAGAGGTCTTGGGGGTGTTTTAGGGGATCGGGGCACAGAAGAAAGGAATGATGGGAAAGATAGGCTAGGGCGCACAGCCTACGCATGGCTAGGGAAAACTGTGTGGCCTACCCAGGTAAACCGTTCAACCCTTCTCCTCTGAGTATTAGCATGCACACGGTTTGTGCATGGTTTTTCAAACTGTGCGGCTAAACTATGTAGCCTCTTAAAGTTGGGAAAAATTACAAGTTTTCCACTCCGGGATTTTAAACCCCAACTCGGGATTTTCCTCCATTCATCCCCTCTCAACCCTAGTGACGAACTTGGCTGACACAAGCTTCCCAAGGGTGGTTCTCTTTTGATTCTTGGCCGTTTAGAGCGCCATTGGTTGTGGATTGAAGGTCTGGGTAAGGCTAATCCCATCCTTGCTTCTCGTTTTGGTTTAGGGTTTGTATCTTCTCTCCCTCTTATACCAAAGCTCTAAAACCATATCTTTTGGGTGAGTTCTAGGTTGAAGCTCTAAGGGATGGTAGGATCGAGGTCTAAGGACTCGATTATGGGTGCATTCAACCGCAATTTCGAGGTAGGTGGTCTACAAGTGATATCCCATAGTTATTTGGGTGTTTGTGCATGTTTAGTTGTGTTCTTACTTTCCCTTGGATATGTTTTGAATAACCTTGGCATGATTTGTAATATTGGTGTTTAAAATGGTAAATGGAAACTCTCACAATCCCCATGGGATGTGTTGGGAATGACTTGACCTAATTGGGGCCGTCCATGGGATGTGCCGGCTTTTCCCGGACTTGGGGAATGTGATTGAACAAGTGACTTTGTTTTAATAAATGTTAGAGACCTTGATGAATATGTTGGAATGTTTGGTTGAACTTGGAATAGAAGTTAGGTGATGCACCTAGACTTGGTAATAACCTGAGGGTTATATGGAATGGGTTGAATGATTTATTCCTGGGAATGATGAATGGGTTAAATGGGTTAATGTGTAAACTAAATAAAGACCATAATGTGATGGATTGTGGGTTTATTGTTTAATTCTTAGTGAGATAAGCATAACACATGGGAATTGGGTGAAGGGTTAAATGATGTGAAATGGTAATGTGTTAATGGGTTAAGGCATGATGTGAATTCTCGTGTGGTTTGTTGTGAATGGTTTTCCCAAGGGGCAATGGTATGGTTGGTTGATGGTTACTTATATATAAGAATGTACACATGGATTGGTAGTCTGGTGTATGACTTGAAGTTCTACGCCCACTGGTCATGTAAAGACTGCTGCTCTGAACTCCACCCTAAATGCACGAGTTAGGAAAGGGGGTTGAGGGTCTATTATCCTAACGGTTGCATCCACCCGGACTGAGGATTCAAGGTGAGGATATGGTTACTATGAGGGGTTTAGTCCAAGTGAGATAGGATAATGATGTGTTCACCATCTTGCATGTTATTTTTGGCCTTAGACCCATGTAACATAATGCATGTGATTAACCCCTGGAAATGTGATGAATTGGTAAGTGATGATAATTGGTGTGTAATGAATGGTAATGGAAGTGGAAATGGCTTTGGCCCTGAACTTGTTAATGGAACCGTAAGTAATTACTTGGTAATTATCATTTATATTCAATTTTTCATGCACTACTTGCTTATACTAGATATTTTGTAGACACCGTTGGTGGTGGCCTACTGAGTTGTACTCACACCCTGCTCGGGCCTCCATTGGGTACCCGAGAAGACATCATGTTTGAAAGTCAAGAGAAGGGAAAGGGTCCTTGCTAGATAGTTGAGTGGACATGGGTAGCACTTGGTGGATGATCTAGACTTGGAATCGGGACCATTTTGGGGATTGTGACTGTTGTCCTTATTTTGGGTTTTTGTTCACTCTTGAACTTGTAGTATTACATGGCATGTTTATTGTTGGAAATGGTTGTTATACATGTTCCTTGTTTATTGGTTATTGTTTCTTCTATTTGGTTTATTTTTATTGCAGCTTACTCTGATAAAAAGTGGGTATAGTCTCCCCACTTGACTCCATAGACCCCCACTGCTAGTCGGCAGCCTTTGGCGTACTGGGAGGCGCGCTTAAGGTCATGTAACCACCCGGTTCGGATCACCGGTTTAGTGGATTCCAGGTCGGGGATGTTATAGAACCACATGTCCTTCTTCCACGGAGATATGCATAGAAATACAATGTCTCCAACATCTAACTCAAGGTCTCATCGATGGTTATCTACATAACTCTTTTGTCGACTTTGTGCTGCCTTGATATGCTGCTGAATGGTTTTCACCTTGTCCACCATTTCTTCTACCATTTGAGGTTCTACCAGCTTACGCTCACCAACTTCATCCCAACATGCTGGTGTTCTGCACCTTTTCCCATAAATGGATTCATATGGTGCCATTCAGATGATCGAGTGGAAACTGTTGTTGTAGGAGAATTCAACAAGTGGAAGGTGTTGGTTCCATCCTCCTTTGAATTCCATAGACCACGCTCTCAACATGTCTTCTACTATCTGAATAGTTTACTAATATTGGCCATCGGTTTGAGGATGATAGGCTGTAATGAAGTTTAGTTCAGTGTATAGAGAATGCTAGATACTTTTCCAGAACTTTGAGGTGAATCTCAGATCAAGATTGGATACAATAGATAGTGGTACTCCATGCATCCTTACAACTTCTTTGATGTAAATCCATGCAAGTTAATCCAATGATAAGTCCTCTAAAACTACGATAAAGTGAGTTGTCTTTGTAAGATGATCCACAACGACACATATAGCATTGTTTCCTCTAGATGTCCTTGGAAGTCTAGTGAAAGTTTCCATGGTAATGTTGTCACACTTCTATTCTGGTATGGGTAGTGGTTGCATCATCCCCTTATACTTTTGTCTCTCATCCTTCACTTGCTGACATACCAGGAACTTTGACATATATTCGACAATCTCCCTTTTCATATTGTCCCACCAAAAGTTTTCTTGGAGATCTTGATACATCTTTGTGCTCCCTGGGTGGATAGAAAAGGTTGAGCTCTATGCATCATTTAATAGCTTCTTCTTTATCTATGTATCATATGGTACACATAATTGTGTCCCAAATATTACAACTCCTTCCTCGTCAATTTTGAAATTGGAGGATTTCCCATTTTTAATAGCTTCCACCCTTTTTTGAATTTCCAAATCATTCCTTTGAGCATACTTTATTTTCTCCAAGAGGGATGGTTGAGCAATCATTTGAGAAAATATTGATGATGTTCCTCCCTTAAGGATTCCCATGTCCGTCCTTTTCAAATATAAGAAGATATAATCCTTTTAAATTCTCATCATTGATAAAGACGCATGATCATTTCTACATAGAGCATCTTCCACCTTGTTTTCCTTACCTGGATGGTAGTGGATTGAGCAGTCATAATCCTTGATGAGTTATACCCATCTTCGCTGGCGCATATTAATCTCTTTCTGTGTGAATATATATTTGAGACTTTTGTGGTCAGTATATATCTCACACTTCTCCCCATAGAGATAATGCCTCTATATTTTCAACGCAAAGATCACTGCTGCTAACTCTAGATAATGCATAGTATAGGTTTTCTCATAGATTTTCAGCTTCCTTGAGGCCTATGATATCACTTTATCATTTTTCATTAGCACATAGACAAAGCCTTTCTTAGAAGAATCACTTTACACCACAAATAGTTCTCCACTTGAAGGAAGTGTGAGTGCTGGCACATTGATAAGCCTCTTTTTCAACTCCTTGAAGCAGTCTTCACATTCCTGTGTCCAGACAGACTTTAATCCCTTTCATGTCATCTTGGTCATTGGGTTTGACAATAGTGAAAATTTCATCACTAATTGTCGATAATAACGAGATAGACCCAACAAACTGGGGATCTCTGTTACATATGTTGGCTTGGGCCACTCTTCAATTGTCATTGTCTTGGAAGGGTCCATGGATATCCCTTTATTGGTGATAACATTCCCCAAGAATGATACTTCTTCCATCTAGAACTCACACTTACTGTACTTTTCATAAAACTTCTCCCTTCACAATGTCTTTAACACATTATTCAAATGCTCATCATGTTCCTTATTTCTCTTGGAGTATATCATAATATCATCAATAAATACTATCACAAATTTGTTGATGTAGTATCTAAAGACTATATTCATTAAATCCATGAAAATTTATAGAGCATTATTGAGTCCTAAGGGCATCACTATGAACTCATAGTGTCCACACCTCATTCGAAAGGTAGTATTGGGAATATCTTCCTTCCTCACCTTTAGTTGGTGATATCCCGACTGAAGGTCCACCTTAGAGAAATAACTAGCCCCATGAAGCTGATCGAACAATTCATCTATCCATGGAAGGAGATACTTGTTCTTTATCATGATTTTATTGAGCTCACGATAATCAATGCATAGGCACATTGATACATCCTTCTTCTTAACTAAGAGGACTGGCACACCCCACAGTGAAGCTCTTGGGCATATAAAACCCTTCTCCATATTATCTTGTAATTGCTTCTTTAGCTCTTCCAGATCTATGGTGGCCATTCTGTAAGGTGTCTTTGAGATAGGAAGAGATCTAGAGATAAGTTCAATTGAGAAATCGACCTCTTGGTCAGGAGGAAGTCCAACAAACTCTTCAGGGAATACATCAGTGTAATCCCTCATGATGGGAATGTCTTAAAGCATGATTCCTTCCTTTGTATCAATCATTTGAGCTAGATATGCTTGCTCATAAGGCAGTAATATCCACACTTGAGAAGATGATTCTAAAGGAGATTCATCTTCCTCCTTACACTTGTAAAGAATCAGAGGATGCTTTGGGATGTGAAAAGTTATCTCCCTTTCCCGACAGTTGATATTGAATTTGTATAAATATATCTAATCCATTCCCAAGATAATGTCAAACTCCACTAAATAAAGTCTGGTGAGATTTTCTGGGAAGTTCAGCACACAAACATTAACCGGTGAGGAGTTATAAACCATGGACACAACAATTTCCCCATTCTCTATTCTCACAGATAACTTTTCTTCCAAATTTGGAGGTGGTGTTTGAATAGTTCTACTAAACTTCCAATATATGAAAGAATGCATAGAACCATAATCAAATAATCATTCTCTATTCAGGAATGAATAACTAGCGTACCTGTCACCACATCATTTTCTGGCTCCACCTCAATAGTAGTGATAGAATCATCCCATCCTAGTTGCCTTGGAGGTTGTTGATTATTTCCTCTGACAACCCTCAACTTTGGGAAATTATTCGCATATTGCCCATGCTCTTTGTAGTTTTAACACCGCACTGCAGGATGAGTGTTGACTTGAACTTTCCTTTCTTCTTCTGCATTAGTGGGATTCTTCATATCTCGATGGCTTTTCTTGGCCAGATGACCAAAATTTCCACATTTGAAGCAATTCTTGGTTCGCTTCAAACAGTTACCCGGATGCGTTTTCCCACAATTTTTGTAAGGGGAATAGTCAGGCTTCTTTCCATCATGGGATTTGTTCTATGAACCACCAATGTTTTTGTCCATTTTTTTCTTCTTGTCACTGGGCCCACAAGACCACTAAGAGTCTCCAATCACTATTTTGACCTTGAGGGAATAACTAAAAATCTCCTCATAACTGTCAAGGTCTCTAATCTCCAGCTCTTTTCATAGACTCGGCTATAGTACGCTAAATAAGCGATCCACATTGATTTCAGTGTTCATGAAAAATCTAGTGGCGTACCTTGCAAGACTTGTAAAATTTTCTTCATATGATTTCATGGACTAATCTTCCTCCTTCTTGAGTCCAAGGAAATCTCTTTCATCTTGATACGGAGGGTTCGAGGAAAATATTCGTTGAAAAACATACTCTTGAATTCCTCTGAATCCATGGAATCAATTTCCTCTTGGGACTTTGTAATTTTGATCAGTGTCCACAACTGATCAGCTTCCCCATCAAAATGATAGAACACCAGTACGACCTTCTCTTCTTCCGTGCACTGAAGGATGGAGAATATATTTTCAGTGGAGTTAATCCATTGTTCCGTGAGAAGGGGATCAGAGGATCCGCTAAACATGGGAGGCCTTTTTCGCATGTTGGATTCTATGAAAACATTCTCTTTCCGTGGAGGAGGAGGGCGTTCTACCTGATTCAAGTTATTATTCATAACTCGATCCAGTTGATCAAGTAATTTCATGAATTTTTGAGAACCCGTTCCCATCATATCAGGCATATCATTAGGAAAATCTTCGCATTTCCTATCACATTGGTTGTTGAAACGTGTTCTTCTATTTCCCACCATTAACTAAGAAAAAGAACATATACTTAAGGGTCAAGAATAAGTATATCATAACCTTTGATTCCTTAGGTATAAATCTAGGCTATCCTTGATCTATTTCTTATATTCTTATGGTCATTTTTTGTCCCTTAATAATGGTTTGTACTAAGCTCATGAATCTACCAAAGCATATCCTCAGGGAGTATTGTAGCCAAGAGTGCGGAAAGGTCCGTTTTCATGTACCAGGATACCCTATGTCAATCCCGAAACTCCTTGTCGGAGTTTTCACTCCTAGTTATCTCTATACCCAAGCTGCCTCTACCTGCTTGTATCCAGACATGGATGTATTTTCTTGATAAAGCACTTACTCTATACTTAAAAAAATATAGGGATGCATTATTATATTTCATCTCATTATTAAGGTTATCACTAAGGTTATATATTAATAATCTCTAAATATAACTAGACCATCCTTTGATACCTACTATAGCGACCCAAGCCTTTTTCATATAACATTTCATGATTTTAAGCATAATTATACATCAGATCACAAGCCAAGGATCGTTAAGTCTAGTTTTTTGGAAGACTAGGTACATATAACAGGGATATAAAAGATCACTTCTTTATTTAATCTCCATAAAGACCTCCTAAGTTTTTTTGAGCCCTTACATCTGCATAGGATACACTAGGGAACACATGAACAAAGGGGTGGGTTAAAAATCCCAATAAGGGAAAGAACATAAGGATACATCTTAAGCATAAGAGTTAGGAGGCATGACATAATGATATCAAAAGAATGGAACATATGGAACCATATTGTATAAGAATAGGATCATATAAACATGGAATCATATAAATGTGGAAGAATCATAAAATATTTCTTTAGTATGGGTCAAGGCTAACCGCCAATCCCGTTTCCCATTTTAGTACGGGTCAAGGATAACCGCCAATCCTGTTTCCGATCACATCTCATGAGACCTAACTTTACCCAATTCATTTGAGTGCTATCTGGGCGCACCCATCTCAACATTTTCATGACTATTCTTTCCACATAAATAATATTTCCACGCAAATAATCATAATAATCAACCATTCATAAACATAAGGATACCCATAGAAAGAATTGGGTACCACAATCATGACATAAATCATAACCAATGAGCGTATCATGATAATGTCCATATAAGAAAGGGATTGGAACATACATGGACGTTAAATAGGAATATTTCATGGTACGTGATATCAAAAAGGAGTGAAAAATTATAATAAATGTATTTGGGAAATTTTGGCATTAAAACATTTTGTATGGTTTTTAGGAAAATGCTATAGAGGTTTTAAAATAGAAAAGGGAAAAATATTTTATATAAAACCAGAAGTGATCTGAGAAGATTTTAATAAAAAAACTGATTTTTTAAAGACAATGGTGTCTTAAAACAGAGGATATAGTTCACTTGAAAGTGGGTAAGAATTCGGGAAGTTCCCTTAAAACATGATTGGTTATCTGGGGGTATCGTGGTGGGAATCACTAAAAACATGTATATCCCCAAAAGAAAATTAGGTATGGATCTTGGATCATGAGTTTTCATCATATAAAAAGTATTTATAAGTTTTACATTAAAGGAAAAGAGAAATTCCTTTGGGTAAAAGGAAATATAGAGAATCCCAAAGGAGTAAAATAGGTTCGGGTAGAATTCATTATGGTTTATCAGCATGGTATCCGGTGTAACTAAGAGGTCTTGATGAGAGAGATGAGGGTTTTATCATCACTTATAAAACATTAAGGACATATGGGGGAGGTGTAAAAACATACCCCATCATTTGTGATTACACCTAAAAAACATAGCATAGAGGACAATCTTGATTAAGAGAGAAATGAAGAGAATCCCTTACCTTAAATCCGTTGGTGTTTTCCAATTGTTATTTAAAGACCCAAATAAAAATATTAGGCTTATTAATTCATAATTATAGAACCTCTTCAATATGTAATTGATTTATTATAACCATTTTTAGTTCATTCATGGCCTTTTTGATTAGTTATAAGGTTCAATTTCATTGTTCGGGCTTGTTTGTTTACTTGCTTTTAAAAGATTGGTTCACTTATATTCAAGTTCAGATAAACATGAAAGATGGAAGTGGTTGTCTAGAAATGAAGTTATATTATATTAGTGAACATACAAGAGATTACATGGTTTTAAATTTGGTTACTTAGGGTGAAGTCTAATTATTATATATATAACCTTAGTGACAACTACTTTGGTTAATCGGTGGGTTTGATTAAAAAGAAAATGTTTTTCTTTATAACTTAATACCATTTGTAAAAAAGTATTAAAGAACTAGAAATAGGATATATTACATTTATAATAATCTGTTTCAACCATAAAACAAATGGTTTCATGACCAGAATTAATGATCATATATGAAATTGATAAACCTTTGTCCTTGAATGTGCTAAATTAGCATATCTCAAAAGTACTTTCATTTATTTCAATTACAAATGCGAGGAAGGGATATAAAGTAATTAAATATATAATTAGTAGTAAAAAATTCTAGTACATGTATGTTACTGGATTTTCATACTATTTGGGTGATGGGGGTGAGTAAAGAAACAAAAAGAAAGAACTTAAAAGAAACAATGAAATTGAAAAGAGGAATTTACCTCTTGAGAATTCCTCCTTTGAGAACCTCTTAAGGGGAGAGGTTTTGGTATTTTGAAGAATCTAGGAGCTTTTGGAAGTGGGGGAGGAGCTTGGGGAGAGATTTCGGTAGAATATTGGCAAGGCACAAGTCTTTAGAGGAGTGAAGAGAAGAGGGAGTGAAGGGGGGTTTTTTATAATGGAAGAGAGAGGGGATTTCTCAATATAAAATTCATTAGTTTATTACTTCCACACAAGACTAGTAATAGTGAGTCTTCCTTGACCAAGAATATTAATTTTATCATGGTATCCTGAACCAAGTGAGATTACATCAGTAGAACATCATACATGACTCTGTAAATAGCTTATTTAGCTTATTTTGTAAATTATGGTATTTCACTATTTATAAAAATTCATTTATTTCAGAAAAATCCAAAAAAATTACCCTAACCATTTTTCAACATATAGAATCCAAAAATGAAGTCCATTTTTCAAGAATAATCTTATAAATATTATTATTTTAGTATTTAATTAAAATTATAATTTATTATAAAAAACTAGTTGTAAAACATTATTTCACTTATTCTAAAATATCGGTATATCATACTTTCAACATGAATATTATTTATATATTATCATAGGTAAGTTTACTATTCATTAGGGTATATCACTATTCATAAGGGTATGATACTATTCATTAGGGTAGGTTACTATTCACCGGAAATTAAGTTTTTCTTATCGGGCTCCAAATAACTTACTGATTGCAACCGTGTGTGTTAGATTTTCGAAATTCCAAACACAGGAGTGTCAAACAGATGTTTAAAAGTCACTTAGATATTAATAGTTCATTATGTTCGGTTTTCATGTGATTTTATGACATCTCTATAAAAAGGGAATTTCAATTGAAAAACATTGGGTCGTTAGAGAGGTTGTTTGTTTGGCTATGATGTTTGGCTTCGAGGAAGTGGTTTGTTTGAACATTATTTTGGGGTGGAGAGGTTGTGGTTTCTTGTTCTAGATTACTGAGTAATAATGGAAAAAATAAACAATTGTTTAAAAATGATTGAAATGACATCGGTTGGAATGTTTAATGGGTTGAAATTTGTTAATGAATAATTAAATGGTGGGGTGTGTGGTTAAATGTGGTCGATCATAAATAATGAAAAGAATGGGATGATTAAATAAAATTGTTTGGTAATGTTAGATGGGTTTTCATCTTGTTGTGTGGTGTTATGCATTTACATATGGTAGTAAAAGTGACGGTGTTCCGAGTTGGTAATTTTTTATGAACTAATAGGTTGTGATTGAGTGTTTTATATGATATATATATACTTGAATATTATTATGATTTCTATATTCACCCTTCCTACATCGATCACTATGTTCTGACACCAACATAGTCACACAAGGGTTTTTTTTCCTAACATATGGTGAGGGGTATGAATGGATGGGGACACACTCTTTTGCACTCACTCTACTATGAGAGTTATGTATCTCATATGATGTGATGGTCATAAGTTTTCTAGTTCCTTAGATACTGGTTGCGATGGACCAGGTGTTTTTGGGTGAGATGTGACCATGCACGTGGGGTAGTATCCCAGGTGTATTCGGGAGAGGTGTGACATGGTCATGCTTGTGGGGTGGTGATCCTAGGTGTATTGAGGTGAGGTTTGTTGTGATCATTCCTGTGGAGATGTGTGGTATAAGGAAGAGATGGGAGCACTCAGTTGAATGATGTAGGGTGTGAGAGTAGTATACCAGTGGGAAAGTGGTGCAATGTAACCTTATTGATGTGATTAATATTATATTATATTAATGAGTTTTTATTATTTGGTGAGTTCTCCTTAGTGATGTTTGGATGGTTAGTATACCTTTATAAGTGTTGTTTTGTTCTGTTGTTTTCTCAGAGGTTCATTACTATTATTCTTTCATAGGTTCATTATATACTTTGGTTTTCCTACTAAGTATACTTTTATGCAAACCATACATATATAAAGATATTTTTCGGTTTCTAGGAGGACTATATAGAATGTGCTGGACATTACAAGCTCAGATCCTTAACAGTTTTGTGTCACTACTTCACCTTTACTTTTGGGTATTTACATTGGAGACTTTTATCTCTATTATTTCTACTTATACATGCATGTGAGATGGTTTTCTCATTATTTTATATTCTATCTTTGGTTTGTTTGAGGATTATTCATCTTATCTCCTACTCATATTTTTGTTATAGAGGGTAATACTTCCCATATCATGATATTTTTATACCCTTAGTGCTAGTCTCCAACCTAGGGCCAACTGTAAGTGGGACTCAGGGGGGAGGGGTTTATGAAAACATGCACATATGAATGCATGACCAATTGATTTACCTGAACAATAAAATTAATAGAACAATAAATAAAATAAGATATAAATGAATATTCAAGTGTTTCAGATTCCATGAAACTTATGCATGATGTGGAATTTCCATTTGATTGTTTGAGTTATTCTTTCATAAAATATCAATGAGGATTGTTTTTGAACCACTTGCACACATCTAGAGTGAGGCATGGAATAAAGTTAGAAGGAGGAATTCAAGACCAAGAATTTGTTGCACTATGGAAGATGTTCAGTTACATATGATTACAAATGGTAGGAAACCCTTTTGAATATTGTGAAATACATTTGTTCAAAACCCAGATCATGAAAATAGGTTGTAAAATGTAAATTTAAAATGTGGTAATAGAAAATTATAAGGTCACATTAGAAAATACATATTTGGAATTAAAAATATGAAATATTTTTTTTGGGGATGGTGAACATGGAAATGGAGGAAAACAATCTTTAAAGGGAATTAAATGTTTTTTCATAAAAACATTCCAATTTTATTAGAAAGAAATTCATGGATAAAGAATCATTGATTTAAAAGAATCATTTTACCTATAGATAAATGATTAAAGATCTTATAAAATAATTAATAGAAGAATTTATCAAACATATAATAATGATACTCAAGGAATATTATTTTAACTCAAATAAAACAATTGAGTTAAACAAATCCCTTACAAATATGATAATTCATAATGCAAGGGAAATTTTTAAAGGGGTTTATATGGTATAAATTTAAATAACTAAAAAAGTAGAACATTACATATGCTAAAATCAAATATTATATTTTTCCCAACTCATATGTAATAAGTTCAAGAAGAAAAATCATAACTCAATGAACAAAAATTAAGTTTCCAAAAAAATTACAGAATCGTGATTTTTCAAATTAAGAATACATGGAAGTTAGAACATGATATTGATTTTTATATTCCCTATATTTCATTAAAACTAAGGATAAATAAAATCCATGTAAAATATATAAACCATAAAAATAAATGAGTTTTGAATACACATTATATATCAACGAATAAAAATTGAGATAGAAAACCCTTACCTTGTTTACTCATTCATTCTACACATGTGCCTAAGAACCTCAATAATCAAAATATTATTATTAAAAACAATCTTAAGAATTTTTCCATTTATATTTCATTTAAAATTTTTAATTTATTATTATATGATATTTATTTATTAAATAGTTTTTTATTATGCTGGTTACTTGATGTGGTTCAGTTGATTTATCTGAAATAACCTAGGTTTGTTTACCATAGGAAAAAGTGTTGTAATTTTTTTTCATAACCTCCATAACATACACTTTTTTATATTTTATTATTCCATTATAAAAAAATTTATATAGTCTCATAAACATCCCAAAAATGGTATCAAATTAATAAAATTTCCCTAATAAGTTTATTTAGCTGGTTAGGTTTATTAGGACCAATTATTATTTATATCCCTTACAGAAGGTATACTATTATCATTACAAATCAGTGATAGTTTAATTAATATAATTAATATGTACTCACTAAATATATAATTTTATCCATGTTATCAGTTAATGGAATATGAAATAAGTGGTTCAATGGACGTGGTAATCAACATACACACATAGATGACTCTATCATTTTTCATATAATGGGAAATTGTGTACAAAAAATAATTATAATTTTAGAATCCTAATGAGGTTTTAATTATTATATATTTTTCCTTAAATAAATCTTCTTTAATATCCATATATGGTGGTTTTTTATAATAGAACATGTTCCTAGAGGCAGTAGTCTGCACAAACGCATGAGTGTGTATTCATTTTTTCTATGGTTTTGTGGAGAAATATTATTATAACTATTAATCAATCATAAAATTATATAAAATTAATTAGAAATATAATGAGTGAAAATATATTTTTATATATGTGTAAACAATATATCACAGTCATTATATAAAATATATCAATTTATATTATTAGATAAAAATTTCACAACATTAATATGACAATAATTTGAAAATAACCCTTTCATTGTTATCATGACAATTGAATTTAATCTTAGTAAACATACTTTTATGCCTAAAACCTAAATTCAACCTATTATAAAATTTAAAAATGTTGATATTAAATATGAAATCCATTTTTTATTTTAGTTTCTATAAGTGATGAAATATAATTTTTAATATAAGTGAATAAAAGATTCATTAGAGTAAAATATTAATTATGTATCCAAAATGTTAAAGAAGGTTTTTATAAATTCAATATAACATTTTTAAAGGTTTCCTTTAATTTATAAATTTATATTTTTTTTAGAAAAAAGTGATTTAAAAAAATTTAATTCATTATTTTATTATGATAATTCCATAAAAGTGAAGGTATTAAGAAAATTTACATTTTTCACTATTCACATAAAAAATTATTATAGAGAAATATCACTAATTCACACTAAGATAATTTATAAATTTTGAATTAAAAAATTATTTTCATAATTCAAAATAACAAATTTATAAATTTATATATTAAATGAAAATGAAATACATAAAACCTAGCTTTTGATAAAAAAAATCCCTTCTGAAACATTAAATTTTCTTAATCCTATTTTCGTATAAATTTCTAATTTATGACAAATTTTTTTATTTAATAAAATTTTTATTATTCTTAAAAGGTGTAAATAATATTTATTCAATATATTCTCATACATTTATATAATGTTTTGCATATGAACTAATTTATAGAATATAGTGTTAATTTGGAAAAAAATATTTTATAAAATCTCAAGGGATTACCCGAAATGTATGTTCAAAGAAAAATTACAGGTGGATTTTGAAATTAACAAGACTCTAACTAAAGAAATTTGGTATCTTACTATAATTTTATATTTTATATATTTATTAGAAAATTTAAATAATGAAAATATTTTAACATTACTAACAGATGATTGAATATATGATAGAAAATTATATTATCTAGCTGATTTTCCATAGTGATGGAAAATTGATCAACAATTTCACACCTTTAGAAATGAAGTGAGAAATATCAATCTAGTAATGTGAATAGACGGAATGAATCCATATCAGAGTCTTAGATGAAAACATATCACATGGACTATTTATTAGTATTTTAAACCTTATCTCTTGAATTTTATTTGGACGGAAAATCTATCATGTTGAGTTTAATTATTTCTAGACCAAAATTACATGGTTGAAATATTTCTATTTTTTTCATGGTTAATTGATAATTTTAAACTTTTGTTGGAGGAAGTTACGGGCGTATATGTTTCTTATAAAATTGTATGTTTTCAATTTCATGAAATTATTATGCTTACTATAAATGAATTCCCAACATATGGAATTTCATTTTAATACATTGTTAAAGGGCATAGATATTATTTAATTTATGAATAAGAGACTTCATATTATCATATACAGTAGTGGAAAAAGATTATACATGTGTCATTGTAGTTTTATGCATATTCACTACTCGTATTAGAGATTAAAAAGGCATTCAATGATTCATAAGAATTTTAAATTTATCTAAAAACATTTTGAACTGATTAGTATTTTGTGAGGGTGAAAAACATTGATGCCACATTTAGAAAAAAAGATAAATATGATAATAATAGATATGTATATATAAGAAAAAATAAATATTTTTTTGATCTTCCACATAAGATATATCATGAGGTCAAACATAATATTGGTTTAATTTATTTTGAGAAGAATATATGTGACTGGTTGATTCAAACATTGTTAGATATTAATGGTAAAAATAAGTATGGATTGAATGAAATACTAGATATAAAATCAATGATAAATTTTTTGATGTTATCACATGCTTCTAATTGATAATGAACATACCTTACTCTGACTTGTCATAAATTATCCAAGAGAGAAAAAAATTGTTTTTTCTAGTACCTCCATGGTACCAACATTCTGTAGGGTTATTCTTAAAATATAAAAACTTTATCCATTAAAATATTTAAATTGAAGATTCATGAAATCTCATTATTTACAGGCCTTTATGAAATAGTTTCTATTAATTTTATTACATGGAATACTGCCTATCCATTTTAGAATTATTATTATTATGGTGTGTTATTTTTTTAATTATATTTTCAACAATGCGATTTATTTGAATTCAATGAACCATTTAGAGAAAATTTATATTTATATACATTTTCAACTATAAATTTACTTTCCACTATCATTTTTTGATATCATGGTCATTTAATGGTTAATTTAGTCTTTGAAATAATGTTTCATTGTCATATATATCTATGTTGGATGTATAATTTTAAAAGTTATTGGAAGATATTGGGGGGATTTTAAAAGAATCCATATTATATCAAAGCCTGTATTGTTGAGAATTATATTTCTGAGGAGGTTGTAATGTTTTTTTAAATAATACTTTTCTACAGTGTATTGTATTTATATTCCCACATATCACTACAAATGAGTCAGTTTTGGGGAAAGGGGATCCAAGGCTTGAAATTAAAATCATTAGAAGGTGAAAAAATAATGAAGGTACATTTAGATATATTAAAAAGAATAGATGATGCGAACCCATATATAAAATTGTATATTAATGTGTTAAAACAATGTATTCAATGAAGAAGGATATGTAGATATTAAATGAGTTTGACAAAAAAAATACCACTATTTAAGGAGACCATGCATGATAGATCAGATGAATTAAAAACATTGATATGGTGAGTAGGAGGCCCAAGTTTAAATTTTATAACATGACATGGGTATGAAATTAATGGCTATACATTTTATACCTAAGATCATGAAAATTGAATTGTAGTTTAGAATAGTAGTTTATTAGTGTTCATAGAAGCAATGCAGTTTTTTCATGAAAAAAACCAAATATACATGTCAAATCCTTGTCATAGAGTTATTAAGGAAATATAATATTTTGATTTCACTAAATTTATATTTCAACTGTTTAACTAAAAATGTGTTATTGGTAGTAATATTATCAAATGTGATGAATTCTGTATGACACTGGTAAACCAAAGTAGACTGGAATACAAAACTGATCTGTTTATCATGGAAACACATTAAAACTTTATATCCATTTTCTTTATCCATCAAAGGTGTAGTGGTATATCATTTTTCAAGTAAGAAAATTATTTTTGTGATGAAAATCTCAATGAATATGATGATTTATGTGATCCCCTACTTCCATGAAAAGATTATTAGAGAATAATGATGACCTTGTTAAAGATGTGGTTTTTGCTATATGGAATAATCAGGTGGAAGGAATATGGGAAAAAATAATTTAGTAATCTTCTAATATTATTGGTAACATGTATTTATTTCTTGTATAAAATTTTAAATTTCATAATATGTAAGATTCAATTTTATTTTTTAATTTTAATCACATATTTTAAAAAATATGATAAATTATTTGTTTAGAGTAGTTTAGTTTTGTGTGTGTTTCATTTTTCAATTATTCATCTTTATATTTTATTTTTGTATTTGTATAAATTTTTTTCATCTTTTCTTTTTTCTATAAGTTTTATTTTTCTTTTCATAAATATTTTTAGTATTTTCTTTATCATTTTAGTTAACTATATTAACAAATATTAATAAAAATTTGTTTAGTTTAGTTTTTGTTATATCATTTTTAATTTTTAATTTTATATTATATCTAACATATAATATTTATATATTTTTGTACTAAATATTTTTTATTTTTATGTTTTGAATAATTTCATATAATTTCATTGACATTACTTAATATTATGTGGAGGAGTGTACAAATACTTTTATTGATGAGCTTCCAGATCCTTAGGTATATGATATTTATACTTTTATAGAGGTAAACAAGGATTATAGGGTTCTTAAATATTGTATCAAACATTTAATGAACTTATCATCCACCCATACTCTAGATTGTAGAATATATATTGACTTTTATGATAATAGAAATCAAAGAGGTTAAAATTCAAAACATTATAGTACTTTTGTTAAAAATCATTTTTTAGAAAAAATTAACATTTCTATCTCTGATTGAAATAGTTTCAAAAAAGAAACACTTTCTTACTTACATGATACCATTTTGGTAAGTCTTTTTATTACTATTTTACTTATCAAAAAATTTATTATCTAATAATGATTTTTCATTTCTTATCAGATGAAATTTTATATACGTAACACTAGAGAAATCAGGGATAAAAAGTTATCTTTTTTCTTCTAGGATATGGAGATATTTTAAATCATTCCTGATATAAAGATTACATTATCAGGAAAACAATATTTAAACACATTTTATATATTTCCTTTTCTAGATGATGATTCCTAGAATTAGAGTGTTAAAAGTGGATGATAAGAATCATTTTTTAAGTGAAATGTTGTCATTTAGAAGTTCTTGTATAATAATGATCATATTAACGATTTGTTTATCCTTAGTTTAAAAAAACTGAGGACATCTCATTAGGATATCCAATCCAAAAATTTATATTCTCATACATTATCTGAAGTATGTAATGTATTATTCCATGAAAAAATGACTTCCAAAAAAAAATCAAAAAATTAGTGTCGAGTCTTCCAAATATATAGAGATTGAAACTCATTATACCTAGTTAAAACATATAAATTGAAGAGGGAACATATGAGAAAATAGGAAGATATCTTACATAAGATTCATAGACAATTTTTGAATGGATTATAAGTATTTATTTACGTTATTTATGTTATTATAACACATAATATATAGTAAATCACTAATTAATTTTCCAATTATTCTCTATAGGAATCCCTTATGGGGAAGAGAACACAAGGGAATTTCATAACAAAGGGAATAAAGGATATTTTAGCTACTATATTAAGAAAACCTAAACGCATGATATTTGTATGATGATATGAGGTGGAAGTATCAATTAAAAATGATTTGTCATTCTAGTGATTCATTCATGTAAGATTTATATAAATGAAAAATGGAATCTTTAAATACTAACATCCATGTTATGGGTGATATGAATGAAGATAGGATTAGAGATTTAGAATAATTTATGTTTTTTGAAATGAAAATATAGTTTCAGGATATATATACCAATCCTCTAACATTATTTGCATATCCCACTCCTCCAACTCCACCTGTATTCCTAACTCCTACACCTCCTCCTCTATTGATTCCCAGCTAATGTGATGTATATGTTAAGGATCCACAATATTATATTTTTTTACATTAGATTATATATTTAATTTTGGATATCATACATTATTATTATATAGAGATAGATCAACTTAGGGTAACACTAGATGATATTATTGATATATCGGCATGAGTACCATTTCATATTTTTGATATTACTATAGTTTGATAATGTATCATCCATTTATTACTTTTTCCATACATATTTTATGATAAATTACCACTAAGTTATGTATACGTTATATCCCTTATTTCGTATTAGTGTTAAATTTTTACTAAAATTTTAGAATATATATATATTTATCTATATTTTTTATAATAATACATTAAAGGTATAAAAATATTATATGGATAGAAACATGTATACACCTTTATGACTTTTGAAAATACTTCTTATGGAATTTATGGATTATCCACAACTTCGTATTTATTATTTAAAATTTATGACCTTCCAATGGATGTTAATATCTATGGGTGTGATATGACTATTATGATTTTAAATAGAGATATAATAGATCTTTTAACTGGATATTTTTTACACATCAACATGATACAAGTATTTTCCATTTAATTAAATTAACATATTTATTATAATTATTTTAATATCAAATAACTTAATACTTATATTTTTTTATTATATATCATTATACACTTTGTATTAATATAATATAACATCATTATATGTATTTTTTTACACATGTTTTATTTCATCAATAATAAAGATAATGAAAGATAAAAAAAGAAAGACATAAAAATAAAGTGATTCATTATTAGATAGTTCCTTAACATGAAGGGTATGAAACATGTTTTTCTTAGAGTTTTATTTATATTAACTGAATAACCACTAAAATTATATATATTTATATTAGTGTCCAATATATGTTGCCAATTTGTTTCAAAAGAGAAGATAACTTACTAGTTATAATCTATACATAGTGACGTGTGATCAAATTTTTGAAAATTATTGGACATGTAACATTGATTATTTTAATAAATATATGTTATAATGACCATAAATTATGTTTCATACATATAATTTTCAAATAGTTCATGAAATTAATTTAGAGATTCAATAGGAAAGAGGAAAGAAAATATCAAATATGTGTGTGCAAATTTGGCTTATCATTTTTGATTACTAAATTTTGGTTATAATTACTCCAACTATTATTTTTAATTGAGAATTTATTTTGAAATAGAAATATAATATTTCATAAGGTGTAATGAAATATGGATATTCTGTTCTAATATTTATGTGTATAATATTTTCAAATGATAAAGTTGTAAAATTCCATAAGGTTATATTTTATCAAAACCATTCCTTTACATTATCTTATTATTATATTTATACTACATGTTATATGCTTTTCTTTTAATTTTTAGAATTTGTTTCCCTATACCTTATTCTGGAAAAGTTCCAAATCCCTTACAAGGAGCATGTTTGGATTATTTTCCATGTTTAATTCAGTTATAGTTTATTTGTAATATATATTTTTAAGTTTAAATTTAAAACTGTAACATTGAAATTATTTGAACAAAGTTTTGATGTACATTTTTTCCATGAAACCTTTTTGCCAATTTTTTATAATTCTATTTATAGTGTTGTTTTTATATTACAAGGGTTATGTATTTGAAAATAATTTTTTTTAAATATTTTTTAAGTCAGTTATTTTATAACAGATGTGGAACATTGAAGAAAAACTATCTTTCAGATAGTATATTTTCAATAAATTATGTGATAAATAATCCTTCACATAAACTATTATACAAATGACATGAATGACCCTTCATATTCTGAACCGTGTACCTATTTTCTATGATGTTTTATGTGATAATTGATGTGATTTTTTTATTTTGGTAAAAAATAAGTAATTTGAAAAACATATATAAAATGTTAATTATAATTAAACCACAATTTAACTTATGTCAAAACCAAAAATCAACTGATATTAAAAATAATTTTCTTACTAGTTAATTTTGTAAAGGGTTACATAAGGAGATAGTTAATTAACTAAAATGAGTGTCATAACACCTTTAGACAAAAGGGAAATTGAAATGAATAATATAGATTTTGGAGGATGTTCTATGAACATGTGTGCTATATTCCATGTTATCATGGGATAACTATATGTTTTCTAAGTTTATCTATATAAATATGCACCAAGAATTGATTCACATGTATTCCTTTGAAAAACTATATGGATGACCATGTTGGTAAGTACTATTTTGGATGAACACAAAATAAATATATCTTTTGGGACCAAAATTTACTTACTAGATGGTGAAATGATTTTATCCAATATGTAAGTGTTTTTTGATAGTTAAGACTTAGTCTAAGTCTTATATTAATCATCTTTTATGAAAAATGAATTTTGTTGTTAGTGACTGGATCTTCTTATGGGTGTCACCCTGACTTGGATATCAATGATCCTAGAGTATGTGGAAGTTATAACCTTATTAGATGGATCTATTCAGGATTCTTGAGTAGATTTATTCCTAAAATATCACAAAGTGTTTCCATAATAATATATTGTAGTTCAAAATGTGTTTCATATTTCATTACTAAGGAAGTACCAAATGGGTTTATCTCACATTACTCTAAATGATATAATGGATTTGGAACCATATATGACCTATATAGAAAGTCTAATGGGGATATATGATTTTTATAAGATTATTGTAAGGGGTTAAATCATTCAATTTGTGAGATTATTATTAATGTATATAGTTATTCAAAAAGAGAGGTGTGAAAGAGAGGATCAAATGAAATAAAAATGGTCTTAGTTATTTGTGAATAAAAACAATAAGGAATATCAGTGATTAAGAGTGCTCTGGTAAAGAATATGTATTGTCATGAGCTTTTAAAATAGGTATTTGTTTTTGTTTTTTTGGTCTTTTGTGTAATAATTGGATGTTTTGGAGGCCCGATGAAATTTTAAAAACCAGGTGAATGTTCCCAGGGACCATGTAACATTACTATGTATGTTATCTAACTAAGGATGTGAGGACTAAATTATGGTGTGGATGGGCTTTTTTATCATGAAATAAGACCTTTTTTGGTAGAGGGTCCTATATAGTCCCAAGAATACTCCTTAGAACTATGTAGGATGATAGTGAAATCATTTTTAGGTTCCATGTTTTAGCATTTTTAAATCCTCAATTAACCTCCTCGGACCCTCATTAGTTATATTACTATTCACTCGATGATAATATAGATTCCTGAGGTCACAATTTTGGATTCTCCATTGATGATTCCTTCTAGGATCAATGAAAATTGTATCAAACTAATGGTAAGATCTAGATGATCTTCTCAAATAAAAAACCTCACTCTCATTCTATATATCTATAGTTACATAACTTTTTGAATTGGTTATAAGGAAATAGGGATATGTATTTTGAATCATGAAAAATAGAATCATGATTTCATGTGAATGTTAATGTTCTTAGGGTGTAAAGGAATAAGTCATGATCATTGACAGAAGATTTAGCAAATTTTTGAATTTGAGTACTCATCATCAAATGAAGGACGATCTTATTCAATTTACTGTGTATTATTATTAAACTTTTTGAAATTAATGTGATATTAAACCATCTTCATATTTTTGGTATTTATCAAATATTTTCATGAAAGAAATTTGATAATTAATGTTTTCTTGATTTTGAATAAATTATTGGATCTTGTCTTGAAAAGAAATAATGGGACTGAGTTTAATAAATTGTATTTTTGAGAAAATATTTTTGGGAAGTAAAGTATTTTGGAAAATATTAGTTAATTATGTATGATGAATGGATATGAATCATTTTGAATAGATTGTAGGGTTTGGAAAATATAGTGGATATGAAGTTCTAATCTATGTAATGATAATGAAGAGGGTTATGAATTTATGGAATTGGTTTGTTGGTGGTGATCCATAGAGGTTGTATAATACTATCATAGGTATAAATTTATGTTAATGATATATAATTTTTATTTATCTAAGATATTTATGGATTATATTGGTTTTTTTTCTTTTGGAGAAAACTAGCATGAGTTTTTCATTTTTATAATTTGATTTTATTTGGTCTTATGTGATAAATTCCCTTTTATTTGAAATGTGATTTCCTTTTCATTATTATTGATTTTGATATAACATGGGAGTCATATGGGGAAATTTTATTGATTATTCTCATACTTTCCCCTATTAAAACATCTCAGTGGGCATATATATTCCTTATGTTGTGATACATTTAATGGAAAGGATTCGATGTTCATTAGTGACTGATACTAGAAGTTGTGATCATGGTAGATGTGGTAGTGTTTTTATAAGTATTGAAAGAGGAGTTATAATATCCATATTGGATTGATTTTTTCCTCTTTAGTTCATCATGTCATGAAATGATTTGTAACTATTTTATTACTATTTTACTTTTTTTTCATTCAATTTAATTTAAATATTTATTTTAATGTTTTCTTAATATTTTTAAATATATTTACATATTTGAATATAATATAGTCGTTTTTCATTATGAGGAAACATTATTCCCCGATGTTTAGGTTTATCCCTCAACACAAGTAACCAACATCCTGTAATTGACGAAATTTATTGAGGCCTTATGGCGATTCTGGCATGACCTAAGGATTTAGGATCCTGATTTAGTGTCATAACAAGATCCAACATATATATGCAATCATGAAATATATTTAATGGACTCAAAACTATGAGGATATCACGTGACATGTAACCATGCAAGATAGAATATAAATACCCCATCAAACATCTTAACATTTATGCAAAACCAAAATCCAAATCATGCATACATAATAAAAAAATCATATAGAATGATAATACATCATCATGAACTCATATATAAACATCACCCATGGGTAAAATTATTCAACTAACAATTATAAGATTATAATATTCTAATTTTTTTATAATATATCTTATTTGAGTACCAACTCATCTCAAATGTTTGAAAAATATCCACCTATATGTTTAGATCCACAATTTGATCTATGAAAAATTTCACAATAAACAATATCTCACTAAATAAATATGTTTATAAATATATGAACACTGAAAAAATACAAAACTAATAATAACACATTCTATAAAATAGCACCATTATAAAATTACAGAATTACACTATGTCATACAATATTGTGAAAATGGAATTTAAAACCCCATATAGGAGGATTATTTACTATAAATACATAATGGATACAAATAAACTCCCAAAATCTATTTTATTAGTAAAGTATCATGAAATAATAATCCTAGGTTTAGACCAAATAATTACCTAACTTAACCAAATCATTTAAGGAGTATTGTTAATTGTAATATCTATTTTTATTTAGAGGGATTTTAAAAATACATAGTAATTTAATTTTTATGGATAGCCACTAGATATAATTTATCATTGTTTGGATGTCAATAGAAATAAATCCTGATAGTGGTCCTATACAACCCTATTATAAAAATTACATAAAATGTTTGGGATCACATTATACATGTTATTGAATCCATTAATAATAGGAATATACTAACATCATCATATCCAACAAATCTTAATGAAGGTAAAATAGTAAACATATTATTATGTCATTTTCGATATGAAGATATTATGACATATATGATCTAGCTATTGAGTGGGTCAAATCATCATCAATATCAAATTTATAGAATATTTAACTCATAATTTTATCTCATATTATTAACCAAGCTAGTTAATGTAATGACATATCACACTTATCTTGTTCACAATTAGTTACCCCAAAAATATTTCGTAGTGATATGTTCGATAACTCTTAGCTAATATGAAACCCAAATTCATGTATGCTTCTCACTTATAGTATGGAATATGAGGAATTGAGAAAATTGTGTCATTAAATGATCATGTTGAATTAAATC
Organism: Viscum album; assembly: GCA_963277665.1. Taxonomy (NCBI): domain Eukaryota; kingdom Viridiplantae; phylum Streptophyta; class Magnoliopsida; order Santalales; family Viscaceae; genus Viscum; species Viscum album. The sequence goes on along the minus strand of OY728139.1, from coordinate 1,520,754,345 downwards.
ATTGATATTTGATGTTCCTAACTTCAATTACTTATCTAGGATTACTCTTTATAAGTTATTAGCTCATTAAAGCACTAAAGGCCTATCACTTCTCACCATCATGAATAAATTCATTAATGTAAGATCCAGTGCATTGGAATGATTTGAAAATTATAAATAAATATTGAATGTGTTGTTCATGGGTGGAATTATTTTGGGAAGTAGGAATAAAAATGAAGTTATGAGGGTATCAACATATAGAAATGGGTTTTTTGGAAGTGGTGTAAGGTCTAGTGGAAGTTGAAGTGGTTCAGGAAAACACCAGAGGTGGAACAGATGGTTGTGATTCTAAAAAAAGTTATTGTAGATGATTTACATCTCAAATAGGGTATTCATGACATAAATATGTTTTATGGGGTGTTTTTGGAGGAAAGTAGGGAATAAAAAGTGTAAAAATTGAATTTAATGTAAAAAAACCCTATTTTATGAAATATATCATTTTACAATGTAAAATACTATTTTAACTATAAAACATGTTGGATAATCTTAGTATATTTACAGGTGTAATTTATGATGTGAAACTTCTTTTCATATTGAAAATTATACCTAATTTTTTTTTCTTTTTTAAAGATGCTTGGTTATACACTATTTCTTCGACCAAACATAGAAACATATGAGGAGGTTCTTGACTGACACCACCCCACATAGTTACTTCAACATTATTGGCATTATTGGATGTGATTTGATCGAATTAGTGGGTGAGAACTTCATATAACTTTTTTATATTTTCTTATTCTCCCATCATTTCTAATTTAGAGAGTTTTCATTCTAGGGTTCTTCATCAATCCCGCCAGTGCTGAATGAATGACACATTTCTGATAGTTTTTTCACATTGCATTGGATGATTGGATCCCAAGATGAGTTTCACCTGTATTCACATGTTTATCCAAGGATTTATTTCATAATTTTATATTTTTCAATGGTTATTAACCTAAATTGTATTGTTGGGATTTTTAATGTTTATTTTGACTGGGGATTTTACATATACTTGATCGAAAGAAGTACTATGAGCGGAACGAGACTTGTTTCTGATGATTTTTGTGTGGTAAAAATAACTAATGAGTTTCCATGAAATATGTCTGGTATAAATGGATTTAATTAATTAATTATAATTTTTAGAGTTAATAAATTTGGACTTTTTGGAAAGAATTAGGGCCTCAAAATGATGTGTGGTGGAAGGTTGATTTTAGAATAGCCTTGGAAGATACTTCCAGTCCTTGGAATATAAATGGAAATATTCCTAAAGGTAGGGGTGTTTCATGCCTTCCCTTTTAGTATTTGAGAATGTTTATGGTGGTATATGGGTATTGGTTATTTCACCTAAGTTATGATCCCCCTATTTTAATTAATTCCAATTAAATTTTTAAATAAATTAATTTTTCTATTTGTAATGGATAATATCTAGGGTCCACTAATAACCCATATGGACTCGTTTCATGGTTTAGATTTTTGAGAGATCGAGTATCCTCCAAAACGTTTTGGAGGTGAGAATATTCTTGGTAAGGCATGTTAACCTATTTATTTTCCTAGGTGTGAACCTTAATAAATCCTGGAATGGTTTGGGCATGTATAAAATCCTAGATAGACCTTGGTACTGAGATTAGATCTTGACACATCTCTGAAAAGTTAACTTAGTGACATCACCTAGATTAGCTGACCAGGGTGTGATGTACTTTTTTTATGATCTCATGTGATGTAATGTTTATGGGCATTGAGAATTGAATTAAGGTCGTGACTAACCTTTAGGGGACCTAAAGAGGGATTCCTCTACTCTAATACTATTTATGTGGTTCTCAAGTGGGATTAATCTCAAGGATCATAAGGATACCTATCATGTTTACTTCCCTAGGGGACTCATTGGGTGTCCTAGTAGGCTTACCAGCCTTGAGTTAGTGCATATGGATTTGAGTAGAGAGGGTAGCTGGTGTCACATAAAACCTATACTGAACATGTAATCATGTGATTATATGTCTATAGTAGTTGGGTTATCCCATCAACCACCCTCACTCCTTAATTTATGATTTAGATCAATTATTATTGATGCAACTACGATTGACATATGTGATTCCTCATATGATGTGATTCTATGATGGGGATACCCATAAGTACTTATTGGGACCTAGAATCTGAGACAATTTTTTGACTGTTACATTATTGGGATTCCTATAGGTACATCCTGGGATTTGAATTTTGTGATAACATGAACTGTACTTGGTCTCCTTATATAGAATGCCTTGAACATGCTCATAGTTTAATTGAAATTTTTTGATGCCTTGAGGAATACTTGGTTTCTATAAATGGAATTCCTTGGATGGGATCATAGAATAAATGAAATTATATAATTCCATGGGTGATACATGGTATCTTTATATATAATTACTTGGATGATATCATTTTTTAAATGAAATTATAATGTGCCTTTGTTGATACATGGATTCTATTACAGAATTCCTTGGATGGGTTAATAGGGGAAGTGTATTTATATTACACCTTGATAAATACATCAGTTCCATATATGGAAAATCTCAGCCATGAACATAATTCAAATGAAATTATGTAATGGATAAATACGTTTTTATTTACCCTCAATTTCAAAATATTTAAGGTTTTATAACTAGTAGAATTAAATTCAATTATCATTGTACATGGTTTCCTTTATTATATACCTTAGGATTAGTTTCATTTTATAGGTTAAGATTCTCATATACATTTTAGCACTAGTTGATGCTAGTATGGTCGATTAGGTTTATGGACCCAAGGATGAGCTATGGTGTTACTTTATTTATCCTATTATTTTATTTCCAGTTGTGTCTTAGAAAGGGCGATCACATTACATGAGAATTCCCTAATAATAATAGACCATGTAATTGCTTTTTTATTTAATCATTAGCATATTTTAAATACTATTATTATTGTTATATTGATGAGTAGATCACATATATGTACACTGTATAATACTAACTATGAATAGGATTGCATTGGCAGTGCCCTACTAAGTTTTGTACTCACACCCTGCTTGTGTCACTATAGCACTGGGGTACCTGAGTATTCATTCACTTGGTTACAGTCATAGATTGGGATGAGCCCCAAGACTAATCGAGTGGATGGATTGGATATGCATGTAGAGATCACATATGTGGTTCTTCTCGAAGTTAGTAGTAGATTTTTATTTTATTTTATTATGGATATTTTATTTACTCTTGTATATATAATCAGTACAGTGGGAGTTTCATATTGTATATATGACACAGTCATTCATTATTCTACACCATTGATGAATTTATTACACTCTTGTATATATTTATTTTTCATACACCATATTTATTTACTAATAGAGATTATATTTGGTTATTTCTTATATTTACTCAGTCTAATATGAGGTCATAGTCCCCCACTATCAAACCCTAGGCTCTTACTACTAGTTGGTAGCCTATAGAGCATGGGGAGGAGCTCTTGAGGCCTTGTATCCAACCAGACTGGTTAATATTTGTAGATTGATCCAGGCTAAGACATGAAAAATTTGGGTTATAGCTATTCCTTTTTTTTTTACTATTTTGGATATGGTAGATAGGATTATTATGAATATGTCGGATCCTGTGATGGATATCAGACTGGTGTGCCAAGAAAATTTGTTTCGATAAAATTTCCTGATTACTTAAGATGTGGTGTTGCTATTATGATTTGAATTGCTCCAATTTTATGTTATTTTCTCTTTGAGAGAAGCACATGTGGTTTGGAGCTTATAAATTACTATGGATTTATGGATATCAACCTATTGGAAATAGGTAAAATACATATTTCTAGATCATGGCCAATTAGAAAGAAGCCATTGATTGATTTGGAATTTTGACTGACAAAGGAGGAGTTTCATACATCAAATTTGTAACTTAGGTTTCTCAAGTTATAGGAATCATAGTGTGTGATTTTACAACTGATGATAGAGTATAATTGTTAAAGTGTAAATAACAACCTAAATACTATTTTACCATATAGTTTCTTAGTGTTATTATACTAAATTAGGATGACTTATATACATATATATTTGTTTATTTATTTATTTAATTTTTTTTCAGATGTAAGGACATGTGAATCTAAAGCGATATGTTTGATAGTAATGGTGATAAATCATTCATCTTGAATAAGAGGTGAAACAACATTATTAGGTCAATAAGGCCCATGGTTTCACTGATGGATCCCTTATGGGGGTGTTGTTTCTTATGTTACATTATTTAATGTGTCAGTAACAACCTATACAGTGTTTTCCAACTTACCTTGGAATGGAATTCTACTTAACTAGAGAGTTTGAGTATTTTATGAGTTGGATCACTTTATACAGTGTTGGATATCTAATTTTAACCCTCGAAGGTCAATATTGGAAACTAATACCTTTCTATTAGACCCTATGCAGGTGTATATTGTTTTTGCAGTGGGGTTGGCTAATGGTTCATAACAACCAACATGGAGTTCTCCAATTATTTTACTTTGATATTTTCCTTAATCAAACTTCCATTATGGTTATCTAGTCAGATCGTTAAGTGTGATGACAATAGGTACCTAAATGTTATAGTAAAATTGAAACTTAATTGTTAGTATTGTATAATAATGCATGATGAGGGTTAGTTCCTTATCCTCTATATGGTTATAAAATTACCCTTCATATATAATTCCTTATGTGAATGCTACATGGATTCTCAGATAGGATTAGGTCCCTAGTAGGTTGTTTCATTACCAGTGATTTCGTTATAGTTTTTTTCCTTGGTTGTGAGTTATCTATGGGTTTCCATTAAATAGGTTTACTATTACAGAATAGAGGGTATATTTACGTATAAATTAAGAATTGAAAACATTACTAATTAAACCAAAGTTGAATGGTTTTTACCCCCTTAGGTCAATGTTATCCTTACCTCCCTTAGAGAGGTATGATAGTTGTGTTAGTTGTCTCCCATTGATATGGGTTTGGGGATGAAAACCCTTGATATGTTACATTGGTGAGAGTTTTGTTACATGGTTTATGAAATTGGACCTAGTTACCCTATTTTGATCCATTAATAACAGTTCTAGGTTGGAGAACTACAAACCATTGGTTAAGACTCAAAACCTTGGTGGTTGAAATTTGTCTTAATGCATGGTAAACTACAAAAAAGGCTAGTCTAGGTTCTTATGGGTTCTTTATGAGATAGTGAGTTTAGTTATACGCTAATATTGAGACTAATGAAAGATAGATACTCATTTTTTTGTGATATATTAATATTTATGACTTTGGATTCTAAGAAGGAACTTATGTTTTTTGTGTTAGGAGACGATGTTCGATGGGAATCAAGTGCTAGGCCCTATTGACCCGTGGGTTTTTAGGCACTAATTTAGTCATATTATGGGTGGACACTCATGAATAGAGTGACCCTATGTGATAGTTAGTCATTGAATAAATAATGTCATAGGTAAGGTTCCTAATTTTGAAGTGGAGTTCCAAGGGATCTTTAAGATTAATGAGACTGATATACCATATAGCAAGGTCATATTTCCCTTTTGATGGATGCATTTTTGGATCATGAGTTAGGTCATGAATTGTGTGGTATGTGATATTACACCTATTATTATAGGTGTAATAGTAATCGTATAGATCAGTTGCATGTTGTTTCATTTAAATCATAAATTGTAGAGTGTTCATGTGCGACCTAAGAACCCATGGTTTTAAAGAAATTTTGTAGACATGGTTTCCTAAGAGTTGTAATAAAATTATGTATGTCCCTCCATGGTAGAGGAGACATAGAGAATAAATTGAGGGCCCTGAGATAGTTGAACCATTTTTGGACCTAGACACACATTATTGGGGGATGTGGTGTCATGAGTAGGTTAAATGAAACTATATCCTGGTTTGATGTGCACGTGGGTTGGAGGATTTATGCACACTGATCGATGGAATCTTAGTGTACTCATAGTCTATATAAAATGATGTGCAATATCATGCCATCATCTTGCATGTGTTGATAAAGCATTAGCTATATACTGATCTATTTAAATTCATTTCATAGTTTTATGAAATATCTCCTTGATATTTGTTCTTGAGTATCATTATATTGTGAACCATATGGCGGAGAGTGCACCATTGTGCATTTAAGGTAGGTGGCCCTCATTATGAGTTGAAATGTGGTGTCTTTCAAAGGAAACATTCTCAAGGAGTGGGAACGAGTGATGTTGTGAGTTGGAACTTGGGAATGAGAGAGATTATTTCCATGTCATTTATTATGTATGGAAATGGATGAGGCATTCGATTGAGTGATTGAGATTTTTTTTATGAGGTGATGACATGGATGCTCCTAAGGTGGGGACATGGGTGTTGGTTTTCATCTTTCGACCCTTACGTGATAAGGGTTATGGGACCTTGATACATTCCATTGGAAAATCATTTATCTTTTAGATACTACTAAATTAATATAATAAGGTTCTCCATAAGTCTGAGATGGGTACACTCAAAAGGAAAGACAAGGATCTGACCTGAGCATGTTAAGAATGGTAAATGGGAATTCAATAGTTTAGATAGAACTGAGGAATGATAGCAACTTCCTTGGGTGTGATCGGGTGTAATAACATGAGAAAAATTCTAAAAGTGTCATTAGGATTATAAGGGTGTTCTTATGTAGGAAATTATGATGGTGGGAGTACCATCATTTGAAACTAGAAATTGAATGATAAAAACTATGTCAGGGGGTGCCATAGGATGATTGACGAAATAGGAAACAATGTAATCATGTATTCGGTTAAATGGACTCAATTACGTGTCGTATTGATGTTTTGGAAGTATTTAAAATCTTTAGATCATGTTATCGGTGGGCTAGGAACCGTATAATTAATGTTTCACTTGGAGGAACATTAGGGGTATGTAAATGAAACATGACCATTTGCACAAGATATGCATAGCCTGAGTAGGTCATGGGGTATTTTCATTATCCCCCAAGTCTTATTGGAGATGAGAAGTTCTGAGGTGGTGAGGCTGAATGATCCCATGATTTAGAATGGGTTGAAAATTTGAAAGTAATATTGAATTATGAATTTTTTGGATGGTTCATTTTTAAAATTGGGAATCAGAATGAGGTTCTTAGGGTTTAAACATAATAAAATGTCATTTTTAGATGTGATTTAAGGTTCATTAGAAGTATCAAGAGTTTAGGAAAACACCACAGAAGGAAAAAATGGATCAGGATACTTAAAATAGCTATTGTGGGTGATTTACATCTTAAATAGTTTATTCATGATGTAAATATGTTATACGGGGTTTGGCCCAAGGAAATTAGGTAATAAAATTTTTTCCCATGAAATATAAATCATAAAAACATGTTTTACAACTTAAATCAATTTTATGGTGTAAAAGCTTGTTTTATGTCATAGAATATGTTTCCCATGACAAGCATCTTTTACTAAGGAATTTAAGATGTGGAACTTGGTTTCACATCATATATTTTTTCTAGACTTTATTTTTGTTTAAATAGGTGGAATCATCCCTTATTTCATCAATAGAAGATTGAGACATGTAAAAATGGTCTTAGAGAACACCTCGCTCCTCCATTTATTCTCCATTCATGGTGTTATTGGATGAAATTTGGTGGCATCATTTAGTAATATTCTCCTCATCCATTCTTCTCATATCATGTCTTATTTTTGGACTTTCTGTTTTAGGATTCTTCATCAATCCCACTAGTGGATGACAGAATCACCCATTTTAGATGGGATTTTTATCATCTTAGGATGATTATATCTTGATATGAGGTCCTTCTAGGTCCATGTGTATATCCATTGATGTAGCAACCCAGACCCTAGTATCCTAGAGATGGTGGTTACTTTATTACATTAGCACTAGATATAATAAATCACACCCCAGGGGAGAGAATAGTTTAGTAGTCATAGTAAGCTCAGTACATACATGAAATTCACATTACATTTTAAATCATAAAAGACACAAAGAATTTTCTTTTAGATATTCATTATTCACCTTAGTTTATCCCCGTATATCAATAATAAAACACATCTTGGTATCCTAGGAAAAATAAAACTTAAGAAAGGGGGTGATATCAGATGCTCAGTAAGGGTATCTATACAACAAAAGATATGAATAACCCTAGAATAATCAATATGAAAAGGTGAATAACTAAAACACATTTCGTTTAATCAACATCATGATCATAATATGTCAAGAATAAATTATAATCAAATAATCCCTTATAATTAAATCACATGATCTTCAAACATATCCATAGATATTCAAACTAAGCGAATAATAACATAGAATATCAATTATTGGATTCGTTATAATGGAATTAATAATGATGAACACATTAAACATACCATTATGGATACATTTCAATACTTATTACCATTAACTTTTCTAATACATCTTATATAAATGGTAAGGCCTCAGACAAATAACAAATCTATTTGTCTCACAAGACCTACCAATGTATCAAGGGGATATGTAATTATAGGCACCGACTATCACATAATTAGTTTTATTAATTCCTAATATGAAATGTGTGAAATATAATCAACATAAACATTCATATTAAAAAACTAACATAAATAATGTTAATACTTACCTTAATCAAAAAACAAAACCATAAACCATCCAGAGTAATATGATGAATGGTAGTAAAATTGTAAGCCCATAGTCATTCTTATCCCAAAACATATGGATAAATAATAAGGATGGTATCAATAAAATATATCCCTAATGTACAATAATTAAAATTAATGTTTGATGTCGTTGATGAATATAAATACCCTATAAATGTCATTAAAAACATTTTTGGGGAAAGTAAACTTATCACTTTGAAAATATTTTTAAAACTAATATTTCAAAATATATTTTAAAAATAATTTTAATTAAAAATAACCTTTTAAAAACTCAAAAACTAATCGTTAAAATATTCATTGTTCATGATAATGGAAAAATATGTTAATTCTTTTTGTGGTAAAAAATATTCCCTTCACATTTTCAATAAAAAAACAAATGGTCATTGCTTTGAAAATGAAATGAATACTCCTTTTAGAAATTTTTAAATATTAAAAATGAGTAAATATTAAATAAATAAATTATTTTTAAAAGGATATAAATATTTTTAATTTTTTTTTAAAAGACATATTTTGATGAAAAAGGATTTTTGAGTGAAGATACAAATAAAGTCATATTTTCATAAAAAAACTTTCTAAATCATTTTATGTTCCTATGAGTTGAAACAAAGTAATATTTATTTAATAATATGATGAAAAACTGTAGTGGACAAAAATATATAGATTTTAATATGTAGATATCAAATAATTCCTCCAATAGAGACTTAAAAAAACAATCCCGAATAAAGATGAGATTGTGAAATAAACACTTACCACATTTATAACATGTGAATTGTAAGCCCCATGAAAGAAATAACATAAAATGAGAATTTAAATATGATTAAGGTAATTATATTCATGTTATAACACATTAAAATGGTAATTATATACACCAAAAAATGAATAAGTGGTGAATATGGCATATGTCTTGTGGAAGTAAAAGTGAGATGAGAAACTCTTACCACTTGTTGGAATTCTTTAGTATGTGTTAAAACCTTATATATAAAAAATATAGTTTTATTAAAAATATATTAAAAATAAATCATATATATCATACCATATATTATTTACTTATATTATTTTAACACTTTTTTTACAAATTATTGGTAAAAATCATTATTTTGGGTGTTAAAGATTGCATTCTTTGTATATGTTTTGGTTTGGTAATACTGGTCCTTTAAATTTTATCATGGTTAAATAAGATTAAGAATTTAAACCATGATATAAATATAATATATATTCATTATATATTTATTTATAAAAATATATCAAATACAGGGATATAAAATGGATTACATTGTTCATGTAGGTGGTTGTCGTCTGTACCCATAAAGGTTGTTTCCATTTTTCATGATAGATGGAACAAAAGGAAAATTAATATTAATTAAACTTTAGATAATTATTATATATATATATCATCTATATTAATATAATACATCCTTATTACCGTCCATTTAAAAATAAAATGAAAAACATTTGACATCGATACATAGAAGCGATAATTCACACATACACATGCACAAAATTATAGTTTTCCAATGGATTGGATGGAACGAAGTTATATGCGATATTATATTTATATAATTAATTTTGGATCATAAATATCACATATATTAATTAACTATTATCCTAACTACCTTATATGTAAATC